>BSBK01004997.1:0-595000 GCA_027943335.1 Chamaecyparis obtusa
TATAAGGAATTTTCTTTTGCACACATAAGGACTTAAATTGGACCGAAGTACTATCATTTCCCAAGAGTGCAAACTCCAATTCATTATGAGTAAAAAGTTATGCCTATTTTTCCTTAGGACCTATTTCTGCCAGTTTTTGGCTGAAACATGTGGTGTTTCTTCTTGCAATGTTCCGTGTGCTCATATGGGACCTTGTGCACTTAAAGGAATGTTCTTGGGACAAGTTAGAACCTAAATGAAAAGGTGCATCAATTTATATTCATTCTAGCATTAGTTTTGGTTTAAATCTTGAGACAGGACCTATATTGTAATTAAATGCCTAACTAGCCGACCTATGGCTTAGCTGGCTATATAAGGGGTCTAGATTGCTATAGTAGAGCATGATAGGTGAGATATAGGAAGGATTATCAAGATACATCATTGGAGAAAAAGATAGGATGCAAGATGTAATTCTAAATTCATAATTCTCATTGTATAATGCCAAAACCCGGAAGGCCTCACAGCCGGGCATGTTGAAAGAAATAATATAATTCTCTATTGTTTGTTGCCAATTGATTGTCTCATATCCATTGTGTTCCCATTGTGTTCATGTGATATTATATTTCTTCCATTGTGTAACTTTGAGCAAGGGCTTTTTGTGGATTCAAGTGGACTCAATTCTACTTGATTCTACTTGTATCTACCCTGCCCCCTGCGTCACTCTCTCTCTCTCTCTCTCTCCTCTCTCATCTCTCTCTCTCTCTCTCTCTCTCTCTCTCCAGAGTGAGAGAGAAGGGAGAGAGAGATAAGGGAGAGAGAGAGAGAGAGATTAATTACCCTCTCTCTCTCCCCCTTATCTACTCTCCTATCTTTCATTACCCTCTCTCTCTCTCTATCTCCCTTATCTCTCTCTCATGAGAGAGAGAGAGAGAGATTTAAGAGGAGAGAGAGAGAGAGAGATTTGAGAGAGAGAGAGAGATCTCTCTCTCTCTCCCTTCTCTCTCCAGAGTGACAGAGAAGGGGAGAGAGAGAGATAAGGGAGAGAGATAGATAGAAAGAGAGAGAGAGAAAGAGAGAGATTAATTACCCTCTCTCTCTCCCCCCCTCATCTCTCTCTCTCTCTCTCTCTCTCTCTCTCTCTCTCTCTCTCTCCTCTCTCTCTCTCTCTCTCTCTCTCTCTCTCTCTCTCTCACACACACACACACACACACACACTCACTCTCACTCTCATCCTCTCTCTCTCTCTCTCTCTCTCTCTCTCTCTCTCTCTCTCCTCTCTCTCTCTCTCTCTCTCTCTCTCTCTCCCCTTATCTCTCTCTCCCTTCTCTCTCCAGAGTGAGAGAGAAGGGATAGAGAGATAAGGGAGAGAGATAGATAATAAGAGAGAGAGAGTGTGTGTGTGTGTGAGAGAGAGAGAGTGGGGGTAATGAAAGAGAGAGAGAGATAAGGGGGATAGATAGGATGATGTGTGTGTGTGTGTGTGTGTGAGAGAGAGAGAGAGAGAGATAGAGAGAGATAGAGAGGGTAATGAAATATAGAGAGTAGATAAGGGGGAGAGAGAGAGGGTAATTAATCTCTCTCTCTCTATCTATCTATCTATCGATCTATCTCTCTCCCTTATCTCTCTCTCTCCTTCTCTCTCACTCTGGAGAGAGAAGGGAGAGAGAGAGAGAGAGGAGAGAGAGAGAGAGAGAGAGAGAGAGAGAGAGAGATTTGGGTGAGAGCTAAGCTAAGTCTGTCGTAGAGATGGGGTCAAAACCAAGTGATTTGTGATAAAATGAGTTAAAACCCTTGGGAATCCTTTTGCTAGCTTCAATTTGACCTTAGAAATCCATGATGGATTGTGGGAGGTAACCCTACTGAGGGTTTTCTGAATCCTAAAATTTGGTTAAGTCTATAATTTTTCAAATCTAGAATCTGCATGTTAACTCCTATGAAGTTGGAACCTATCCCAAACATCCTAAAAGCATTATATTTTATAATTTATACAAATATAACTTAAAGTATAAGAAATTAAAATTATCAAACTTATACTTAAATGTTATATTTCTATAAATTACCCCCCCCTCTCTCTCTCACTATATAAATTTATATCTTACATAGGGTGCACACCCTATGTAAATTTGAAAATCATAAATTTACATAGGGCGCATGCTCTATAGGGTGTGCGCGCTTTGTTAAGGATTTGAATTTACCAATTCTAAGGCTTGGATTTGCCTTGGAGATTCAACCCAAAGGCTTGGATGATTAAAAATAGGCCTAAGACATGTTTTCTAGCAGACATACAAAAAAATGACATCTTTTTTTGTGTGCTCCTCATCAGGTTTACTCGTGGATCAAGAACGTAAATTTAGATGACGTGATATTGTAGATCTCTATGTTAGCTATCTAAGAATATAATTATTTTGAATTCTGATTATGTTAAGTTTTTCAACTCTAATTTCTTTTGTGTGTATGTCCATTTTTGTAAAAAACCAACATGCAGTATTTTGCGCATAGATTTTGGCTCGTTCATCGAATTTTGCAATAAGTTACATTTTTAGAAACTAGACTCCATTCTACACACTTTAAAGAAAAGAAAATTGAATTTTCAATTAGTTTTAAATGATTTCTAGGGGGAGCACATAGAAATTTCATGTTTTTAGGATGTGTGCACTTCGTAAATTCATAAAAAATTATACATTCATAAAAAAATTACCAAAAAAATATGGGATAAACTACGTGGTGTTAGCTAAGTTCTCACTAGAGCAATTAAAAAAATTCAAAAAAAAGGTTAACATTTTAGGGGGAGCACACCAAATGCTATGTTATGTTTTTTGGACAAAAAATAGGACCACTTTTTGTGCTCCCCCTTTTTGAGGGCCTTAATCTGCACCACTTTCAAAATAAGTTAGTAGTTTAGGAATTATATTTAGAGTATTACAACTCTTGTTTTTGTCACATCCCAAAATTTTGAGTTAAACTATCTTCAATTTCTTGTTGAAGTTCAGAGTTTGCCAATTTCAGGAAAAAAGTGGCAACTTATACCCCCTTTTTGGGTCCCCCATCTTTTTGCACTTACCCCAAAATATCATGAAGGAGGTGTTGACAATCATGGCACAGAAGCACAGTGGAATATTCCAGCAACTAATTCAACTATAGAGGAGATTGAAGACATCTTGGATAGCCATGTTGGCAGAAGCATAAGGAATAATACATATGAAGAATACTTGGTCAAATGAAAGGACAACCCGTGAAGATTCATCGTGGCTATCAAGGGAGGAGATTAACTATCTTGGTTTTCCTTTGAACACCTGAGATGTGACAAGGTCACTTCTCAAATTATCCCAGGTTTTTGATGCAGGAGGATCTTGGGTGTAAGGGAAATCTTGCGTCACCCAAAAATATTTTCTAGTTTCTTTTCAATAAGGGCTATCATGTGTTGAGCTGTTATTTTTGTAAATTTACTATTTTTAGTAAGTTTTTTATTTTAGCTTAGAATGTTCTATTTTATTCCCTAGAGGTTCACTTTGGTTATATCATCCTACAGATAAAGTTTCATTGCAAGATCAAGTCTAGTTTTGAAGATATTGAATTTTTTTAGTTTTAACAGTAGGATATAGAAACTTTGAACTTAGTTTTGAATTCTCTAGAGGCTCCAAATGGGATCAAAACCTTGGCTGAATGAAGTTTTCACAAGTTAATTATAGTAGAGAACTTTGTGACATTTTTAAAATGGGGTTATAATAGGCAATTGGGTCACCGGGTGATGAGTTATGGTCTCCGGAAGTTGCACTACCTAAAATAGAAGAAAATCAAATTCCTTCAAAAATTTTTTTTAAGTTCTAAATTTTTTTTGGGCCTATTCTAATGTAATAAAAATGAATAATAATATCTTGGGGATGGTCGAACTCAAACGTTAGGGTTAAAATTTCTAGAACCCTCTTGGGCAGCTAAAATTTTCTATATAATGAAGGCTCATGGGGTTATCTAGGGAAGGTTTGGAAGAGACATCTAGTTTCTCTAGCTTGCAAAATATTGTAATGAAAAATGTCCATGTGGCTGTGCATGTCCATTTGTTGTCCTTATAATTCGTTGTTATTCTCAATTTTTTTGTGTATTTTTGTGTTATAAAGGGGAGTACCCTACATCAATCATGTAACTCATCATCTTGGATTCCCTTTGAAACATTCACTAGGTGACCAAGTTGAACATAATACAAGTCTTGAACCAAAAAACTAGGTAATAAATCTTGCAACCAAGCACTCTAATATGGATGTGGGTGCCTTCATCTTTCTAACTCTAACTTGCTTAGGATTTTTTTAAAATAATATTATCTAAAATTATACACTAAATAATGACATTGCATGTGTTAGCACCCTAAAAAAATTTCATGGCTCTAGCCCTTTTCTTCTGGTCTCTGCAGTTGTTTTTATGCCTCTGGCTCAAGTCCTTAGTTCAATTTTTTGAAAAACTAGCCCTTGCATTAAAAACCCTTTGTAATGCCCTGGCCTTGTTCTCATTTCAAGTTAACTTTTTGGGTCACTTAAAGGTCCTAATTCACATGTTCTTAATTATTATTCCCTTTGTCACATGATCACATGAACCTTTTTCATGTTATCTGATCTTGTGACTAATGTTTTCGGACCCCTTTAATAATCGCCAATTTGCCTAAGTCTCCCAGGTTAATTTTTCCTAAGTCTATAAGCCCGGCGGTGCTTTAAATTTTTCCTAAGTCATGCCTTTCAATATTTCCTATATTTTGGCTTGATATTTCCTAGGCCCAACCTTCTAACACCATCTTGATCCAACGGTTGTTGCGAAAGCACAAAGGTTTTGTCAAAGGCTTGCGATCTTATGATAGCCATTGATCCCTTTCCATGACATAGCTTTTCTAAGCGGACGGGTCCACTGTCAGAGGATATTGAATTGTAAACTTTTTATTGGTTGAGGCTGGTGAGTTGGATATAACATGTCAGGCGGGCCTAGTATCTCAATCGGCTAAGATTCCAGATCGACGGTTGGCATATGAGCGCATAGAATCTTTTGAGCCTTTCATATCTTGCACCGTCTATCCGATCTTTTAGGTGGTATAATGTTCTTGCTAGGTCCTAATTACCATGTAAGCACAGTTGGCGGTCTCTTATTGGTCCATGAGGTAATGACTTGGCATTTGTCAGTGGGACCTTGTTTTCAGATGCATCAGAGGGTCCTAATGTTGTCAGTAAATCAATGGTTGGCGTAAGTTCTTATGAGATGTGTCGGTTTAAGGTCTTGCACCAACCGTTGATTTCATATCCTATCAGGGTAGGGAAAGATTCTTTATCCAATGGTTGTCTTATGATCTGGAAGAATCTTGGAGGTTTATGCGAAGATGAGACAACCGTCGATCTTCTTGATGCGGGCTCGATAAATTTCCTCAGTCTTTTGGCAGTTCTGATGAAGTGTTTAGCAATTTTGATAGATTTCAAAGGGTTCGCTCATTCACAAAGTAAGATGGAAATTCTCTAAATATTTTAGCGGTTTAGCGTACAAGCGTTCATGTAATCGCTAAAATGTTTGGTGAAGGTATAAAGTATTCCGCGAATGGTTGTTTCCCTTTGGTCGCCAGTTCGCTAAATATGACTGAGGTCATATTTAAGGGTAAAGACTTAAAACCCGTGAAAAGGAGAGATCAAATGGTCATGATATAAAGTTGATCTAAATTCAAATATCGACTACCAATGTGCTACTGGCACTTGGAAATAACCATTGAAATTCAAATTCAAATTTGCAGAGGGTTTCCAGCGATAGAAGGGACTGATTTTAATTATTTTTGAGGCTAGATTTGATTTGTTTGGTGGCATCGATGGTTGCAGTGTGGTCCAAGGTGCTCCATGACCATTTTTAGGGGTTTTTACTCTGTGGTTTTGTGCTTGAGGTGTGTTTGCAGGTGGCCGATTTGACTGGTTTTCATGGCAATTCCTTGTTGTTTTGTACTGTTCTCACAGATTTTGATGATTGCAAATCTATTTGAGATTCATTTTCTCTAGGTTAACTATGTTTCTTCCCCAGCAATAACTTTTGATGTAATTTTTTATGGGTTGGGTAGTTGAAATCCTAACCCTAGTCACCCGAAGCTTGATGCATCTTCTTTGAGAATTCCAAGGTGACTAGGGGTATAAGTGGTAGCTTTTTATATTTTATGAGGGTTCAAAAAAATTTCTTTTTGGTCCCTAGTTGTTGTTGATGGTATTATACTGAGCAAGGAGAGCCTAGATTTTGGGTCAGCTTCTTTGGCATTTTGTTGTTTGATAATGTATTGATTCTGCAAGTCTTAATGAGAATATAGTTGAATTCCAATCTCATAGTGGTGTATGTCTTTTTGTTTTGTTCTTGAGCTCATATATGTTAATTTCACAAAGTGGGTTAGCATATGGTAAAAAAAGAGTATTTTGAGATTATCTTTGAGTTCCTAACAAAGTTAGGATTAAAGTCTTTCAGGTACTTTCAGTGAGTTCATGGCTTGATAAGAATTTGATGTCTTGATATGTGAGTGAGAGGGATAATAGGAAAAGCACTTATCCTGAATTTAGGTGTGTTTAAGTTAGGGTTTTCAGTTGATGTATGCTATTAGGTGACTCTATGCCCTGGTTAAGGCATTGATCCCTTCTCTAGAGGCAGTCCATCATCATCAATCACACACACAAATTAAATGATAAAATCTTTCAATTAGTTAGTAAGGGGTATAGTTGTATAATATTTTGTGATTCTTTTGAAGAAGTGAATCAAGGGTACACCCGCCTAAGCATTAAGGCTCAAAGTGTAGGAGGATCTCATTGTTGATCCTTGTTAATTGGCCCTCTTCCCTGTAGACTATGGAGTGGTGATAGAGTTAAAGTTATATTAAAAGTTATCCATCAAAGTATAAATCTACAAGTTCAAGATCAAAGGGAACTCCCAACAAAATGGTGACTCTACTGGGAAGAGGAACAATGAGGAACTATATTTGTTAGAATCTCTGGTTGTGATTACATTGTAAAGTCAAAATCTTAAGGACCAGAATGATTTACCCATCTGAGTCCCCAACAAAATGGTGACTCTATTGGGGAGAGTCTAGAGATAAAGTTTTCAAAGTACACTCTTGTTTTCCTATTGTATTCAGTTAAAATATTTCTCACTTTGGTGGGTGGTGACTCAAAAGGTTAGAACTAGTGCTATAGACTGAAAATCATGGAAAAGAGAAGGAATGCTAGGTCCTTTGTCAGAAAAAATTTGGAGGTCACTTTGGAACAATTGCCTAGACAAGAGAAGAAGAGTTGGATCAGGAGAAATGGTGAGTCTACTAGTGCTCCCATAAGAGAACAAAGAAATACCAGAGGTAGAGCACCACATGTTTCCTCAAGTGAGGAAGGTTCACAAGACAGAGTTTCTAGATCAGATGGTGGTCGCTCTGAAGATAAATTTTATGATACCCCAGAGGCTGTATTTCAAGACAAGGGTTCATTGCCTATAGGTCAGGATGAACAAGCCAGAGAGATGGGTTTGGAGATTGATTTAGATCTTGATGAAGATAATTTTAGAAGGCAGCCCATGAGACCACGACAAGTCCATTTCCCATATCAAAATCTCACTGATATGGATGTGTCATCAGGATCTGATGACATTATTATAGACCTGGATGATTTTAATACACTTAGGTTGCAGTTGGCAGAGTAGGATGCCATATATAAGAGGTTAAAAGAGGAGAGAGAGGCTAAAAAGGTGAATTCTCTAATAGAAAGGTAGTCTCTCCTTAGAAAGATCAATGAAATGAAGGAGAGAAACAAGATGCTTCCTTCTACTCCTAGGGTGTTGCAGCATGATGTTTTTGGTGATCTTGAAGCTCTAAGGAGTGAGCAGGAATGCTTATTGCAAGACCATGAGTTTGATGAAGAGGGCCCTATGTTCAAACAAGTGCAAAGTTATGCTCCTTTGCCTAAGGGTAAGAATGGACATGAGATCACTAGGCCTACTATAGTCATTAATGAAAAAGGAAAGCAGAAGATGGTGGGTGTCCAAATAAGAAAACCAGTGACAATACCAGGGATCCCACCACCTAAATCAAATAGGGAAACAAAGATAGAAAGAAAAAGAAAGGAGGATGAAGCTCTTGCTCAAGAGTTGGAAAGAGCTGAAGTTGATGCTGCCATTGCAGAGAAAAGGAGAAAGATCTAGTTCTTAAGGGCTTCATTAGCTAATGTTCATGGCCCTTCTACTATTGAACTAGGTATGCATCTATGAACACTATTGTTCCACTTACCAATGCTACTACTAGTAATCTAATTCCTAATGTATCTACCAAATCATTTGTTGATCCTAATAGACAGTCAAATGTGCAAGTGGGTGGGAATGTAGATAAAAATAATAATTCTAGTGGGAACACTAGTTTAGGATTTCAAAGAAGACCTATGCAACTAGAAGGCTATAGGAAAATTAGTTTTGATGGTATACTAGGCTACCTGAATGCTTTTCCAAATGATATAAGAGATAAGGTACCTAAGTTTTCTAGTAATAATGCTATTAGTTGTGAGGAGCACCTTAGGATATTTTTTGATATGCTTAATGATTATGAGGTAGAGCATGAGGATGTAGTCATGAAATTGTTTGTTCAATCTCTAATGGAGGATGCTAGAGATTGGTTTAAGAGACTTCCTGATAAATGAATTGATACTTGGGATTCTTTTGAGATATGTTTTAAAGAGCAGTATGGTGATAGGCCTAATGCTAGTTTCATGTTGAATGAATTCAATATGATAAGGAAAAATTAGAATGAGTCTACAGCTGAATTCAACATGAGATTTTAGAAAGGTATGCATAAGTTATTCCAAGTTATGCGGTTAGATGACAATGTTTGTCTAACTACACACTTCAATGTATTTGATGGAAAGATGGGTTACTTGTTGAGGGACAAAGAACCAAGAACTCTTATAGATGCTTTTAGGATTGCTGTCAATATTGAGAACAATATGAAAATCAGGGAAATTGGGTGGGAAAAGAGATGACCCTAAGTTGTTTGGGGATAAGAAATATAAAAAAGAAAATGATAGAAATGTTGGAACTAGGAGGCAAGAGGAAGATAAATTGGATGAGGTGCTCAATGCATTAAAGGATTTGAAGGCACCTACAAATAGGAACATTAGTGCCCCTACCAATGAAAGGCCCCAGTTCAACAATAATTTTAATAAGCAGAATAGATTGTAGAACTACCCCTACAACATCCAATGGAAGGATGGCAAACCTGTTGTCCCTGCTGCAAGAGGAAATGATGATAGAGGTGTCCCTGACCCTCTACAAAAAGCTTCAATAAATGTCATGGAGGACATACCTTGGTGTGTTGCATGCCAGTCCCCTCATTCTACAGAGCATTGTGTGGTTGCACATTCTATGGCTGCAAATCAAGTTTGTGGCAGTGATGAGATGGGTCAAGAGGAAGATCAAGATGATGTTGGATGCAACATGGCTACTTCATATCTAGGATATGAGGATGATTTTGATTTTTATGAAGAAGAAGATGTAAATGTGAAGAGACACAATCAGGCCCTCTTTCATCAAGAGGTTTTTTCTAATAGTGAAGACATTGATAAGAAGATGTGTAACATGAACTCTTCTTCTGAGCCAGTAAATTTGAGAAGACCTTCTAGAGAAGAGATGGATAGGATTACTGTAGAAATGATTTCCCAAGTGAAAATTAGAGGCATGGTGGAAAGGAATATAAATGAGAAAACTGTAGGAATGTTTATAAAGAGTACCAACTCCAGAGAGCCTAATGACAACAAATCAAAAGGTGATCACATGGTGAAATTCAAGAATGTAAAAGGTAAGAATTGTGAGCCTAAGGGAGTTGGAGTTGAAAGATTTTCTAGTGAGATTGAGAAGCCAGTTAACACAATGGCTAAGAGTGAAAAAATGAGGGTGGGCAATACACCTAATGTATCAGATAAACAAAGAGATACTAAGGCAGTACAGATTGAGATTCCTTCCTCTACTCCTGTTGATATGTTATCTGTATTGTCCCAAATTATAGTTAAGGTTCCATTGTCAGAATTGTTGAGGATCCCTGAACACAAAGACAAAGCTATTGCATGGGTAGATAATGTTCATAACAATGATGTTTCTTACAATGGATCTTAGGAAAAAGCTTTGAAAGGGGTTGCTACTTAGGGAATTGTATCTCAAATTCCTCCTATATATTTGGACAGTTCTATCAATGCTAGCCTTGAAAACATTGATCCATTCTTTTTAAGTGTCCTTGTGAATGGAATGAAATTAAGAAATTGTATGATTGATAGTGGTGCCTCTAATACTATTATGTCTTTTAAGATTATGAAAAAATTGGGCCATAAAGTTGACATAGTTCAAGGTAGATGTTGTGCAATGGATCAAAGGGAGGTACCAGTCATTGGGATTATCAATGCAATGCCATATAGGCTAGCAACATATCCAGAGAAAGAGCTAACAATGAGTGTTTTGGTGGTGGACATCCCTCCTCATTATGGGATGCTACTATCTAGAAAGTGGAGTGCTGCCATGGGTGAAAGTTTATAGTGTGATCTGTCCTATGCCACTTTCAAGATTGATGATCAGTTTGTCAATATTGAGGGAGAACCAAGAGTATGCCACATGATTGAGAGAAGTATTGTTAATGAAATTACATATTTTGTGGATACTGATATTAATTCTTTTAGGGTAGAGATCCCTGTACTTGAGAAGGAACCTATTTTTTCACCTATCTCTATTGAGGTAAGTGTTAATTCTGTGAAAGGTGATTTGTGGGTAATGTACTTTGATGGTGAAAGTTGCAAGGATGGAGCAGGAGCAGGTATTTTACTTATTTCTCCTAATGGAAACACCTACAAATTTTCTTTCACATTGAATTTCTTTTGTACCAAAAATATAGCAGAATATGAGGCATTGTTGTTAGGACTGAGATTGGCACAAAAACATGGTATTAAGTGCTTAAGTGTTGTTGGTGATTCTGAGTTGGTGGTGTCCCAAGTCAGATCAGTGTATGCTTCCAAGAACAAAAGGTTAAAACAATATAGGAATGTAGTTTGGGATTTGATTAAACATTTTGATACCTTCAATATTGAATGGAAGGATAGAAGTAATAATAAGATGGCTGACTTGTTAGCCAATATAGCAATCAATCCTAGTGATATTACATTTACTGGTATCTCTAAAGTTGAAATTCAGGCTAGGCCTAGTATACCAGACAATATTGAAAATTGGCAAGTTTTTGATGATGATAATGATATCTTGAAGTTTATGAGTTTTGAGGATCAGTATCATGGTCAAGAATTTGATTGCTCAACTTTGGTTGAGTCAATGGAAGGAAAAGAGGTTGTCTTTGGCAATGAGGTTGTTTAGCTTAGAACTAACAAGGTGCCCAAGGGGCTTGTTGTTTTGGAAACTATCTTTGATAACCAGGATAGAGTTCAAAAGAATATCAAAAGAGAAGATCATGTTGATCTAGAGGAAATAAATCTTGGAACACATGAGGCACCTAAGAAGGTATACATTGGTAGGGACATGTCTCACAATGTAAGAAAAACTCTAATTGAATTACTAAGAAAATTCAGGCATGTTTTTGCATGGTCATATGAAGACCTAAAGGTTTATAGAGAAGATTTGTTTCAGCATATTATTCCTTTGAAATAAGATGCTAAACCTTTCTAACAAAAACAAAGGCCTATAAATCCCACTTTGACACCTAAGATGCAAGAAGAGTTAATGAAACTGAGAGATGCTGGAATTATCAAGCCTATAAGGCACTCTTATTGGGTTTCAAACCTTGTTCCTGTGAGAAAGAAGAATGGTGACATCAGACATTGTGTGGACTTCAAAAATTTGAACATCAGCTCATTAAAGGATAACTATTGTCTGCCCAATATGGAAGCTATGTTGCAAAGGGTAACCAGATTAGAATTGATGTCTATGATGGATGTCTTCTTTGGTTACAATCAAGTAATTGTCAAAGAATCAGAACAATTCAAGACAACTTTCACAACACCTTGGGGGACATATGTTTATGTGAGAATGCCTTTTGGTCTCACAAATGCTGGTGCCACTTTTCAGAGGGAAATGGATGTTGCCTTTTCAAATTTTATTGATGATTTCCTCATTGTTTATCAAGATGATTTAACTACCTATTCCAAGAGGGAAGAAGACAATTATACTCATTTAGAGAAAATATTTGTGAGGGCTTTGGAATATGCATTTCATTAAATCCAAGGAAGTGTGCATTTGGTGTCACTGAAGGTAAGTTTCTTGGCCACCTAGTTGGGAAGCAAGGAGTGAGAATTGACCCTGAGAGGGTAGCAACTATTGATAAAATTCAGAGGCCAAAGAATATTAAAGGAATGCAGTCCTTCTTTGGTCAGGTCAATTTCTTAAGGAGGTTTGTGAAAATTTTTGCAAAGGTTACTAGACCTATTTCTAAGATGTTGAAGAAGGGATCTTCTATTACATGGGAATGTGAGCCTGATGAAGCTTTAAAAAATATCAAGCAGGCTATCAAAGATGCACCAGTGCTCAAGGCACTTGATTATAATGTCCCAATGCACATCTTCTCTTTTGCATCTTTTCACACTATTGCTGTAGTTTTGTTACAAAAGAATAAGGATGGTTTTGAGCAGCCTATTGCATTCTTCAGTAAATCTTTGCAGGCTACTGAATTAAAGTATGACATAAATGAGAAACAGGCATATGCACTTGTGAAGGCAGTCAAGGCTTTTAGGTGTTACTTGATGGGAGCAGTTGTGAAGGATATTTTCTCATAGCAAGAGGTGTCTGGAAGAAGATGCAGATGGATCAATAGGATCCAAGAATTGAATGTTGATATCCAAATTACTAAGTTGGTTAGAGGACAAGGATTGGAAAAACTGATGGCCCAATCCAATCTTGATGCTAATCAGGTAAATCATTTTGAAATTGATTATACATGTGACATGGATGATTTTATCTAGTATCAAGATATCATCTATTACTTAAGGAACATGAGGTGTCTAGTAGGAATGAATGATAATCAGAAGAGGACATTGAAATTATAGGCCATCAAGTATGTAATTGTGAAATGTAAATTGTATAAAAAAAATTTAGATTGCATACTGTTGAAATGTGTAGATGAAAATCAAGCTGAAGTATTGTTGAAAGAAATGCATGAGGGAGTTTGTGGTGGACATTATATGGTTAAAACAACTACTCAAAAAATCTTGAGAGTAGGATTTTGGTGGCCCACAATCTTCAAGGATGCAGAACAATTGGTAAGGAGGTGTGATGCTTGTCAAAGGTTCTTTGGTAAGCTTAAATTTTTAGGTAACATGCCATTAAAACCAGTAGAAGTACAAGCTCCTTTCCAACAATGGGGAATTGATTTCATAGGGGAGATACCAAACAAGTCAAGTGGAGGACACTCATGGATCTTAGTTGCCACTGATTACTTTACAAAGTGGGTAGAGGCTATACCTACAAGAAATTCAACTAGTAGGGTGGTAACTAATTTTCTATTGAATAATATTGTTACAAGGTTTGGGTGCCCTAAGAGAATAGTAAGTGATAATGCCATGTGCTTTAGGTCTGCTGAATATAAGGACTTTTGCAAAGTTTTAGGAATTTAGATGTCATATTCCTCACCTTATCATCCACAAGGAAATGGTTAGGCAGAATCTACTAATAAGAGTTTGATTAAGATCCTCAGGAGGATTCTTGAAAAGATTAAGAGGGCATGGAATTCAAAATTTCCATTAGCTCTATGGGCTGATAGGGTAAATGTGAAGAGGGCAATTGTTTGTGCAACGTTTGACCTAGTATATGGAATACATGCAAGAATGCCTCAAAATAACTTATTGGAAATGTATAATTTTGTTCAATTATATGATGATGATATAGATGATGAGATGCAGTTGAGAATTGAGGATCTCATTAGGCTGGATGAAATTAGGAGAGACTCAACTGCAAGAAATGCCAAATTGCAGTTGCAGGTTAAGAATTTGTATGACAAGAAGACTGTTGAAAGAAGATTTGAGCATGGTGATTTGGTGTTAATTTGGAATGCCAGATTGGAGGATAAAGGAAAACATGGTAAGTTTGATCCCATCTAGCTAGGGCCATATCTAATTCATGAGAAATGGGGCCAAGATTCATACATTGTGAAAGAACTGAATGGTGAGGTTCAAGAATTGCCAGTTCATGGACAATTCTTGAAGAAATACTTCAATTGAAGGTATTCTATTTTCCATGAACAATAGTTAGGTCTTTAGGTTCTGTAAATTTTGTAAGGTTGCTTGTCACTATCCTATTTTGTCCTGGTCTATAAGGTTTTGGTCCTATTGCTCTCTATTGTCAGTTTTTCTAGTGGGATGGTCTACTTAAACTAATGATTCTAGACCCTTGATATGCCTGCAGGAGGCATACATCACAGACAGAGCCACTGTTAGCACCCTGAAAAATTTTCATGGCTCTAGCCATTTTCTTCTGGTCTTTGTAGTTGTTTTTATGCCTCTGGCTCAAGTCCTTAGTTCAAATTTTTGAAAAAGTAGCCATTGCATAAAAAACCCTTTGTAATGCCCTGGCCCTATTCTAATTTCAAGTTAAATTTTTGGGTCACTTAAAGGTCCTAATTTGCATGTGCTTAATTTTTATTCCCTTTGTCGCATGATCGCATGAACCTTTTTCATGTTATGTGATCTTGCGACTAATGTTTTTGGACCCCTTTTAATAATCGCCAATTTTCCTAAGTCTCCCAGGTTAATTTTTCCTAAGTCTACAAGCCCGATGGTGCTTTAAATTTTTCCTAAGTCATGCCTTTTAATATTTCCTATATTCTAGCTTGATATTTCCTAGGTCCGACCTTCTAACACCATCTTGATCCAACGATTGTTGCAAAAGTGCAAAGGTTTTGTCAGAGGCTTGTGATCTTACGACAGCCATTGATCCCTTTCCATGATGTAGCTTTTCTAAGTGGTAAGTTCCACTGCCAGAGGATGTTGAATTGGTGGCTTTTTATTGGTTGAGAGTGGTGAGTTGGATATAACATGTTAGGTGGGCCTAGTATCTCAATTGGCTAAGATTCCAGATCGACGGTTGGTGTATGAGTGCATAGAATCTTTTGAGCCTTTCAGATCTTGCATCGTCCATCCGATCTTCCAAGCGGTATAATGTTCTTGCTAGGTCCTAATTGCCATGTAAGCATAGTTGGTGGTCTCTTATTGGTCCATGAGGTAATGACTTGGTGTTTGCTAGTGGGACCTATTTTTCAGATGCATCAGAGGGTCTTGATGTTGTCAGTAAATCAATGGTTGGCGTAAGTTCTTATGAGATGTGTCAGAGGTTTAAGGTCTTGCACCGATCATTGATTTCATATCCTATCAGAGGGTTGTCAGGGCTGGGCAAGATTCTTTATCTGATGGTTGTCTTATGATCTGGAAGAATCTTGTAGGTCTATGCAAAGATGAGACAACTGTCGATCTTCTTGATGCAGGCTCGGTAAATTTCCTCAGTCTTTTGGCAGTTCTGACGAAGTGTTTAGCAGTTTCGATAGATTTCAAAGGGTTCACTCATTTGCAAAGTAAGATGGCAGTTCTCTAAATGTTTTAGCAGTTTAGCTAACAAGCGTTCATGTAATCGCTAAAATGTTTGGAAAAGGTATAAAGTTTTCTGTGAATGGTCATTTCCCTTTGGTCGCCAGTTCGCTAAATATGACTAAGGTCATATTTAAAGGTAAAGACTTAAAACCCATAAAAAGGAAAGATCGAATGGTCACGATATAAATTTGATCTAAATTCAAATATCGATTGTCGATGTGCTGCTGGCGCTTGGAAATAATCATTGAAATTCAAATTCAAATTTGCAGAGGGTTTCCAACGATAGAAAGGACTGATTTTAATTATTTTTGAGGCTAGATTTGATTTGTTTGGTGGCACCGATGGTTGCAGTGTGGTCTAGGGTGCTCCATGATCATTTTTAGGGATTTGTAGTTTGTGGTTTTCTGCTTGAGGTGTGTTTGCAGGTGGCTGATTTGACTGGTTTTCATGACAATTCCTTGTTGTTTTGTACTGTTCTCATAGATTTTGATGATTGCAAATCTGTTTGAGATTCATTTTCTCTAGGTTTCTTGTGTTTCTTCCCCAGAAATAACTTTTGATGTAATTTTTGATGGGTTGGGTAGTTGAAACCCTAACCCTAGTCACCCGAAGCTTGATGCATCTTCTTTAAGGATTCCAAGGTGACTAGGGGTATAAGTGGTAGCTTTTTTTTTTTTGTGAGGGTTCCAAAAACTTCCTTTTTGGTCCCTGGTTGTTGTTGATGGTATTATACTGAGCAAGGAGAGCCTGGATTTTGGGTTTGCTTCTTTGGCATTTTGTTGTTTGATAATGTATTGATTCTGCAAGTCTTAATGAGAATATAGTTGAATTCCAATCTCATAGTGGTGTATGTCTTTTTGTTTTGTTCTTGAGCTCATATATGTTAATTTCACAAAGTGGGTTAGCATATGGTAAACAAAGAGTATTTTGAGATTATCTTTGAGTTCCTAACAAAGTTAGGATTAAAGTCTTTCAGGTAGTTTCAGTGAGTTCATGGCTTGATAAGAATTTGATGTCCTGATATGTGAGTGAGAGGGATAATAGGCAAAGCACTTATCCTGAATTCAGGTGTGTTTGAGTTAGGTTTTTCAATTGATGTATGCTATTAGGTGACTCTATGCCCTGGTTAAGATACTAATCCCTTCTCTAGAGGCAGTCCATCATCATCAATCACACACACAAATTAAATGATAAAATCTTTCAATCAGTTAGTAAGGGGTATAGTTGTATAATATTTTGTGATGCCCTTGAAGAAGTGAATCAAGGGTACACCTACCTGAGCATTAAGGCTCAAAGTGTAGGAGGATCTCATTATTGATCCTTGTTAATTGGCCCTCTTCCTTGTAGACTTTGGAGTGGTGATAGAGTCAAAGTTATATTAAAAGTTATCTATCAAAGTATAAATCTACAAGTTGAAGATCAAAGGGAACTCCCAACAGCATGCCTAATGTAGATGTTTGGATTATACTAGGTTCAACAACATATAATGATAAGGACCATGTGACTAATCCTCTTGGATATATTTACTATGCCACCAAGTTGAAGTAAATACAAGTATTGAATCAATTTCACGAGGAAGTTGTGAACAACTAAGAAAATTGACGTTTGGATTTAGGGTTTGATGATTCACTCTTTGATGATGGTCTTAAAAGTGTCACAAATTTGAAAATTGGAACTCATTTACCATTTTCCAATTGGGATTGATATATTGAAGGCCAAGGCAAAAAATATAAATGTATCTATGCCTCAAGATCTCTTTCTCTATATTTAGATGATCCTATAAAATATTTATGAACTTTCCTTGGTCTTATAACCACAAGGAACTTCCTATGAGAGTCTAGTTTGTAGCATAAGTCAATGTTAAGATAACACTAAGATAGGAAATTAAATAAAAAAAGTCACTTACAAAATTCTACCTCCATAATATCATGATACCAAAACTTATTATGTGGCTTTGCAGGGCTCCCACACATCACCTTCAAATCAAAAAATTAGTAAGTCAATTTTTTGACATCGACAATACCAATTATATCTTCTTATTGGCCTCTCTTTGTCTGATACATTAGGATATTAGACATAGAGTCCCTTATGTTCACGTATGAAATAAGCTCTCCAGACTTGCATGTATGGAATTTAAAAATACATACAATTGTTTTAAACAATAGATACTGAGAGGGGGGGTGAATCAATACTTATAAATATTTTTAAACTCGGTTTGATTCCTTTAAACAATAATGAAATAAAATTCTATAAAATCAAACATATAATTGAAAGAATAAAGTAAAAATGTAAAAACTCCAATGATATCACATGCACACACATACCACCTCAATTCTGGTATGGTCAAAACCCTTGGTTGGAGGGAAAAACTACGGTGTAGATGACAGTCACAAATCTTCACTGCAGTATAAAAAATTTGCTCGGTGAAAAGATACAAATGTCAATTTCTAGGTGGCTTGCCCTGTTAGGAGTGATTGATAAATTTTTAGATGTATTTTGAAGTCCTATTACAGACTACCATGCTAAGGGATTTTATCCCACAATTATAGTGTTCACCCTCTTAAGGGATTTACAATAAAGTCTTGTCAAAGACTACCTTGCTTCAAGGATTTAGAACTTTTTGAAACTATTAGGAATACAACAAGAATACATGACCTATTATTTTCACTATATTATCTTATCATATCCTTTATTCTTTGTCCTTGATCTTTCCTTTCTTTTGTGGCATCTTTGTATACTACTTATAATCGTACCTTCAACTTATGATCAACAAATTTTTCTTTTCCTTCTCAACTCCCCTCAACTTCTTACTTCATTACCAACTTTTTCTTCTTCTACAATTTCTACCCCTAGATGTAAAACCATTTTAGGGTTTCGAATCCATCCAAATGTGTTATTACAATCTCAATACTTTTGAAAAAATATAGGCCTTTCACTGCATCAGCTAGATCTAACTCAGTTTGTCATTTCCAATCTCCAATATTCCTTTATTCGTATTTGTTAAACATACCTAAAATCATAAAAAAATCTATCCACAAGTCCCAATAAATTGATTTAATCATCTCCTTGAACTTTGTACTATGTTTTACCTTTTGTTTGGGTTCAGTGAATCTGCCGCTAACATGACTGATTTGATCAATCAAGTAAAAATATGTATTGACCTTTATCCTTTACCTAATTATGTTACTAACTAGTTAATAGTTCACCCATTTACCCATTTACCTATTTACGTACCATTCCACTAAATTGTATCATTTTATACTAGTAAAATGGTGATGCAAGGGAGAGATGATAAATGGGGCCAAATGCTCACTCAAATACTAGACCACCTTTTAGAATTACAAAGAAAAATGAGAGAGAGGAAGAAAATCAATATTCATTTATTCATCAAACTTCATACATGCCAGGCTGCGAGGATTTCCTAGTCATAGCCAATACAATAGAATCCAATTATAGAGATATTACAATCATCATGCATATGAGATCCACCATCTCTAGCCTTCTCACTTCCTTCACTAATTCTCCCCTAGATCTGAAAATGACTATTACATTTATAGATGAGGCTACCGAATAATTTGGCCCAAAGAATCATTTAGATCCATCATTGGAGAAAGCAATGACCCAGATTTAGGTCCACCAATTTCCCAATGAGTGATCCCAACATTAATATCATGACCAAAAATTAAATGAATAAGTCAGCCTCAACAAAAGATCCAAAATAAACCCCTTGGTGAACTAGGCCACTAATCAACATAGACACACCAAACCAACTTGGTGAAGAACACTACCAAACTGAAACAAAGCTACTTGGTGAAAAAACCACCGAGGATAAAAAAAAACAAGTGGTAACCAAGCTCGTCGGTGAATAACAAGAACACTTCACTGAGAATTCCAAAGCAACTACCAAGCACATCTAACAAGCTACCGAGATACAAGATTTCCAAAAACCCAAGATTCTTATGCATCAAATGGAGTGTAATACATTTTTTAAAGCTTTTGATTACCCTAACTAGTGTTTTAGACAAACCTTCAATAAAATGAAAATAACTCACTCTAAACTAAACAAAAATTGATGAGACCAAATGCATTAGAAATCATAGTCCTCTATATTTTAATACCAATTAGTCAAAGATAAAAATGTAGAATTTACAACCCATACAATGTGCTACAACAACTTACAATTTCATTAAAAAATAGTCTTATGGAACTGGCTGTGGTAAAATGGTCGTATATTTCTTTCCGCTCAATAGAATCACACCAAACCAAATTAAATATAAATATAATTAATTCCTTTTTCAATAAAAATAATTTTTATATCTCAAGAATGTTGTATAGATCTATAGGTTATGAAGAAGAACATGATAGAATGCTATAAATTGAAGGAAAGTTTAAGTTTCTATTCAAACTTCTTCTTCAATCTACACATAGAAACCCTTCATTCAAGTTGGAGGATCAAATTTATACTTGTGAAATTCAATTATTTCCCTATAACCATCCTAAAAGTAACCATTAATTTTTTTTAACAAACTTATAAAAAGTTGTCACTTGATAAGAAAAGTTGTCATGATAACATTGACAACATGTTGACAAGCTCTACATTTTTTAACAAGTTGATCTCAAACTTTCATACATGTGTATAATTGGACAAAAAGGGACCAAAATGAACTTATTACATTGAAACAACACAAAAAGAAGAAAACAACCAAATTTGACCATGTTGACCATAAAGGTTCTCCTAGGCTGCTCCTGCATCGATACAGGTTACTCTCACAGTTACATCTTACCAAATATAAAATCTCCTTTGAACTAATTCTTATCTTGCATTCATCAAGAATCTTATTGCAAAAAAAAATTATCTATTTTTTGCATCTTTTGAATGTAGTGACTTATCATCTTCCTCATGAACATTTTATACTTGGTATTAATTTCATATATTCCTGTCATTTCTTCCACTTGAGGGTTTTTATAAGCTTTATGTCCCTCTTCTCAATACACAAATAAGTTGTGTGGAATAATCTGCTTCTACATCCTCTACCCAATCTTTCTCTTCCTTCAAAAATTTGTCCTTTGGTGTTCAAAGAATCATCACACATTTATTTTTTTCTACTTCTATGGTCTTCTCCATTTTTATTTTTTTGATTATTATCTTAATTCTTATCTTCATATGATCTACACTTTCCCCTTTTCCTATTTTGAAACCATTTGTTTAATCTTTCTTCCATTGTAAATGTAAAATAATATGCATCCTCCATTGTATACATTCTCACCAATACTAAATATTCTTGAATATTAGGCTTTAGTCCTTTTATATAATGATTCACTTTTTAGATATTTGATTTTTCACATCCTTCTCTAACCAAGACCTTGTGAAATGTTGTAGTATGCTCCTTCACTATTTTTGGTCCTTGTTTAAAATTTTACATCCTCTTGAAAAAATGAAGCTCACAATCTACTATGATCAATTATCTCTTCATCATCTTCACTATTCTAAGCCATTTTCAAATTTTATCCTTTCATATTATTCATCTTTTTAACACAATTTATCTCCACCAAATACTTGCATGTCCTATCAATTTTCTTTTTGCAAACTCCACTTTATCTAGATGTTCAATATCTTCAAATTAAAAGAACTCTTACATATAATTAACCCAATCTATCAAATCTTTTGGATTTAGACTTACATTAAACATTGTAACTTATATTCCATGTTTCTTTCCAATCCTTCACAATGCTTTGACCAAAGTGTCATTCAATGATTAGATTTCTTCATCACTAGTTGAACTACTAGCTATAGATGGTTCATCTTCACTTTCTTCTAGATCTCTTCTTTGAGCACCACCTCTTCTAATTTTTTAATGAAAATATTATATGTCTTCTAAAATATCTTATTTCATTACTAGTATTGGGTTCACTTCTTTCTCTACATCTTCTTGGAGGCATTTGTAGAATACCGAAAAAACATAAGTCCTAGTGCAAACTATCTCATTTTTAGTAATCCATTTACACACTTAAGATAAAAAAAAAATGATTCCAATGATGTAGAGAGATTGTATCCCTTGAATAATTTATGCATAACATATTTTGAAACAAAAAATGAAATGCTAAAATCTCACACCAATATGCAAGAAAAAGTAGAGTGATTTCTATTGAGACTTTAGAACATAAATTGAATAAAATATAATAATCGTATTTTCTTTCAAAAAATATGTTTAAATATGATTCAAATATAATATAGACCTAAAAAAAAATCAATATAGAGCTACTACATATCCAAAAATCTTCCTCCAATCTTTTTCATAGCCAAATCTCCAAAAGCTACCCAAATGAAATGAAAACTAGCTTCAAAATGATATTTTGGCATAATGAAATGTAAATGAAATTGTAATTTTGTTTCCATATGATAAATCATGAACACAAGGAATTTTTTTACATTTTTCCCTCTTCAAATATGTTAAATTGATTCACTTGTAAGTCCTCTTCCAATATACTTTTTTGGGTTGGGTGGCTTGATCTTTTCTTCTAGTTTTTTGCATTACTTCCCAAGATAGAATTTCAAGTTTCTCCTTTCTTTGTGCCCAAGTTTTAAAATGATATTTCATATGTCATACCAATAACAAGATGTCTTCTTTCCAATTTTTGGACCCTTCTGAAAGTGCTAAGTGGTCTGAGAAAGTCTAATCCTTAGGTGGGAAGTTCATAATTTTAAATTGTCAAATGTTATGAAATGCTAGAAATATTATATTTGGAGTTAATTAAAAACGTGCCCAATTATTTGAATAAACAATTGGCTCTTATTAAATTCTAAGAACAATCTTAGACTAAAATATATTAAATTAGAAAAAGAAAAATACTTTTTGCTGATACTAGATAGCCTATAGCCCCTAGATGGTATACTACATCATTATTTATATCTCCATCATATAGTTAGTTAATTATTCATCAATTCCTCTCACAAATTCATGCCCTTTGATTTTTTATATTTGTCATCAAATATCCACTTTTGATTCTCTTAGGAGATTCTATAAAAGAGGTTTATTCCCTCTCATTTGGTGTATAACAACGGACTATCAATCATTAAAATACTTGCATTATATGTTGAGATACATCTAGATATTTCATTAACATCATCATTTGAGTATAGTTTTGCATCTTCATATAGAAACCAATATTCAATCCTTTTATGTCATCTTGTGCTAGTGTCCTAAATAGTAGAGAGAAAAACCTATTTTCACAAGATCATGGAGGATAGGAGAACAAAGGAGTCAAGAAAGTCACAAATATGAGGCATAACTTTGATTAATTTATTTACATTTCATGAATTAGACCTTTATTGATTGTTTGATTTGATTTGATTTGTAGATCTAGACTGGTGGGTAGGTTGATTAGAGTTTACAAATATTTTTTTAAACATTTATCATACATCACTACTCCATCAAGCACCAAGAAAAGATACCTTAAAGATATGACTTTCTTTGTTCCTTAGGTTTCTCTAAGTTATTTATAACAATAGTAAGGCTTTGTATGAAATAACTCTCATAGGAAAGTTGGAGTCTTAAAATATGCCTATTTTCTAAATAAATAAAGGTAGGTTGCCAAAGGTTTGAAGATGTAGAGTGATTCATAGGTACTTTGTTAGTTGTTAAGTAATTCTTCATTTTTGTTGTTGTTTTTGGTTGCTATTTGTAATATTATAGTCTTTTAGTGTACACAATATTACCTCTCATTAGAATTGTCTCTTTTGAATTGATGGTTATTGTATAATGGTTAAGGACCTTTCAAATATCGAATTTTCACATTCGATGCACTTTTTATTGCATTAGTTCACTCTACACTTGTACACTCTTTAGTTTGTTTTAGTCTATGATATTGTCAAGATCTTAATATATATCATAAATTTCTATGAGATGATACTAATGTAGTTATTTTATTTATTTATTTATTTAGGTTTAGAATGAAGTATTTATTACATGAATAATGCATAGAGCTTCATTCATATTCATAACCTTCACACATGTGCAAACGGTTTGCTTTCATAATGACTATTTATTTACTTATATTTTGCATTATCTTCACAAAAATTTACATGCACATAAAAGTAGGAAAAACATAAATTGACCAAAAGTTCATGCCTAACACTTTTTCCCCATTCATTTTGCTCACTTTTCCTCATTTCTCCTACATTTAATAATTATTGTATAAGTGATGTTTTTGGGTGGAAGTTATATAAAGTATTGACTAACCTAAACCTACAAATTGCAATTATCTACTTTTGATCTTTATATTTATCATCTCTTCTCTTAAGTCAAACCTAGATGTCATTTTCAATCTAGTTAGAATGACAACTTAAAAAAACTACGTCTTTATAAGATCAAATTAAAGCATAAGCCTAAATAATCTTGTTTAAAACTAGCAATTACTTCCTAACTCAAGCATACAATAGTAATATTGAACTTTTAGAATGTTTTTTTGAGAGAAAATATAAAAACAATTTAAAAAGATATGAAATTAATCAACAACGCCTCTTAATAGCTCAATTATATGCAACACATTTAAAGATTACCACAAGAAGATCTATATTGATAATGACAAATCAAACATTTGTGTTGCTATATGAATTATCTTTGAATTTGTACAAAATATTAAGTTGATCCAAAAATGAAGAAACCACATCATCTCTTACTTCATAGTAACGAACTTAGTGGATGTTCATAAAAACTCTCATACTCAGAGTCGGACATATTAGAGGTCAAAGATTAATACGTTTATTTGAAATTCCAATATGTAGAAAACGTTGAAAATCGTAACTGCCTGATTGACCCACATTTGTATACAATAAATTAAAAGCTTACAAAAGTCTTCTAACATTTGTCTGATTGCTACAACATATAGATAAATCGCGAATAATTTCTACCAAAAAATAACCCATCAAAATGAGTCTTTAGCTCGTCCGTAACTTACGCAGCCTTTGAGCCTAACTCAAATGAAAATGAATGCGTTTCATATGTTTGGTAAAGATTTTCTAACAAATTCAACGAATCTGTTTATAAAAGGAAACTGAAATGGGCATGAGCTAGGATTTTAAAGCTAAAACAGTTCGGACATCCTACCTCCTTTTCATCTAGAAGGGCTGGCCTCTAGAAGCTACTCTGTTTTCCGCATGACAATTTGTTTTCTTCTCATCTGTTTTTCTACCAAACCTTCTTTTTGGTTTTATGAATTTGTATATTAGTCAAAATCCTCGTGGGCTACCTAGAGCTACTAAGATTCATGTCTATCTACATCTTTTAAGGGGTCACATCCCTCAACAATCACTATACTAAACTCTCCACTCTTTCTAGTTACATTTTCTTTAAATTTTGGTATGTTTAGAAATTTTTATTTTAAAAAAACATTTGATATGTGTTTAATAGCAGTTAGTCTTGTTTTTATTTAAACATCTTATATTATGCTTTAAATTTGGAAAGAATTGTATGTTTAATAATAATATTGGTAATATTTTAATTGTACATTTGATATTGTATTATTTGTATTTTAATTATAATTAGAAAATATGAAGTTAAAAGTCTAATTTACTTTCTTTTTATAGTGATATGTTTTCTATATCTATTATTACAATTTTAAAATTATCCAATACATTTTTCTAATTACATTTTACTAAGTTGGCAACTTTCATAAATATTAATATTAGAGTTGAATCTTTTTATTATTGTTTTTATATGCTTCGTAAATTTAATAACATCATTTACATCATTTATGATCTTTGTTTAATAACATATTCATTATTTTACCATAATATGGTATGAGAGCTATTGTTTTTCAATTAATAATAATTTCATTATTGAAATTACTTGAGGTATTTTTTGAAATAGGTTTCGACAATCTTAAATTTCTTCATGAAAATTTTTTACTTATAAGATTTTTGAATTCCTTTGTCAGGGGCGTGTTTAATTTTTTTTGTAGACTCCCTACAAAATCGGACTGGGATTTTTTGGCATCCATTTTCTGTAATTTTTGCTCCGTTGTCATCAGTTTTTGCATAGTTTTCTTCTACAAAGAGCGACCTTTTGTGGCTTTGACGTCTATTCTTCTACTGTCGACCATGTCTCTAGAGCCTTCTGCCATTTTTTTGTAGGTAATATACCAGCACACAACTTGTTTTTCAAAAAAATCATGACGTGATTTCTCTGATATTCGACATTGCAGCTCCCATCTTCTTTACAAACCCCTTATGTGATCTACAAACACCATTTTCGACCTTGAATGGTCATTTTTTATGCAACTCATTCGCATTCTCCATTTTTCCAACTCATTTGGCTTCTTCTATGGTTGATTTTTGTTACTCTCGCATCGTCTAGGGTTTTTATAGTGCCCTCTATCTTTTGCAGCCAAGATTTCATCCATTTTATAAATAGCCATCTACAAATTTTTGAAGTTTTTTTTATGGCTAGGGTTTCCTTCAAAAGTCTTAGATTATTTTCCATGTTGAAAATCTACTTGCAGATTCTTGGTGGTTTTTGCAAATCTCAACTAAGTTGCCTTCATTTTTTCTGGGTGCCTCATTTTCTGTGCCTCAATTTTTAAGCCAGTAGATTCAAATTATGACAACCGATTCCTTCTTGATTTTTTCGTGCTCTCTTCTATGTGTCTTCTCATTTTTTTTGGGTTTTTCGTCAATCTACCTCAAAGATCACGTCTTTTCAAATATTCACATTTTTTTTGCGTCGAACAACATCTCATGAGATCTCTCACTAATCTTTTGTTGGAAAGTAGTTAGTGATTCAACAGAATGAACTACAACACCTAGAAGTAGAGAATAATGACAATCTTCATATCCCATCACGTAAGGTGCTTTTTTTGGGTATCAAGAGTCATCTTACAAGCCCAAGTCTACCTTTTATGCCTTTTGGGGATTCTCTTGCAAACATTTGTTTTGAAGTTAGATTGACCATTAAAGGAGGGTATTGGAGTTAAATCTCTCTATTTTTGTTTTTCTCTCTTTCATAAATTTATTTCTATTTCTAATGGTCACTCCTCTTCCATGTTTCCATATTCTCTTTGTGTTCAATATGGAAACTTTCTCTTTCTACTTCTCTCTAAACAGAATGTTTCTATTTCTTTCTCTTTATTTGTTATAGAAACATTCTTGTGTATACTTGTATATATAGATCATTTATGACGTTGTTTAATAGCATATTCATTATTTTACCATAATAATTAATGTATACAATTCCTTATAAGTATAAAAATATATTTAAAAAAATAATATAAATATAAAAAGAAATCATTAGAAAATATATTCTCAAACATATTATTTTTACATGAAAATTACCAAAACAGGGAGTGTGAGTGTAGGTAGTATTCCACTCCCTCCATTTCTTCACTTTTGTTATGGGATTTTCACCTTTTGTAGTGTTTTAGTATATGATAATGTAATTAGATATAATGAGCCATTGACTTTGGATCATGATAATGCAATTCAATTTTCAATAAATGAATCTAATGAATTTAGATTTGACCAAAAGTTGGAAAAATGACAAGTATCAAATGGTGTTTGGTGGAAAGTGCAAAAGGGTAATATTTGTTAGAAATTTGATATTGATTTTAGATGATGTGCTCTATCTTTTTAGCATGCTTTGGTCATCTAATCATTGGTATAATAATGTGTCTTCCCTTATTAAAAACTTAGGCCCAAAGAACTTGGAAAATCAAAGTAGATATGGAAATTTCTCTAGCCACAAACAACTATTATTTATTATTGTTATAAGAATAAAACATTATATAATATAATGTTCAAGTGGGGTTCATACTTTTGTAATCAAATAGCTTTGTTCAACAATATTTTGCATGAAACATTTTATCTAGTGGAGCAGTACCCTTCTAAAATTCCCATCTTTTTCACCATTTGTTTTTTCATTGCATGGAGTTTTGGAGATCCATTATTTTGTAATCTATAGAAATTATATTGGTGGTGAAAGATCACCTATGGGTCCAATAGGCCCATTGATGGATTATTATTTTTTAGTGTTAGATTTTTGGTTTTTGTGTTCCTTGAAGATTTAATAAGGTCATAAGGACCATTTCTATTTTTTGAAGTCAATTTGTAAGGTGTTGATGTTAATTGGTCACTTGTAGCCAATCAGGACCTAGTTTGGTCAAAGTTGGTCAAATCCTCTACCAGTATCAAAATGGAGTGCAATTGATGTAGTTCATGTTTTTAACCCATTTGTGGCATCAACACATTATATTATGAGTTTTCGAAGTGGTCATGTAGTAGATTGCAAGAAATTGTAAAAATTACAAAAGTCATTTTTACAACTTTTAGTGTTAATTGTGCAACTTTATCTCCAATGACTAACTAAATCAAAATATAGTTGAAATTGATTGGGAAGGATGTAACTAGCATAAATATGCCTCCCTATGGTCAAGGTAATGGTTGGTTCAATATTTGGAGTGCAATTAATTTAATTTTCTCTATTTCCCTATTTTTTTACATTTTTCTAATAATAGTCATTTTGTATGGACTGGTACAATATTCCCATGGGATGCAAGTTACACTTTTAGAAGGGGGAGAGACTCTTCTTTAGTTTTGAACTGGTTTGAGCTCATTTCATTAAGTTTTGGAAAATTTAGAAGTATTTCTCTACAAGTGGGACTTGAACCCTCAATAACTAGGATTTGAAAACATGTACCTTGGTATTTCACAATGGGAAATTCCTAATTCTTTGTGAAATGATAGGACTTAAGGTTAATTTCAAGATTATTTTGGTGGTAGATCAAACCAAGTTGATGGCTATGATAAATTTGATGCCCTAGGCTTGGTATCTTCATGTGAAAGACCTACAATAAAGGAGTTTGAGTGAAAAATGTGTTGTGGTGGAGCATTTGAGAGGTTTAGGAAATATGTAAATGTGGAATATTTAGTTTTAAGGTGAATGCAACATGTTACAAGTGGTTTTTTTTTTTGGTGGTGCAATTGAAGAGCACTTTTGTTGTAAAAGATACCTAATTATCCCTAAAAAACCTCAATCAGTCAAAATTTAACTGTACTATTCCAAAGGACCCCATACCAAGTTTAATACATATTTTGAGCCTCACAAAAGGGTACTTTTAAATGGTATGTGTTCTTTTCCAAGGTCACTAGTCAATATGTTATGGTCATAAAACCCTCTAAATAAGGCTACAAGGCCTGATTTTCTCTATGAAGAAAATTGTGTTGAATGGTTTGATGGATTTGGGGTTATTTGAGATTGTAAACATCATAATTTCTATGTTCCTAACCTTGGGAAGGTTTGTTTCCATATTTGGCTCAAGTTTCCATGTTGGGGTCTCAACCTTGTTTTGAGGACATTGAACTTCAATACCTCCACGTGTTTGATTGTGTTTGAACATTGGAACTAGTGTCTTGTGTAAGTCATTTAACCTTTAAATCCCTCTCCATCATATTAGTATCAGACCCAAAGGTCTATTTGTGTGTTGAGAAATAAATTTTGGATAGTTGAAGAGTCTAGGAAAAATTCTCCAAAGGGTGTGTCTACAACAGTGGCCAGAAGAGTGAAGGACCTAAAAGAAGAGATGGCTTTAATATGGGTGGATAAAGAGAGAAGGAGAGGAAGGAAAATAAAAGAATAAAGTGACACAAAGGAAGAAGAAGAGGGAGAATATGGATGTCATCAAGAGAGAGAACAAGAGGAAGAGATACCTCCTGAGGAGAGTGTTAGAATGCTTAGGAACTGAGAGGGGGGTAGGGGGAATCAATGCAACCAAATTATAAACTAATTCAACCACTGATCTTAGTAACTTCAATAATATTTTCTAAACCACAAAGTATATAACTAAAGTAAAGAAATAAAATTAAACAATATAAAACATCCACAAAATCATCTCTCATGAAACAATAATTTTTGCATGGAAACCCTTGGTTAGAGGGAATAAAACATAGTGGGGATGACACCCACAAGCTCACTACTATATAGTAAAATGACTTTTCCCTGTTAGGAGCTTAAAATTTGCCTTTCTAAGGGCTCACCATGTAAGGAGTGATTAGTACCTTTTTATAAGTACAATGATATCTCCTAAGATCTACCATGTAAAAGGATTTCAAGACTGTTAAGATCTCACTCGATTAAGGGATTTACAATAAGAACCTTCTAAATTTCACTTAGTTAATGAATTTTCTTTCTATAACTACTAGGGAACAAAATGTTGAGTGATCTAGATGTAGCACCAACTATTTGATAGATCCAATCTTTTATCTTCTCTCTATATCTACTCACAACTCTGACTCTATCAGATCTCTGATCGCAACATTAATTGATTTCATAACAACATTAATATTCTTAGTTCAAATCTTGTTATATCATCTTTTTCAATATAAGCTATACCACTTATATATACTTCTGGCACTAAATTCATGAAATTAAATATATTTCCACAAATATATTTTCCTATGACCATGTCCTGTTTGAATAAGATCTGCATTTTAATTCTTCAAAATAGTCAAACACATTTTAACTTTTCCAATGCACCGCCTTAAATCTTCCTTACGCAATAGCATCAATCCCAAAAATAACACCTCATCTATTCTATAACAACTATTCCACATCATCACTACCACTATACCTCTTAACAATCTAGAATCTTCCAACTAATTCTCAAGAACACAAGTGTTCTTACCTATCTCAATGATTGTATCAACAAAATATCTCTCACCAATCAATCAAATGAGTTGTGGTCAAAACCACACTATACTCTAACCATGTTGATACTGTAGCTATGAATGCACCTCATAATTCGTCATCTATCAAGACTAATACCAAAGTGTTGACCTCTTTGTCTACTGATCTTCTAGACCTAACTAATTTTCAACATTACCGATCGCTTGACCTTCACATTGATTGCCTTTTTCACTTCACTGATTATAATACATGATTGATTTGACTTAGTTTCCATCAATGAAAACCAAACCAATTACTACCTATGACTACAACCAATGCATCACCACATGAACTCTCAATCTCATCATAATGTCAACAAACTCCCCCTTTGCCATTGATGGAAAAAAAACTTATTATATTCTCCCCCTTTCACAATAATGCCAAAGGTGCAAAACTAAAATATGTTCAACTATGCATGATTTTCTTACATCCTGTCAAAGATGACCTTAATGTTTATCTTTTCTGACTCTAAGGATGTCTCTCATGTCTTCTTCATGTGTCCCAAGGAAATAATTTTCTCCAATAAACTTGAAACTAGCTTTTCCATACTTTCTAAAGTTCTCATTTTATATAAGAAAAGTATCCCTTCTACCTTCTCCACATGCTTCTATATCACCTCCATTGTAGGAGATAAAAATGATTGAAGTTCAAGTATACTAAACAACTTGATTTGTTGTTCCTATTGGATCTTCTTCACCTTTTGAAGTAAATGCTTCACTTAACTACTGAGAGTAGTAATTGAGCTTAAAACAGGATCAAGCTAATTAGTTAAGCTCTCTAGCTCCTTTAGGACTCCAACTCTATTCTCCTCAAAATATTTTACAAAATTTTAATGATTAGATATTTTGTTGAATTTTTTTTCTACCTTTATCAATGAATCTTTAACTTCTTTCACCAATTCTATCAATTTTTGCTTATCCTTAGTGATCTTATCATTTAATTTACCTATCATATTCTTCTCTAACTTCTCTTCTGCCATATTTACTATAACAATCTAAAAATCTAGGCCTTGATCTGAAATAGTCTTAATCAAGGTGTCCATTTGATATATAAAAGGATGAACTCAGCTAGGATATATATTTCTTGACTCAATACTCTAGCTTTCATATTCTTTGTTCTCATCTTATTTCTTTCAAATTTCTTCATCAAATATTTTGAGTAATTGATCAATTCCTTGTGTTTCAAATTTTTTATGTCTACAAGTGTGGTGAATATTTCTTCCTCTTGTACTTCCTCCTTTTTTGTTATTTGCACTGGTTTCTTCTTCCTTTACACTAGACTCTTCAAGGCTAAATTTCCTTTTCACATCATATGCTTCTTCAACCTCTTTTTCAATTTCTACTTTTTCTTAGTTACCTTCTCAAAAAAAATCCTTTTGAATGCTTTACAGGGGATGATGAGGGAGATTTCTCTTTACTTGTTATGTCTTCTATTATTTCCTCATCTTCACTGACTTGATTTTGTTCTACTTCTTCTCTACCCATTTGTGCTAAATCATATTGATCTTCAATGTCTTACACTTGAATAGGGATGTGAGAAATAACATAACTAATAATTTGTTCATGTGTGGATGTGTCATCTATGTCCTTAATCACTTGTTATTTTCCCTTATGTTTTTCAGCAACAAATTTTTCTTTCTTTTGTTCTTGTTCTACTTCCTTCATTATTTGGACCTTTTTCCTCCATATCTCCATAGTTTCACTATACATATTATGTGTCTTACCAAAGAGTATGCTTGTTGCACTATTTTTTATTCTAAATTCCTATATGTAGGCTTCAACTAATAGAATTAATTCATCAGGACTCAGCTCAGGTCACACTTGACTAAGTTTTCTCTCCATAATTTGGCTATTCATATTTGGTGCAACTTCCCATCTAGCATGGATAAGATCATAAAATTCTTTAGGTAAATTGTGGTAAAACTCAATAGGAGTCAAACATAATTTATGTACAGGTTAAATATGATAGCCTATTCTATCTTCTTTATCTCTTCATTATTGAAGAATCCATATCTTCTTCCCACTTCTCCCATTCTTCCTATCTCCATTATGTATTTGAAAATATAATTAACACTTGGGGATTTTTTATGATCACTCTCTTTCAATTCTTTTGCATCCTTGTTTGATTCATTCCAGACATTTGCATCTCCTATAGTATCCTTTTAATCACTTTTATCGTCAAAGAATTTTCTCTTTCTCTTGTATGTCTTTTTTACTAGTTGCATTTTAATTTCAACTTCCTTTACTGTGGACTTACTTTTCTTACTCTTCTCTTTTTCATATGTCTTCAAAATGTTGGATGATGGGTCTTTAGATGCAGCACCAGTATTACAAGATGTACCTGCTTCATCACTACCAAATCTTTGTTCTAGATTAGATATCATCCTTCTAGTTTTCCTTTTAATGGTTGATTTATTCAGTTGTATACTAATTTTAGCAAATTATTCTTCATAAGTACAAAATATTTACACTTGTTTATCTAAGGATTTTGATAGTAAATCATCTACATGAAATATCACTAAATATCCTTCTACTTCATAATCTATAGGTGGAACCCAATAACTATTTGATGTTGTTGATGCATTTAATATGTTTAATCACTATAAAACATCAGTAACCTAATTGAGTGATGCTGGAATTACTCTTGTTGTCATTCATTTTTTGTCAATGATATCAACATATGTTTCTATAGAGAGAACAAATTGGTTATTACAGTGTATAGACACTGTACATATGACTCAGAATGTGCAAACATAGTTGTGTGTACAAGAAGGTGTTTTGATCTCATATCTAAGATCGCATGATGTAATATTTCATATTGGTTGATTTATAGAATATTTGGTGAAGACTAATAACTGGATTGTGATAGTGGAAGTTGACAGAGTAAGTCTTTGTGTTTTGAGTATATCTTACAAGCGATGTGGATCTAGTGTATGTGAGCTTAAGGGACATCAGATAACAAACTAAGGAATGTTATTTGATCTTACAAAGTCATGCGATGTATGATGATGTCAGTTGTGGCATGTGTTCTAGAGGACACCTTTCTGGGGTCAACTTTGAAATTATGGCATGTTATAGATTATGAGCATGGATTACGAATATAGGATCTTAACTATTGAATTGTAATTATTGTATACTTGTTTTATATATCGTGTGTATCTTAGCAAGGGGTTATATAATTATTTGTATATTAGGAAAGCCTAATTGGCCAGCCTGGTCATTTATTTGTAATAGGGTATATATGTAAGATATTTTCTTTTGAAAAGGTGTTTGGATGAAAGTGATGTAAACAAGGATTTTGGAAGCTGGGAGCTTGTGTCTATTGGATGTAGAGAAGATGATATCTTATATACTTCATCAGAACTGATCAAGAAAAGATAGTTGCTATCAGATAGTTCACAAGGATTGTGTATTTTCCTTATATACACTTGTGTTGTGAACAATGAGTTATGGAGGCAGACATAACCTTCTTTAGGCAATGAGCCCACTCTTTTTCTTGACTCCTAATAGGGCCTATCCTCTAACAAGGACTATGTGCTGTAATGTTTCAATCAACTCCTAATAGGACTAATCTTCTAACAAGGATACTATACTATCAGTACATCATTAGTTGGTGTTAATTCCCACTGGGGTTTTACCTTTAACAGGGTGTCCTCGACAATAAAATATTGCATTATTGTGTTGGCATTCATTGTGTTATCATTCTATTTGGTGTTTCTTCTATTCAGAGTTTAAAGTTTAATAATCTATCGTACAACTAATTCACCCCCCCTCTGAGTTGTATTGGTGGACTGTTATTCCTAACAATTGGTATCAGACCATCTAGTCCTTAGATATAAATCTTACCAGATTGAGGTAATCTTGGAGATGGCATTCTATAGGAAGGATAGTCCAAAATTTGATCCTGAAAACTTTGACAGTTGGAAGAACAAGATGAAAACTCATTTTCTATGTTTGTGCATCGACTACTAGATAATTACAAAGAATGAGGTAACCAGGAAGACTGAGAATGAATTAGACAAAGCTACTAATGAGGAAAAGAATACATTTTCTTATAACATGGTCACAAGAGAAGCACTGATCAACACACTCTTTGAAGGAGAATTTACTAAGGTGAAAGATCTAGATTTAGCACACAAAATTTGTGTAAGATTAGAAGCATTTTATGAAGGAAATAAGTTTACTAAGCAAGAAAAATTACAGAACTAGAAAAAAAGAATGGAGAAGTTACAAATGAAAGATGATGAAAATATTATGGCTTATGTACAAAGACTTACAGAGGTTGTGATTGGAATCAAAAATTTTGGAGGTACTGATGAATAGGAGGAAGTCATTGCAAATATCCTTAGATCATTGACACCTATTTACAATACCAAAGTTTAGGCTATAGAAGAGATTATATCTTTGACTACAAAATTTAGAAGAGAAATGTTGATTGCAAAGATAAATACCTTTGAAGCTACAAAATTGGGAGATTCTTTACATAAAGTTGAAATAACATTTAAGGCATCTACACACAAGAAGACAATATCTAGAATTGAGAGCTCCAGAAGTCGTAATATAAAGGAAGATCTTTATGAGTATGTTGATCAATGGGAACAAATACCAGAATAATAAAGAAAGCTAGATGAGCTTGTTGCCCTGATCGATATAAGAGAAAAGAGAGGTAAGGGAAAATTTGAAGGAAAGTTACCTTTGAAATGTTTTTCATGCAATAAGATAGGCCACTTTACATCTAGATGTCTTACAAGAGTTCCTAAGCACAAACCTAAGTTTTTCAAGCCTAAGTATTCAAACAAAAAGGAATGTTATTATGCTAGTGAAGGTATTTATGATGATGATGATTGTGATTATAAAGAGATTGGAATTATTTCTATTAAAGATGAAAAACCATTACATGAAGAAAAAGCCTTAGTATCACATGTTAATAAGAAATATGAATGGGTTATAGATAGCGGCTGCTCACGTCATATGAATGGAGATTAAAAAATGTTTGTTAAACTAAATAAGTATGATGGTGGTGTTGTAAGATTTAGAGAGAATGTTCCTAAGCCTATCATAGGAGTAGGATCTATTTCTTTGGATGGAAGGACTAATTATGACAATGTACTTCTTGTTGATGGACATAAGCATAAATTTTTGAGTGTTGGAAAGCTGATGGAAAAAGGATATCAATTAAAGTTTATTGATGGGAAATGTTTTATTAGAAGTAAGACATGAAACTTGATTGCAACTAGTACTAAAACTAGAGGTAATGTATTTTAATTAAATACATCTGAAGCTTCTTTTTCTGTTGCAAAGATAGATGACAATTGATTATGGCACATAAGGTTTTGTCATGTAAATTTTGATAATATTGTGAAGGCAAGGTTGACTAATGCAATAAGAGACCTATCTAAAATTGTAAAACGATCTAACACTATGTGTAGAGAATGTTTTATGGGAAAGTAGACTAGAAGAAGTTATAAAATCTAATCATATATAACAAAAGGAAATTGGGATCCGATACATATAGACCTATGTCGACCAACAAGGACAAGATCATACTATGGTGAAAGGTACTTTACACTTTTTTTTAATAACTTTTCTAGAATTATGTGGATCACTTACTTGAAAGAGAAAACTGAAGCATTTGACAAATTCAAGTTATGCAAAGCAAAAGTAGAAAATGAATCAGGCTTAAAGATTAAATATTTGAGATCAGACAGAGGTGGAGAATTTACTTTAGATCTATTCAATTCATATTGCGAAGAGCATGGAATACACAAAAAAATATTTTCTCCTAGGACTCCACAACAAAATGGAATAGCAGAGCGAAGGAATAAAATAATAGAATATGGCTTATAGTATGATAAAAATGAAGACTTTTCACTACATGCTTATATTGATGCTGATTGGGCAAGGAATATTGATGATAGGAAGAGTACTAGTGGAGGTGCATTTTTTCTTGGGAAATATTTAGTTTCATGGTTAAGTAAAAAGCAAGATTGTATAGCTCAATCTACTATCAAATCTGAGTATGTTGTTGATGCAATTAACTGCACTAAATTTTTTTGGATGAAAGAAATGTTGAAAGATATTGGAATAAATTTTGTTGAACCAGTGGTTATCCATTGTGATAACACCAGTACAATAAATATGTCAAATAATCTTGTGATGCATTCTAAAACTAAACATATTTCTATTAAGTATCACTTCTTGAGAGACAAGATAGCAGAGAAAGAAATAAGGTTGGAATACATTAGCACAAAAGAATAGATAAAAGACATCTTTACAAATCTATCACCAAAAGATGTCTTTGAGTATCTTAGAGGTATGTTTGGGGTGCAAGACCATCCTAGTGAGAATTAAATGATGCAAAGATGCATCAGTCCAGAGGTTTTTAGAGCCTTATCATGTTCTGGACTTGATGTATGGATCTACTCCTGAGGGGGAGTGATCATTGAAGGCCTGCAAAATATATTTGGGTGATTCAACACCTGATTGATGAAGATAGTTAATGACTTATGATACCCTTTTCCATTGTTGTCAAAGGGCGAAAGAGACTATGTGAAAATCCTTACTATATAAGGAAAGATACTATGGACAAGAATTCACTATTTGAGATTATGTTGAGGATACTGAGAGAATACTTTTTGGGTTGATGGATTTTCCCATATGTTGCCATCAATGCCAAAAGGGGATATTATTGGATGTTGTTCATGCATTTAATATGTTTAATTACTACACAAGATTGGTAACCTGATCGAGTGATGTTAGAATTATTGATGTTGTCATTCATGTTTTTTTGCTGATGTCAACATATGTTTCTATGGAGAGAACATATCGGTTACTATAGTGTACATACACTATACGAATGATTCAGAATGTGCAAACACAGTTGTGTGTACAGGAAGGTGTTGTGATAGTATATCTAATATCACATGATGTAATTTTCCATATTGGTTGAGTTATAGAAGATTTGGTGAAGACTAGTGTTTAGGTGTGAAATATGGATAGGGTTTAGAATAATGGGGGTTTGCACATAAAAGAGACCCTAAACCAATATTTAACACAAACATGAAATTCTAATGATAAGGAATATAAATCTGGAAATGCTTGCCAAGAATAATGAAATTAGATAAAATGAAATACATACCTCATAACATAAAAGATATGGAAATACCTATTTTTTGGTGCATGTATCATGTTTCTAGAAATTTTGCAACTGAATCTAGAATAGAAACATAGAGACAAAGAAAACCTAGAAATATTTTTCTTTTCTGAACCAGGTCAACCTTGACCCAAATTAACATTTCTAGGTCAACCTAGAAATGTTATCCAAAATTAACAATTTTTTGTTCCCATCAAATTTTCCCTATCAAATCTACACCAGTAAAAAAAAATTATATATTCTTGAAGAGTACTTTCTCCTCTAGTGTTAAATATAAAGTTAAAAAATTTATGACATGATTTGTTATTTTTAATTTTTTTCGAATGAGTGTGTTCTTAAATGTTAAAATACCTACTTGAATTATTTTCAACATATAATTTATTATATGAAATAAAAACATAATAAAAATTATATGACCATAATCTTGACTCCGAACTCTACAAAATGGTATTTTTAGATTTTACAAAAAGGTAAATTTTGACAGAGAATTCAGATCCAGAAGTGAGAACTTCTGAGAGACACCTTTTTTTTCTTATTTGGCTACCACATATGATTCCTCATGGGTTAAGTCAAACCCGGTCTGGTAGAACCAGTTCTGGATGGACCCGGTTCGACCGGACCTGGTTCAACCAGACCTATGGGTGACCAGACATGGTCCCGTGGATGACCAAGCCCCTTAAATCTGAAATTTAACAAATCCAACAATTTTTTTAAATAAAATCATTTTTTTTCAAATTTATTAATTATTTTAATTTTATTTGGAAATGGAGTTAAGTGATTTTTATCTTGAGTTCTAATTTATGTTTGGGTATTGCATGTCAAGTCTTGATTTGAATGTTTTCAAGTTAAGTGACTCTTTTCTATTTTTCAGAGGGCAGTTTACCTTGTTTATGGTGTTGCATGCATTAAAACCCTTATTCAATTTTCTTTATTACGAGGATTTTGGCCAGTATTTGATATACAGGTTTATAGATTTTGGCTCTGAGGTTGAATTGGAAGATTGTGAAAGCTTTGGGAAATTTTAGGGTTGTTGGATTATTCTTTGTGGTTTCTATCGATTGGTGGTTTAAGGTAGGGTTGGAAAACCTTTTTTGCAATTATTCTTTGGAAAAGAATCTCTTTATTGTGTCTTCCAGATAGGTTAATGATTTTGGAGTGATTGTAGTTTTTTCAATTTCCTCGAGAAAATTTGCAAGATTAGATTGTTGTGATTTTGTGAATGATAAATATATATCTATTTTGGTTGCTTATGAGTGCAAGATTTTATAGAAATGTGTGAGTTTTTCCAATTAGGGTATTCTATCAATTTGATTATTCGAACCCTTTCTTACTTTCTATCCTTACATGCCTTCAAGAAACCCAATTTGTTTAGCTTTGCATGATTTTAAGTCCATTTTTTTCCCACCAAAAAACTTGAAGTCCATTTTTTATTGGAATATTAAATATAAGAATATTTAATTATTAAGTGTTAATTAAATATCTTTGTTTAATTAAAAGAATTTATTATGTTTGGGTATTGCATGTCAAGTCTTGATTTCAATGTTTTCAAGATAAGTGATTCTTTTATATTTTTCAATTTGAATAGTTTTTCCAGTGGGGAATAAAAGGAATAGAACAAAAAAATATGATCGAATAAGGGATGAAAAAATGAAAGGTCATACAAAACATAATCAAGATCAACCTGTTGAAGTTCAGGAAGAACCTATTGGTATTCAAGAAGATGCAATTCAAGGAAAGGAACAAATTGGTAGTTCTGGAGGTGGAAATATAACTTTTGGCATCGGCAATTTGATGGAGATGAATGAGGATTCATTTTTTAGTAAAATTTCATCTGAACAAATGTTATCTAAAAGTACAATTAAAATGCATTGCAAACAACTTTGGGATGAATATTTTAAAAATAAAAATATGGTTTGAAGAGCTCAGTTATTTGTTAGGTTATTCAAGAAAAAAGAAATGACTGATGTTTTGGAGTTGTTGGGTGTTGATAACAAGAAAAACTTAGGAGACAATGTAAATCAAACAATAGTTAAAAATTTGCGAGATGCATTGAACAACATTAATAATTCAAGTCGAGGAACTGATTTAAGTGTTACAAGTAGATCATTGATGACTACTTTATCTAGTAGGAGGTTGACACAGAGAAAACAAGTGCATGCAATTTTTGATTTACTGAATGTATCTAGAATAACTATTCAAAGATATATTAGGAAGAGAAATATGTTAGATAAAAACATTGAAAAGAATTGGGTAAATCTTTGTAGGATTCCTTGAAAAGACAAAATTTCTGAAGATGCAAAAAACTAGTCATTGAATATTGGATCGCTAACTCTCATGTTTCTTCTAATAGAAGGGATACAATACAAATGAAAGATGAAGAGACTGGTATGAAAACTATACATCCAAAAAAATTTATAGATACAACACAAAGTGAATTATTTGAAGCATTCAAGAAAGAATTTTCATATGTGAAAATATGTCAAAGAATGTTTGAGAGGTTGTGCCCTTTCTTTGTACGCATAAATAAGGTTTGTGAAACTTTTTGTTGTCAAAATCATGTTGAGTTTCATCTATACTTGCAATCATATAAAAAAGTTATGGTAGTTCTTGATTCAAATATGGTCATCCCTAGAAGTATGACACAATTTGTGAAGTCTATTTTATGTGATAAATTAGAAGATTCAGATGAGTTCAAAGTATAGTGTATAAAGAATGCATGTAATGATTGTGGAGATTTGCATAAATTTCCATTGCAAATTAAGAATATTAATGTTTCAACACTAGTTTTGTGGAAAAGATTTGAATATGAAACATATCGAACAAAGAGCGGAGATGAATACAAAAAGATTGTATTGAAGGAGAGTGAATTTCCCTACCTTGAGTTTATGACCAGATTTCATACTCTAATTTATCCACATCTCCAGCATTGTCATGGTGCATGATGGAAAGCTAAACAGTTTTGTGATTCCAAAGATTGTTTTCCACTTGGTTGTATTCTTTCAATTGTAGATTTCTATGAGAACTATACATTTTCCCCTCAAACAGAGCTTCAAGCACAATATTATCATTCTGAGTAGGTTACAATATTTGTGCAAGTGACCTATAGACATGCACAATGTGATTTGGATGAGGTAGAAAGTACTGATCCAACTGAATGCATTATCATCAAGGAGGTTCATTTCTATATCAGTGATGATAAGGTTCATGATAGGAGCTATGTGGCTTATTGTTTTGCAATGTATTTTGAAGATACTGTGAATCATGGGATAAAGGCTTCACAACACTGGATTTGGTCTGATGGTTGTGCAGATAAGTGTATAGATAATTCAATTCATTTTCATTATCATTTAATTACTTGTTAAATTATTAAAGGATGACATGTATGTATGCTTGTACAACTTAATTTTGTAGGACAATTTAAATTTGCAAAAGCCTTTAACTAGCTATCCATGCAACATGCTAGACACAATGCTAATTTTATGTGGAACTTCTTTGAAAGTGGACATAGAAAAGGAGAGAAGGATGGAGCAGGAGCGTGTGTGTAGTGTGCACTTCACCAACATGAACTTGCAGGTACAAATGATGTTCAGTAGTTATATATATATATATATATATATATATATATATATATATATATATATATATATATATATATATATATATATATATATATATATATATATATATATATATATATATATATATATATATATATATATATATATATATATATATATATATATATATACAGTAAAGTCCACCAAGATAACTGAGAGGGGGGGTGAATTAGTTATCAGATAATTATAACTTTTATCATCTTCAACAACATTAAACCATATAAGTAATATAATTACCAACCATAGAAAGATATTCATACACAATTACACAATAACACAAGATATGTTGACTATGGAGCCTCTTGATCAAAGAGTAAACCCTGGTGGGAATGATACCCACAAAATATGCACTAATATGAATATTCCTTGTGAAAGGATTGACTCTGTTAGGAGTCTTATGAAATACATTCAGTACATATAAATCCCTCTTAGGAGATTTTGAATCCCTGTTAAAAGATTATAACCCTGTTAAGAGTTATGGAAGACAGAAGGACCCACTGTCCAAACAGCATCAGGGTAAGATCATTGAACTCACTATCCAAATAATCTTTTCATTATTCAACAAAATAATATGTTACCTCTTCTTTGACTGTGCCAAACCGCACTCACTGCTACATCAGATCTTAATTTCAGATCTTTGTACTTCGCATGTCTTTCTTCACAATTTCGCTCTCATAATTAGCTTTTTTCTTCACTTCATCCATACCACATCACACATCATCACTACAAAAAGGAAAAAAATTCCTTCCTTTATACCACACTCAAATAATTACAAATGAGTCGGCACACAATTACAAAAATAAAAGATTCCACACGCTACACCCAAATTACATAAAACTGTCAACTTCCAAATACAATAAATCTTCACTAGTGTGACTTCAAAGTTTGTGTTTTCATCCATGTCACTATCAATGTGTCTCTAACTTCCCTTTAACTACGGAAAGATAGATTCCATCCCAATTAGGAGATATCATCCGATTTCCAAAAACCGCTACTCAGGAACACTGCCTGAATACTGCTTCCACCAAAATGATCATAACTTTCATGAATAAAAGAATTACTATCTATTCTCTTAACCATAGACATATAACATATCAAATTCTCATAGCTCCAACTACAATATACCATGTGCACTAATCAAAACACTATTTTCTTCTCTACAAGTCTTTGGTAAAACATTGTGTTGACATCAATGACAATCATATTCATGAATGCAACAACAACTGCTACAGACTGGGTGCCAAACACTTTAGCATTCATTCCTAACAATCTCCCCCATTGGCATTGATGGAAACATAGATTAAAAACATCCAATTTTCCAAAAATCCAATACTACAACACTGCTTCTTCAAATCCTCTTCATCAATCAAATCTTGCTTCGTTATCCTGTTCAGTTCTCTCATATTGTTTTTGATGCATACTTCTCCCCCATTGACATCAATGATAGAAATTTCATCACTATGTCAACAATAACTTAATGTCAAAAGACACTATTCAGAAGAAAAATACATTTACTAGAGTCCCCATGACTCAGCTTAGATACACATACTCCCCCATAGAGGAAGTACCAACATCTAGTCCAGAAGAGAGACAGGGCTCATATATTACTGGATGGATGTAACCAATTGCATCACTACTCAAAATTAGGCTAGGGGATAACCCCAAGCATACCTCTTAGATACTCAAATGTATCCTTAGGCAAAGGCTTTGTAAATATGTCTACTATCTGTTCCTTTGTTCTTATGTACTCCAGTCTAACTTCTTTCTCAACAACTTTCTCTCTTACAACATGATACTTGATCTCTATATGTTTTGTCTTAGAATGTAGTACAAGATTCTTAGACATAATGACTATACTGGTGTTGTCACAATGTATAACAATAGGTTCAACAAATTTAATTCCAATATCCTTCATCATCTGCTTCATCCAAATTATCTAGTTACGATTGTTTGTTGCTGCTACATACTCTGCTTCTGATGTGCTTTGTGAAATACAATTCTTCTTCTTGCTTAGCCAAGAAACTAATCTTCCTCCAAGGAAAAATGCTCCTCCACTGGTGCTTTTCTTATCATCAACACTGCCTCCCCAATCAACATTTGTATATGCACATAGGGTAAAATCATCAGATTTTTCATACCACAATCCATAGTCCATTGTGCCTCTTAAATATCTCAGTATCCTCTTTACTGCATAATGTGATTCTCTAGGTTCAACTTGAAATCTTGCTACAATTCCAACTGAATGTGCTATATCTGGTCTTGTGTGTGTCAAATACTGCAATCCTCCAATCATGGATCTGTATTTCTTCTTCTCAATTGCCGATGGTTCATCTATGCTAGATAACTTATGTCCAGTTACCATAGGTGTTCCAACTAGTTTACAGTCCTCCATTCCATATCTTTTCAGCAAATCATTCAAGTACTTTTTCTGACTTACAAAGATACCATCATTGTTTTGTGTTATCTGTAATCCCAAAAAGTATTTCATCTCACCAATCATACTCATTTCAAATTTAGTCTTCATTTCATCATCAAATTTGTCACTAGCCTCATCTTCTCCTCCAAAAATAATGTCATCAACAAAAATAACTATAATCAACAAACCATTTTTAATTTCTTTTGTGTATAGATTTCTATCAGCTGTTCCTTTAGCAAATTCCAACTTTAACAAATACTTATCCAGTCTTGCATACTAGGTTCTAGGTGCTTGCTTTAGTCCATATAATGCTTTCTTTAATTTACATACCATGTCTCCTTCTTGAGTCAAAGGAAAACCTTCAGGCTACTCAATGTAGACTTCTTCTTGCAATTCTCCATTCAGAAATGCCGACTTCACATCCATTTGATATACTTTGAATTTCTTAAAAGATGCATAGGCCAAAAACATTCTTACTACTTCAATTCTTGCTACTGGTACAAAATTTTCTTCATAGTCAATTCCTTCTTGCTGTGAGTATCCTTTACATACCAATCTTTCTTTGTTTCTTACAACTTCTCCTTGTTCATTCATCTTGTTTCTGAATACCCATTTAGTTCCAATCACATTATTTTCTTTAGGTCTAGGGACCAATTCCCATGTCTTGTTCTTTTCTATCTGATCTAGTTCTTCTCTCATAGCATTAATCCAATGTTCATCTTCATAAGCTTCACTAGTAGATTTAGGTTCAATTTGAGAAATCAAACATAAATGTACCTTATTCCGAGTCAAAACTCCTCTATCCAAACTTCCAATAATTGTTTCAACATGATGATGTCTTGATAAATACTTGTTCGGTGTCATAGTATCAGATCTTGCTTCAACTATAGATTCTTCTCTAGATTCCTCTCTGGTCTCTTCAACATGACTCCCATTCAATAATTCACTGTCAGTCTCATAGAATAATTTAGTAGTTTCAGTGTTACGTTTAGGATGAGCTTCTTCATCAGATTCATAATCAAGCATTCTTTCCTAAATTTTAAAATTTTCATCAACTTTAACATTTTATCTCTCAACAATAGTTTTAGTTCTCTTATTGTAACATCTATATGCTTTTCTCTTCAAAGAATATCCAAAAAAAATACCTTCATCACTTCTAGGATCAAATTTTCCAATATCATCATCTCTCTTTATATAACATTTGCTTCCAAAAATTCTAAAATACTTAATTGAGGGTGCATGTCCAAACCATAATTCATAAGGTGTCTTGTCTGTGTCTTCTCTGATTTGTACTCTGTTCATTGTATACACTGTTGTATGCACTACTTCTCTCCAAAATGTCTTTACTAAATCATTCTCAAATAATATAGCTCTTGCTACTTCAATCACTAATTTGTTTCTTCTTTCTACAATACCATTTTGTTCAAGTGTTCTAGGGGCTAAAAATTGTCTCTTAATACCATTCACTTCACAAAAAGTGTTAAACTCTCTAGAAGTAAATTCACCACCTCTATCAGATCTCAAACATTTAATCTTCATTCTAGATTCATTCTCTACTTTGTTCTTAATGATCTTAAACTTATCAAATGCTTCAAATTTTTCTTTCAGAAATGCAATCCACATCATTCTTGTAAAATCATCAACAAGAATCATAAAATACCTTTCTCCATAGAATCCTCTAGTCCTGGTAGGACCGCTCAAGTCTATATGAACAATCTCCAACTTCTCTGTCAATGTGAACTTCTTACTAGGAAATGAACTTCTCTTCTGCTTAGCCATCACACATTCTTTGCAAATCATGTTAGTAGGCTTCATAATTTTAGGCAAATCCCTTACTGCAAGTGTAGTACTCACTTTCACAATATTATCAAAGTTTATATGACAAAATCTTTTATGCCATAACCAACTGTCATCAATCTTAGTAATCAAACATGTCATCTTAGTGGGTATCAACTAAAATACATTACCTCTGGTTCTAGATCCTATTCCAATCAATTTTCCATCTTTATCCTTTATCACACAAGTTTTCTCAGTAAACCAAACTTGATATCCCTTATCAACAAACTATCCAACACTCAAAAGATTATGTTTCAATCTATCCACAAAGTAAATATTATCAGTATTAGTCTTTCCTTCAAGAGTAATAGATCCTATACCTTTAATCAGACAAGGTGCATTGTTACCAATTCTAACAACTCCTCCATCATAATTGTTAAACTTTATGAACTTCTTCATATCTCCAGTCATATGATGTGAACAACCACTATCTATAATCCAATTAGCTTTCTTTTCAAATTGGGAAACTAAGGCTTTTTCTACCTTAACATTAGTTTCAGAATTTTCTTCTTTAATTGCTACAAATCCTATTTCATCATTATTCTTAGTATCACTTTCACTTAAAGTTCTTTCAATACTAGCTTCAAGGTCTTCGTCATTAGCATAATAAAATTCCTTAGATCTTCTAGGCTTGAAATTATTTCTGTACTTCTTGACTCTCCTAGGACATTTAGATGCAAAATGACCATATTCTTGACAAGTCCAACATTTAAAAATTTTCTTACTATTTGGTTATCTTTTCACAAGCAAGGCAATACCTTCTTCAATCTTCTTGTCTTCTTCATTTCTAGATCTGTTGCTGCTAGCATAATCTTTGCTTACAATGATGCTTCTTAACAATGTAGGGTGAACACTAAGAGCACTGAATGCTATCTCCATTCTAGGTAAGTCTCTTGATAACCTCAGGTTCATCTCTGATGCTTCCAATCTTCCAAGAAGAGTCTCTCTTGTAAAGTTCGTAGTAAAAGGTATAACTTGTTCAATCATCTGTGTTGTGTGCTTAAATACAGGAGTCAATGTCCTCAGAATTTTCCATCTCACTTCATTCTCTGTATTTGTTCCTCCACAAGATTTTATCCCTGCAACAATTTATGACATTCTACCAATATAGCTTCTAATAGATTCATCTTCCAACATTCTTATATCTTCAAATGCACATATCCAATTATGTAATCTAACTATTTTTGCATGTTCATCACCTTCAAAAATAGAGTGCAAAGCTTTCCAAATTTCATGAGACTTTTTCAAACATTTTACCTGACTATATTCATTCTCTGGAAGTGCTGTCAAAAGTGCTTCTCTTGCAAGTATGTTACACAGGAATAGATCTCTTTCATCATTAGAGCATATCTCAAGATCATCTTCTTCAATGATAGTCTTATCATTCTTTGTAGTCAACCAATAACCTGGTCCTAAACATAATAGATGTGTCTTCATCTTCTCTTTCCAACTATCAAAATTTACTCAATCAAGCTTAGGGCTTTCTTTCCTAAAATTTTCCATGGATCTCCTTAAGCTGTTAAACTTCTCTTTCAAGGACCTGCTGCTCTGATACCAGTTGTTAGAAAGTAAAGTCCTCCAAGATAACTAAGAGGGGGAGGGTGAATCAATTATCAGATATTTATAAATTTTATCATCTTCAACAACATTAAACCATATAAGCAATATAGTTACCAACCATAGAAAGATATTCATACATAATTACACAATAACACAAGATATGTTGACTAGGGAACCTCCTGATCAAAGAGTAAACCTCAGTGGGAATGATGCCCACAAAAGATGCACTAATATGAATTTTCCTTCTGAAACGATGGACTCTATTAGGAGTCTTATGAAATACATTTAGTACATATAAATCCCTGTTAGGAGATTTTGAATCCCTGTTAAAAGATTATAACCCTATTAAGAGTTATGGAAGACAGAAGGACCCACTGCCCAAACAAGTTCAGGGTAAGATCACTAAACTCATTGTCCAAATAATCTTTGCATTATTAAATAGAATAATATGTTACCTCTTCTCTAATTGTGCCAAACCACACTCATTGCTACATCATATCTCAATTTTAGATCTTTGCACTTCACATGTCTTCCTTCACAATTTCCCTCTCATACTTAGCTCTTTTCTTCACTTCATGCATACCGCATCACACATCATCACTACAAAAATGAAAAACATTCCTTGTTTTATACCACACTCAAATAATTACAAATGAGTCGGCACACAATTACAAAAATAAAAGATTCCACATACTACACCAAAATTACATAAAACTGTCTGCTTCCAAATACAATAAATCTTCACTCATGTGACTTCAAAGTTTGCGCTATCATCCACATCACTATCAATGTGTCTCTAACTTCCCTTTAATTGTGGAAAGCTATATTCCATCTTGATTAGGAGATATTATTCAATTTCCAAAAACCGCTACTTAGGAACACTGCCCGAATACTGCTTCCACCAAAATGATCATAACTTTCATGAATAAAAGAATTTCTATCTGCACTCTTAACCATAGACATATAACATATCAAAGAGTATATCCTCAATGTCACATAGCTCCAAGTACAATATACCATATGCGCTAATCAAAACACTGTCTGCTTCTCTGCAAGTCTTCAGTAAAACACTGTGTTGACATCAATGATAATCATAGTCATGAATGCAAAAACAACTACTACAGAATGGGTGCCAAACACTTTATCATTCATTCCTAACACACACACACACACACACACACACACAGATATATATATCAAATAATATAATTTTAGCTTAGATCTATTTAGTTTAAACTAATAATTTAGAAATGTACATGTAACATGATAGAGAATTCAAAGAAAATTGTTGAATGGTGTTAGAGACATTTTTCTCCTTGGGACACCAAATACAACAAATGTTATTTTTGGGAAGTGAAAGGTAATTTATATTTTGTTGTAAAATTTTAAATTAAAATTTGATTTCGTGTTCAATCTATCTTTTCATAATTGTTCATCTAAAAATGTGCAACTTTCATTTCATATTTGTAACATATATAGACTGATCTAATCCTTAAAATTGCCAAAGAATTTTTGTTATTAGAAGTTTACATCAATTGATCACTATAGGACAACACAAGCCTCTTTTGATTCAAGTAAGAGAAAAATCATGTTTTTGTGCTTATTGTGTTGAGGACAATCCATTGAGTCAGTGTGAGAATATTGCAAATGGATATGTTTCATGATGGAATATGGAGTTAATTGGAATGCCTCCTTATGAAGATGATGACATTGACATAAACATTCATGATCCTATATATTCAGCTGATTATGAGTGCATTTCTGATTTAGTTGTTACAGGTGCGTACACATGTACATGTTCTTTTATTTAATTTTAATTTATTGTGCAAGTGATGTTTAATTGTAATAGAGTCCATTTGTATAGGTGATATTTTGTTGTAGTTGTGGATCCTAACAATGCAAATTTTTATGTACTAAGATGAACTAAGATGAACGAAAGCAAAATACAAATTGAAAGAAGAAAGTGTAGATGATGATAGACAAACATATCCAACTGGTTCAGTTGTTATTGAAGGAACCTATTATCAAGAAAAAAAGATCGACAAAAATGGTGTTCAATTTATTGAATACATGTGTGGCCAAATAGTTCTATATTACAGTTACTTGGTTATAGAAACAAAGTTGCAATTTAAGTCTATCAAAAGTGGAGGTTGTCTATTGAAGAACATGAAATTTTTTTTGGAGATAATAAAAGATAGAGAGGATCCAAACTATATGTATCAAAAGCTTTAGAATAAACTTCCTTTTGTAGCTCTTGTACTTTCATATTTGAACTCTATAGTTTGAACTTTCATGTTTGAAATCATATGTTGTATGTTTTTATGTATGTTAGTTTGTTAATTAATTCTATGCTTTGATTAATTATGTTAGTTCTTTATGCTTTTGTTAATTATGTTAAAGCTAATTATACTTAGTTAATTATGTTGGTAATTTATGCTTTTTTTATTTATGCTTATTAATTAGTTAATTAATTATACTTATTAATTAGTTAATTATGTTGGTAATTTATGCTTTTGTTAATTATGTTAGTTAATTATGCTTTTGGTAATTATGTTAGTTAATTATGCTATAGTTAATCATGTTAGTTACTTAATTAATTGGTAATTGCTACTTAATTAATTGTATGCTTTCATGCATTATCCCCCCTTAAGACATTAGTTAGTTACTTATTTAATTATTTTTTACTTACATGACATTAGTTAGATTACTTAATTGTATTTTAAAGTTTGTACATGTGTATATACTTTGAGGGTTCAATAGTTTTAATATATATTTTATGTGCATATGTTGGGATGCATTACCTCCCCTTAAGACATTAGTTAGTTACTTATTTAATTGTTTTTTACTTCCATGACATTAGTTAGATTACTTAATTGTATTTTAAAATTTGTACATGTGTATATACTTTGAGGGTTCAATAGTTTTAATATATGTTATGTTCATATGTTGGGATGCATTACGTCCCCTTAAGACATTAGTTAGTTAGTTATTTAATTGTTTTTTACTTACATGACATTAGTTAGATTACATAATTGTATTTTAAAGTTTTTACATGTGTATATACTTTGAGGGTTCAATATTTTTAATATATATTTTATGTGCATATGTTAGGATGCATTACCTCCCCTTAAGACATTAGTTAGTTACTTATTTAATTGTTTTTTACTTCCATGACATTAGTTAGATTACTTAATTGTATTTTAAAGTTTGTACATGTGTAAAATATAACATATATATATGAAATGTCACATGTCTAAAATATGAGATAACATGTATATATGAAATGTCACATGAAATATCTAAAATAACATTAGTTATTTACATGAATGAAAAATAGTCATAACATTAGTACATGGCATAACATAATGTATACATAACATGTATAAAAATAAGTCTAAAATATCAAATAACACATGAACATATAACATGTAATGTATAAAAAATGTAACATGTAATGTCTAAAATACGTAATGTAATGTATAAAATATGAAACAACACGCAACCATATAACATGTACATATATGAAATGACTAAAATATCTACATGCATATATGAAATGTCTAAAATATGAAATAATAGGTATATATGAAATGTCACATGAAATATCTAAAATAACATGGTCACTCAACTAGGGTCATGTCTTGATTCATGACCTGATAGCGGTGCACCTCCTCCTAATGTCTGTGTACAATAAATGAAATATGTCACACATACATACATGTATAATAAATTTTAAATAGTTATGATCATAGGAAAATTATTTTTGAAAAAACATCTCAATGTACCTGTGTATCATGATGTATAGGATCACATGGAGTCTGTAAATCTCTATATGGTGCATCATCCTCATCAATAACCTCCTGGAGTACACACACACACACACACACACACACACACACACACACAACATATATTAATCAAAATTCAAATATATGTGTAAGTTTTTTAAATAAATAAAAATTAAATTTAAATATATATACCCTACCAGCCTCTAATGCTCTCCTAAAAGTGCTCAAATCTGAGTCATGTAATGAAATATGCGTAGGATCAATATGGTCATCTGTAAGAAATATGGTAAAAATTTGATGACCTGGACGTGATGAAGTGGCCCGAGTGACCGTAGGAGCTGTATGTGGTGGTGTAGTCTATTGATGAGCCATAGGTGGTGCAGTTTGCTAAGGAGCTATAGGTGGTGGTGTAGTTTGCTGAGGAGCTAAAGGTGGTGTAGTATGCCGAGAACTTGATCTAGTAGATCTAGTAAGAATGGTCATGACAAACAATGGAACCTCCCTAAGCGGAACCCCACCAAGTACATGTAAGGCCTTATATGCACAAAGTAGATTGTTGGATATTTCTAATGCATGGGTGGTGATTGAGACATTTAATATGTTTAATCACTATGTTACTAAATGGGCACTCATACTGTTGTCATTTGTGTTTTTTCACTGATGTCAACATATGCTTCTATGAAGGAACCAGACTGGTAATCATAGTGTACGGAAGGTGTACAAATGTTTTAGATGATGCAAAGTCAGAAGAGAGTTTAGATGGATATTGTGATCTTATATCTAAGATCACATCATTAATGGATGCATATTAAGGAAGATATAGCTATTTTGGTAAAGACTGGTCATTGGACTATGACAGTGAGAATTGACAGAGTTCATCTCTAAGTTTTTGGTATAGATTTTAGAGGGATTGGATTCAAGGTATGTGATCTTGAAGGATGATGGAAGAGGTACTTACATATGTTCATTGGTTAGTGCAAGGTACATAATGATTGGTAACATCATCTGTGGCATGTGCTCTGGTGATGTCTTATTAGGAAGCTGACTCAGGGAATGAAGCATGTGTTTTGTTTGGCAAGCATAATTCAAAGATGTCAGTCTTTAATTATTGTAATGTAATCATTTTGAACTTTCTTATGATACCGTGTGTATCTTAGTAAGGACCTATGTAATTTTTTGTAATTAGGAAAGCCTTATGGGCTGACCTATTCTTGGTAAAATGTAATAAGGTATAAATAAAAGGTCTTTTCTTTGGATGATCCATGGATGTGATAAGTATGATATAAGGAGGTTGTGAATTTGTGTCTGTTATATGTAGATCAAATGATTATTGGTCGAATTCATTGGAACTGATCAAGCAAAGACAATTGTTGGACAACAGTTCAAAATATTGTGTATTTCTTCATATACATTGTTGGATAAAATTGTCTGAAGGACATTATTGGATTAGCTATGTGTTGTCTTTGATGTCACACAAATGTCATATCAATTATCACTCTTAGTATCTATTGAGTTCAGTCGGTCAGCTAAGCGGTTCTCAGTATTTACCAAGCTTAGTCGGTCAGCTAGGCGGTTTTTAGTGTCTACCGAGTTCTCTTAGGTGTCTAAAGGAAACATGATAGGGTAACAATGTTAACCGAGCCTCCTTGGTTATCAAAGGAAAATTAGTGGTTACCGAGCTCTCTCAGTCTCCAAAGGATGTTGTAGAATTTGATGTGGTTACCGAGTTCTCTCGATCACCAAAGGAAATCTTTTCAGGATTAATGTTTACCGAGCAAGGTCAGCCCTTTCAAAGAATTTTGTTATTATAGTTTGTTTATCCCAACCAATTGTTATAATAATTATTAGTGCCAACTTGACAATCTAAATGATTATGAAATGGCATATATATATAGAAGGTCAAGTGGTGAATAAAACATATACAGCATGCAGAAATCATTTTGAAGAAAGGTGTGTGTGAATTTTGAAGGATGGTCAGATATCCTTGAGGAGCAGCAAAGATTTAATTGATCAGTAAGGATCTAGTGAAATAGAAAAGAGATCTATATTCAGCAATTCAGTTGTAGGTCATTTCATTGTTACTCTCTAGCAATTGTAGCAGTGATATCAAAATCTCTTAACCGAGTTGGTTTAACAACCATTTTGTAAATCCTCTAACAAGGTAACAGTTCTATTGAATTGTTTCAAGACCTCTTACAAGGCCACTCCTAGGAGGGTGATTAAATCCTCTAACAAGGTCACACCTAATAGTGTGTTTTGTAACCTTTTACTGGGTTGGCTTTTAACCGAGCATCACTTCAGAAGAGTGAAAAATAGTAACTAGTTACATTGGTGGTTTTTCCCATATTGGGTTTCCATGGTAAATCTGGTGTCTCTTGTGTTCATGTTATTTTCTTTATTCATGTAAGTTAATCAGTGATGAAGGCTTAATAATAGTTTAATTATTACACACTTCAAGGATCAAGTTTTCAACATTTCTCTGTATATTTATCGAGTGGCACGGTAAATAATTTGTTAAGATATTTAAAGGATCAGTGGTAATATTTTTTTGGTTAACTGATTCACCCCCCTCTCAGTTACTGCATCTATATTTCCAACAATTGGTATCAGAGCTTTTGGTGCTTGCAAGAAGGGTTTCAAGGACCTAAGCTAAAGATCAGGATGTCTTACAAAAGAGAAATTCCAAGGCTTAACAGAAATAACTTTTCAGCATGGCAAGGTCTCATGAGACTACATCTGGCTTCCATTAGTGATTCAGGATGCAAATATATTGATCAAGAATATACAATTTCTACTGGCACATTAACTGTTGAAGCCATTGCAGAGAAGAAGAACCATAACACTATGATGATAGACATTGCATCAGCTCTTAGCTATGAAGAATTTGATGAAATCAAAGACTGCACAACTGCTCATGAAATGTGGAACAAGCTGAAGAAAATCTATGGCTCTGATGACAATGTGAAGAGAGCCAAAGAAGAGAGCATAAGAGGATAGTTTGATCAAATGAAAATGAGCGAAGAAGAAAACATTGCAAAATATGTTGAAAGGATCAAGACAAGTGTTAGTGCAATCAGAGCTTCTAGAGGAAAAATTGATGATGAAACGGTTATAAGTAAGGTTCTTAAAACATTACTCCCTATTTATGCAATAAGAGTTTCTGCTATTCAAGAAAGAAGATGTGAAGAAAATCACAATATAACTTTGGATGCCTTAGTTGGAAGATTGACAGCCTTTGAATTGGATAACTATGACAACTATGTTCCAACTTCTAAAAATATTGAATCAGCTTTTGAGGCCAAAATTTCACTCAAGAAAGGGAAGAAAATCCAATTAGAAAGTGAAGAAGAATCAGAGGAAATTTTTGATAGCGATCTTGAAGTTATTGAAGCATTACTTGCAAATAAGTATTCAAGAAGCAGAGGAAAATACAAAGGTAAAACTCCCTTAATCTATTTTTCATGTGAAGAAATTGGTCATATTGCAGCTAGGTGTCCAAACAAGAAAAGAAAAGATGAGAAGAAAAATTACAAGTACAATGGCAAGAAAAATTTCAAAACATTCAAGGATAAAGGTAAGAAAACATGTTTTTTAGCTAAAAATTTGGATGATAGTGAAGAAGAAATTGTTTTCATTGTTGTAAAAGATGAATCTGATAATGATGAAGATGAGATGGCACTTATCTCTCATATAAGAAAGAATGATACATGGATTATAGACAGTGGATGTTCACATCATATGACTGGTGACAAGACCAAGTTTGAACACTTTGAAAACTTTGATGGTGGTAATGTAAGGTTTGGAAACAATGAACCCTATTGTATAAAAGGAAAGGGATGAATTTCATTAACCAAAGAACTTATATGTGATAATGCATATTGGGTCGAAGGACTAAAGCATAATCTTCTAAGTGTAGCATAGCTAATCAACATTGGATTCAAGGTTGAATTCATGAATGACAAAGCAAGACTGCTGGATGACAAAAGAAAACTGATAGGATCAGGCAAACAAACCAAAGGTAACCTATTTTATCTTGATCTTGGTGATTAATCATGTTTTATTGCTCAAATTGAAGAAAGTTGGTTATGGCACAAAAGGTTATGTCATGTAAATTTTGACAACATGATGAAAATAAGCAAATTCAAGAAAGTAAGAGGTATTCCTACTTTGAAAAAACTTGATGTTGGTCTATGCAAGAATTGTCAAATTGGTAAAATGGGAAAGTCTAGTTTCAAAAGTAAAAACTATCAGTCTGAAGATATTTTGGAAATTGTGCATACTGATTTATGTGGACCTATTGGAATTGAAAGCTATACCAGAGAAAAATTCTTTATTCTCTTTCTTGATGATTGTTCTAGGATGATGACTGTTATGTATTTAAGAGAAAAGTCTGAAGCATTTGAGAAATTCAAATGGTATTTAGCAAGAGTGGAAAAGGAAATAGGAAAAATAATAAAATGCTTGAGATCAGACAGAGGTGGTGAATTCATCTCCCATGAATTCAATAATTTTTGCATTGAAAGAGGAATCAAAAGATAGGTATCAGCCCCGAGAACTCCTGAGTAGAATGGAATAGCTGAAAGAAGGAACATATCTATCATGGACCGTGCAAGGACTCTAATGATTAAAAAGAACATTACTATGAAATACTGGAAGGAAGCTATCAGCACTACAGTTCATACCTTGAACCGAGTACAGCTGAGAAAAGACACATTCAAGACTCCATATGAGCTATGGTATAGCTACAAACCAAATGTAAGTTACCTAAAAGTATTTGGTAGTAAATGTTACATCTTAAAAGAATCTAGAAAAGGAAAATTTGATGTAAAAAGTGACGAAGGAATATTTTTGGCATATTCTTGCAAAAGTAAGGCATATAGATGTCTAAATTTGTCTACTCACAAAGTCATAGAAAGTGCACATGTGAGAATTGATGAGTTTGCAGAAAAGATTGAAGAAGAAAGCAAAAAGGAACCAGAAGACTACAAAAAATTTGTTTACATCGAACCTGATACATTTCTAGACACATGTAAGGAGACTACATCTACCGAGCCCAGTACAGTAACTGAGTCACAAGAAGAAGTTTAGACCAAGTCAAAAAGTACCGAGTCTCAGTCTGAAGCTACCGAGAAAGTATCTACCGAGCCTGAGCAATCTGAACCTGAAGATGAAGAAGATGACAATGTAACTCATTCAGGAAGCAAGGAACCTGTATTAGCCAAGTACATCAGAAAGCATCATAAACCAGATCAGATTATTGGAAACAAATTAGATGGTACTATGATAAGAAGAAAACTAAAAGGTACATGTTTATTTGCTGATTTTGAACCTAAAAATGTCAAAGATGCATTAGAAAATGAAAGTTGGATTGAGGCTATGAATGAAGAAATAGAGCAAATAGAGAAAAATAAGACATGGACTCTTGTACCTAGGCCTAAAGATAAAAATGTAATTGGGACAAAATGGGTATTCAGAAATAAGTTGAATGAAGATGGTCAAGTATCAAGAAACAAAGCAAGATTGGTATGTAAAGGATATTCTCAAGAAGAAGGAATAGATTATGGAGAGACTTTTTCTCCTATTGCAAGATTAGAAGGTGTGAGGACTTTACTTGCATATGTAGCACATAAAGGATTTAAGGTATATCAGATGGATATCAAATTTGCTTTTCTCAATGGTATTCTTGAGGAAGAAGTCTACATTGAGCAACTTGAAGGTTTTATTGATCCAGACAAAAGGGATATGGTCTGCAAATTACACAAAGCATTGTATGGTCTAAAACAAGCTCCTAGAGCATAGTATGAAAGATTACATAACTATCTTACTCAGATTGAATTCAAAAGGGCTAATGACAATACTAATTTATACATCAAAGAAGGATCAGATAACAAAATTATTTTGGCAGAAATATTTGTGGATGATACTATGTTTACAGGAAATGATGATCAGTGCAAAGAATTTTCAAAGCTTATGAACAAAGAATTTGAAATGTCTATGTTTGGTCAAATAAAATTCTTTGTTGGACTTCAGATTCAGCAGAACAAAAATGGTATCTACATTACTCAGTCTAAATATATTAGGGAAATACTTAAGAAATTTGGTATGGAAGATTCAAAACCAATTGGTACACCCATGTGTACTAGATTGAAGCTTACCAAAGATGATGATTCAAAAGAAGTAGATCAGACCTTATAGAGATCAATGATTGGAAAATTACAGTATGTAGTACACACAAGGCCTGATATTGCCTTAGCAGTTGGAATAGTGGCAAGATTCTCGGCTAAACCTAGAGAAAATCACATGATGGCAATCAAAAGAATCTTGAGGTATTTAAGGGGAACTGAAGATTATGGCTTGTGGTATAAATTTAGAGGCAATCTAGATTTAAAAATGTTTACTGATGCTGATTAGGCAGGAAACACTGATGACAGAAAGAGTACAAGTGGTGGAGCATTCTTTCTTGGCAAGACGTTAGTATCTTGGACTAGTAAAATGCAAAATTACACATCCCAATCCATAGCAGAAGCAGAATATGTTGCTGCAGTAGTAAACTACTCTAATATTATATGGTTTAAATAGCTTTTGGAAGGCATGAAGGTTGAGATCAAAGAACCAGTTGTTATGTTTTGTGATAATACAAGTGCAATAAATATTTCAAAGAATCCAGTAATGCATTCCAAAACCAAGCACATTGCAATTAAATATCACTTTGTCAGAGAATTGGTGTAGGACAAGGAAATTAGATTGGAATATATTCATACAAAAGAACATATTGCAGATATCTTCAACAAGCCACTACCTAAGGATGCATTCTTGTATCTAAGAGGCAAGTTAGGGGTCACTCCCCTATCTGAGGTTCACTAAATAAATTTTTAGTGATGCATCAACCATAACATGTTGAAGATCAATCAGTTGATGCAACATAGTTAGGGAATCATTGCATATGAATCAGTACATAAGGTACATTGATATTTACCAAAACTGTGTAAGTTGTCTTTGTCATGTGTTGTCAAAGAGGGAGAGTTTGATGTCATTTCAAGAAATTTCTAAGAAGAATAATTTTAGAAGTTAAGAGGGAGAGTTCTCAGTCAGAGAAAGAAGTTTGAAGATTATGGAAATTAGAATGAAGCTAAGGATATTTTTCTTACTCTTGGTTTCTCTGTGAAATTTCATTGTGCTATGACATGTTGTGTTGCCATCAATGCCAAAGAGGGAGATTGTTGGATACAATTTTCTGAAGGACATTGTTGGATTAGCTATGTGTTCTCTTTGATGTCACACAAATATCATATCAATTATCACTCTTAGTATCTACTGAGTTCAGTCGGTCAGCTAAGTGGTTCTCAGTATCTACTGAGCTCAGTCGGTCAGCTAGGTGGTTTTTAGTGTCTACCAAGTTCTCTCAGGTGTCTAAAGGAAACATGATAGGGTAATAGTGTTAACCGAGCCTCCTCGGTTATTGAAGGAAAATTAGTGGTTATCGAGCTCTCTCAGTCTCCAAAGGATGTTGCAGAATTCCCTATGGTTACCGAGTTCTCTCGGTCACCGAAGGAAATCTTTTCAGGATTAATGTTTACCGAGCAAGGTCAGCCCTTTCAAAGAATTTTATTATTACAATTTGTTTATCCTAGCTGACTGTTATAATAATTATTAGTGCCGACTTGACAATCTAAATGATTATGAAATGGAATATATTTATAGAAGGTCAAGTGGTGAATAAAAGATATACAGCATTCAGAAATCATTTTGAAGAAAGGTGTGTGCGAATTTTGAAGGATGGTCAGATATCCTTAAGGAGCAAAAAAGATTTAATTGATCAGTAAGGATCTAGTGAAATAGAACAGAGATCTATATTTAGCAATTTAGTTGTAGGTCATTTCATTGTTACTCTCTAGATATTGTAGCAGTGATATCAAAATCTCTTAACCAAGTTGGTTTAACAACCATTTTGTAAATCCTCTAACAAGGTAACAGTTCTATTGAATTGTTTCAAGACCTCTTACAAGGCCACTCCTAGTAGGGTGATTAAATCCTCTAACAAGGTCACACCTAACAATGTGTTTTGTAACCTTTTACCAGGTTGGCTTTTAACCAGGCATCACTTCAGAAGAGTGAAGAATAGTAACTAGTTACATTGGTGGTTTTTCCCATATTGGGTTTCCACGGTAAATCTGGTATCTCTTGTGTTCATGTTATTTTCTTTATTCATGTAAGTTAATCAGTGATGAATGCTTAAGAACAGTTTAATTATTACACACTTCAAGGATCAAGTTTTCAGCATTTCTCTGTATATTTACCGATTGGCATAGTAAATAATTTGTTAAGATATTTAAAGGATCAGTGGTAATATTTTTGTGGTTAACTGATTCATCCCCCCTCTCAGTTACTGCATCTATATTTCCAACAATACACCATTTATGAACTATTGAGTTCAGAAGGTGGACTTAACCTTCTTTGGGCAGCTAGCCCTCTTTTGTCCTTGACTCCTAACAGGGTCTATCCTCTAACAAGGACTATGTACTGTAATGTTTCAATAAGCTCCTAACAGGGCTATATCTTCTAACAAGGATTACTATACTCTTTGTACATCATTAGTGGGTGCTAATTTCCATTGAGGTTTTTACCTTTAACATGGTTTCCCTGTAACCAAAATATTGTGTTATTGTGTTGGCATTCATTGTGTTCATTGGATCTGATATTGATAAGCTTAAAGTTTAAAGTTTAATATTCTATCATACAACTAATTCACCCCGCCTCTCAATTGTATTATCGACTGTTAATCCTAACAATTGGTATCAGAGCTTGTGGTCCTCAGAGAGAAAGCTTAACAACTTGAGGTGATCTTGGAAAATGGCATACTATAGGAAGGATGATCCTAAGTTTGATCCTGAGAACTTTGACAGTTGGAAAAACAAGATGCGAACACATTTACTATGCTTGGGCATAGACTACTCGATGATTGTGAAGAAGAAGGAAACTTTGAAAGCTGAGAATGACTTAGTGTCAGTCACCAATGATGAAAATAAACTATTTTCATGCAACATGGTTGTAGGATAAGCATTGATTAGTGCACTGTCTGAGGGTGAGTTTACTAAAGTTAAATATCTGGATTCGGCACATGATATTGGGAATAGACTAGAGGCACTCTATGAAGGAGACAAATATACCAAACAAGTGAAATTGCAGAGAGATAAACAATGAAATTAATGGGACAAATAGATTGCTACAAATGAATGCCAATGAAAGCATTAGAGCCTATGTTCAAATGGTTAAAAAAGCAATAGTTGGAATCAAAAATTATGGAGGTACTTATGATGAAGATGAAGATGAAGTCATTGCAAAGATTCTCAGATCTCTAAATCCTACCTACAAATTCAAGGCAATGTCAATTCAAGAAACTATACCCCTGACTCCAAACTTTAGCAGAGAGATGTTGATTGCAAAGTTAACCACCTTTGAAGCTGCGGAATTAGGAGAAGCTGCTCCTAAAGTTGAATCTGCATTTAGGGCATCCGCACACAAGAAAGTATCTGCACTTCCAAGTACAAGCAAATAAGACTTGAGAGAAGAGCTTGGTGAGTATGCTAAGGAATGGGAGAAGATAATGGAAGAAGAAAATAAGATGGGAGAACTTGTTGCACTAATAGCTAGAAGACAGAAAAGAGGTAAGGGAAAATTTGAAGGAAAATTACCTTTGAAATGTTTTTCATGCAATAAGGTAGGTCATTTTGCATCTAGATGTCCTACAAGAGTTCCTAAATACAAAACTGATTATGCAAAGATTAAAAGAGATAAAGAATTTTATTATGCTAGTGAAGGAATCTTTGATGATGATGATGATGATGATTTAGACAATTAAGAGATTGGAATTTTTACTATTAAAGATGAACTAGTTGTGTGCTTGAATGTGACCTCTAAATCAACCACATACGCAACATAGTCCTTACTCCTATGATTGAATTACAAAGATAATATGAATTATTCAATCCGAATTCATGAGAAAGTGACCTGTTGCCTCCTATGCAGGTGGGGTGTTTAATCGCTCTCAGATTGGAGAACCAACAACCATCAGACCGCTACTACAACGGAGGATTTTCCAAGAAAGCCATAAAGATGATATGCAAACCTAGAATCAAACTAAGATGAATGCAATTAATCTAAGAATACTTTGAGAGAAATATGCAATTAATCTAAAGTACTTGAAAGGAAATATGAAATGCAGATTTTTAGTTGATTTTGGAATAAAAAATGATCTTAATCTAAGAACAATTAAGCAAATTTAATCTAAATGAGAAATGCAATTACACTAAAATGAGAAATTAAACTAGTTGTAAATGAAAGCTTGAAATTCAATCAAAAATTCACTATAGTGCCTTTACTCTCAAAATTGCCTTTTTTTGAATGAGAAGAAGAGGCTCATTAAATAGAAAAGCTCGGGAGAGGAATGAAGAGTTTCTTGATTTGAAACTCCTGACCCTTCATTCCCATATTGAGACAAAAATGCAAGAATTACTTAATAAAAAGAATGGAAAATACCACACAGGTGACCTTTCGGATATCAATAATTATCAATTCAAAAAAAGTGTGTCCATTCGAATATCAAGTAATTATTAATTCCTTTTTATGGGTAATTAGCTAAAGAGGGTAGATTTTTAATTTAATTAGAAAGCACTTAGGACTTTATAATTAAATTAATTTATCATAGGGGTAATTTAGCCAATTAAGTCTAAGACTTTAGGAATTAATTTAGCATTTGATTATTGTAATTTATGGTCTTTGCAATTGACATCAAGTCAAATTAGGTCAGGTAGGAGAGAGGAAATTTGCCTAGGGAACTAGGACTTTGGTGATGTAAAATTGAGATAATGCACCAAAATTGATGAAATTAAATAGGTGCCAATTTTGGGGTATTACATTTGCCCCTCTTTGAATTGATGTGCGAACAGTGCGTTGATTCAAAGAATAGTCTGAAGTGACAGATGATGAGAATTTCTGAAGTCTAAGTTAGATTGCGAAGACAACAATCTTAGAAAAGAACCAAAATCAGGGTTAGATTGCCCCAATACCAATTGATGAAGATGCAAATTTAGGACTATCTCCGAATCAAGGTTAGATTACCCCAATACGAAGCTTAGTCCTCCAAGACCCAGGTTAGATTGCCCAGATAACGGTCTAAAAGAGATTTCAAGAGTCATCTCCAGAATGAAGCTTGACTCCCAGGAATTAGGGTTAGATTTCCCCAATACCTAAAAAGATTTCAAGAACCATCTCTAAAATGAAGCTTGGCCCTTGAGGATCTGAGTTAGATTGCTCAGATACCTAAAAGATAGATGATAAGATAACAAGATGCGAGGCACCAAGATCCCCCTAGCGATGAGAACTGATGATTCAAATAAGACTGATTCAAGAATAGATTCGACAAGATTCAAATGATGTAATCATCCTGCCCCTTCGGGAGCAAAATCGAAAGATGACATGTCAGAAGGATGATAAACAACAAGAGATTGCAGAGCAAAAGCAATTAGACTAGATTCGCGAAGCTACAGAAGTGAATCGGAGCAAAGCAGAGGTCCTGTTGACCAAGTTTGACCATAGTTGACCATGGTTGACCAAATTTTGACTAGGGTTGACTTGATGAAAAGAAGCAAAGATTTGAGAACATGATGCAAAGATGAGGATCTGGCAGGAAGATGACACTAGAAGGCTGACTGCACAAGCATCCGATCCAGAAGGAGTCTAATATTTAAAACACAATTTCGAGCTATCTAGAGATGTCAGATTTTGATTTCGATCCCGATAAAGGATGCAACCAAGATGAGACTGGGACAAAAGATGAGAAGCTTTGATGAGAAGATCTAGAAGAAAGCAATTAAGAGAGCAACAAGAAAGCACTCCAAATGCAAGCCTAGAATGAAAGATGCAAGTCTAAATGCAAGCCTAGGATGAACAAATGCAATCCTCCGGACTTGGCTGTTGGACTCATCGTATTTATCATCATTGAGTTCGTTTAAGCATAGGACAATCACAAGATGCCATACAATTCTCCCCAACATGAGAATATGAATATGACATAAGTCTTAAATTTGTCAGAATGAGTTGTAAGCATTAAGGCACAAGAAGCTAGAATGACCTGAACACCTATTCCTTTTAATTTAGCAAGTTAACATAAGCATCAAAGGACATTTGCTAGAATGCCCTGAATGTCTCTTGCGAACAGACACACCAAACACGTAGGAGTTCCTTCTTTTTCCAAAGATTTCTCGCAGTGACCCTTACGTTCACTTAATAGGATGAGCGTTTACAATTTCATCAGTAGCAGAAAGAAGTCACTCAAAAGACAAGGAGAAGAACCAACCTCACCAAAGCATCCATATAAAAGGAGTCAAGGTACGCATGGCCATCCAATATGACATGGAGGCTCTTACAGATGGACACCCCTCTTAAATGAATTCATTGGATCATTGGAACTAAACCAACAAGCAGAAAGAAAAAAAAGAAAAGCAAACAAACAAGCACTCAAAGAAAACAAAGCTCAACATGTCTCAAAGGAACACACATTTAGCTTCAGTTTCAGTTTAAGTTCATGTTCAAGTGGATTGAAGTCAATTCGGAAAGGTAATGTCTGAAGTCTCAATAAGATAATGATAGTAGGTAGACATAATGAGAATCACTGGTGATTGATAGAAGGAAGAAATCCCGAAGAAGAGAGATCGAACGAAAGCTAGGTATCCATAGGGAGGCATAGTGGGAACCACTAGCGACCAATGCTCAAAAGAGTTTCTGAAAGTAATAGGACAATGCCCCCTAGAATAGGCAGGTGCCCCCAAGTGTGAACCAGTTCCAATCCATGAAGAGTCGAGGAAAACTCAAAGACAAGCGCATGAGCTAGCAAACCAAAGCAGGAAACAAACTAAAGCAGGAAAGCCGGAAAATAAACTAAAGCAGGAAAGGAAGGAAACTAAAGCAGGAAACTAAAAGCCAAGCGACGCTAAGATAAGATGTTACTTCAAGAAAACAAGAGGTGCCTATTTACCAGGTTTTCACCATCTTGACAAAGATTCTATTTTTGCTACCATGACACCTATTTACCAGGTTTTCATCAATGCCACATTTTTCTCTTTTCCAATTTTTTTGTGCTTTTCTCTTGTTTTGCTTTTTTTTGTATTTTTTTGAATATCTCATTTTTTTTGTATTTTTGTATTTTTGTATTTTTGTATTTTTTTGTATTTTTCACATTTTCTATTTTTTTTTCTATTATCAAGGCACCTATTTACCAGGTTTTCACCAGGATAATAGATACATCAAAGTGCCTGTTTGCTAGGTTTTCACTAAGATGATCATTTTTTCAGGACATTTTGCAATTTTTAGGATTTTTTGCAATATATCAATTTTTTTGGATTTTTTCAGGATCAATAAGTATGTACATGAGCATACTGAGAATGTCATCTGTAGAACTTTTTCAAATGAAGAGCGTTGATAGACTCTTTGAGTTGCTCTCCTTCAGTGGTGGAGACGTGGTAAGCACCAGATCCAAATGCTGTAGTAATAATGTATGGACCAAGCCAGTTTGGTTCAAATTTTCCTTTCTGGGCTCTCTGCTGCTGATTCTTGGGGTTCTCCCTCAAGATGAGGTCACCCACTTGGAATTCCCTTTGTCTAACTTTCTTGTTATATGTTTTTGACATTCTCTTTTGATATGCTCAAAGATGATTGAACGCCACCCTCCGACGTTCATCTAATAGGTCAAGCTTTTGTAACCTAGATATTCTGGTATCTTCATCAGTGATGAGGCCCTTTAGAGAGATTCACAATGTCAAAATCTCAACCTCAATTAGCAATACTACTTTTGCCCCATAGACTAAGGAAAAAGGAGTGGCTCCTGTTGGTGTTTGGATACTTGTTCTGTAAGCCCACAAAGCTGGATTAATCTGGAGATGCCAATCTCTACCAGATTTATGAACTGTTCTATGCAAAATTTTCAAGATTGTCTTATTAGAAGCTTTTGCTTGTCCATTACCCTGAGGATAATAAATAGATGACCAATGTTGAATGATCCTGAATTTAGTGCATAAGTCTATCAAATCCTTATTCTTAAACTGTCCTCCATTGTCAGTGATAATAGATGAAGGTATACCATATCTAAAACTAATATAGTTCAAAATGAACTTAGCAATAGTCCTTCCATCAGCTACAGTCAGAGGGACTGCCTCGACCCATTTGGTAAAGTAATTTGTAGCAGTGATTATGAATTTATGTCCTCTTGAAGAAGAAGGGTGTATTTGACCAACCAAGTCAAAAGCCCATTGTTGAAATGGCCAAAAAATAATGAGAGGACTGAGCTCCCTAGCAGGAGCATGGATCAGATTCCCATGATATTGACACTGCTTGCAAGTCTTGACATATTGGACAGCTTCTTTTTCCATATCTGGCTAGTAGTATCCAGCTCTAATAAGTTTACGAGCTAACGTCAGACCACTCGAATGAGAGCTGCAAATACCTTCATGTACCTCAGCTAACACACGTTTGGACTCATCGGGTTCTAGACACCTAAGTAGAGTACCATCTAGGCCCCGTTTATACAAGTCATTTTCTATAAGAACATACCGTGAAGCAGTACGAATGAGGTGACGTTTCTCATTCCGGGTATAGGTATCGGGGATAATTTGGTCCTGAAGATAAGAGTAAATATGGTGGTAGTGGGATGAGTCATGTCCAATGACTGAACAGATCATCTTGGATTCAAGATTGTCATAGGTAGGGTAGCATAATGTTTCCACCAGGAATTCATGCCTGAAGTCATTTTCTGGCATTTGTAATATTGAGGCCAAAGTAGCCATAGCATCAGCCGCCTTATTATCTGTTCTTGGAATCTGCTGGAAGGAAATATGTGCAAAGTATAACTTAAGATCATCCACCATTCTTTTGTAGGGTATTATCTTGTCATCCTTTGTTTGATATACATTATTAACTTGATTAATGATCAACTGAGAATCACCAAAGACTTTGAGCTCATCTATACACCATTCAAGGGCTAATTTCATACCATTGATAAGAGCCTCATATTCAGCTATGTTGTTGGTGCAAGGAAACATCATTTTGTAGGCCTTAGGAAAAGAATAGCATTGAGGTGTTATAAATAGAATACCCGCACTTGATCCTTGTTGAGTGAATGAGCCATCAAAAAACATACTCCAAGACTGATGTGTGAGATGCAGAATGGAGTCATCTAGAAATTTAATGTTCGAAGGTTGGTGATCATGTAGAGGAGCCTCTGCCAACTGATCAGCAATTGCTTATCCCTTAATAGCTTTCCTTTCCACATATTCAATATCAAACTCACTAAGGATCATGACCCATTTAGCCAACCTACCCATGAGAGCAGCCTTGCTTAATAAGTATTTTAGCGGGTCAATTTTTGCAATAAGCTTTGTAGTGTGAGCCAACATATAATGTCACAGTTTCTGTGAGGCAAACACTACAGCTAGACAAGCTTTTTCAATAGCAGAATAGTTCATTTCATAGGACACTAATGTTCTGCTAATGTAATAAATAGCTCTTTCTTTATTGTTCTGATCTTCTTGAGTTAAGAGAGCACCCAAAGATGTACTTGTGGCTAAAATATATAGTATAAGCGGCTTCCCATGGATAGGAGGCATCAAAATGGGTGGATTGGCAAGATATTGTTTTATTTGATTGAGTCCCTTGTCACATTCCTCATTCCATTCATAGGTGACACCTTTATGCAGAGTTTTAGTGAACCGCTGTGACTTATCAGCTAGCTATGAGATGAACCACCGAATGAATTGCAACCTTCCTTGTAGACCTCTCATCTGACTTATGTTCTTAGGAGGAGGCATGTCCATAATAGCTTGAACTTTTTCTGGATCAACTTCTATGCCTTTGGCTGAGATAATGTAACCCAAGAGTTTTCTAGAAGTGACTCCAAATGCACATTTCTTGGGATTAAGTCTAAGGCTAAACTACTCCATGTGGTCAAGGATGGGACCCAAATCTTCAAGGTGAGTTCTTCGCTGCATACTCTTGGCTAAAGTATCATCCACATAGACCTCCATATTTTTGTGCATCATATCATGGAAGATAGTAGTAACAGCTCTCCGATATGTTGCTCCAGCGTTCTTAAGCCCAAAAGGCATAACATTCTAGCAAAAAGTGCCCCAAGCACATGTGAAGGCAGTTTTTTCTTGGTCTTCTGGGGCAATTTTAATTTGATTATAGCCAGAGAAGCCATCCATCAAGGAGTACATCTCATATCCTACTATCATGTCTACTAGTATATCAATATTAGGCAGTGGGAAATCATCTTTTGGACATGCCTTATTGAGATCTCTAAAATCCATACACACACGAATGGATTTATCATGTTTAGTAACTGAAAAAACATTTGAAATCCATTCAGCATAATCAATTGCTCTTATGAAACTAGCTTTAAGGAGCTTTTCTAGTTCAATTTTAACCAACAGTGCCACATGAGGGTGCATCTTTTGAAGCTTCTTCTTAACAGGTTTGACATCTGGTGCAATGGACAAATGATGCATGATTAGATTGGGATCCAATCCAGGCATATCAGAATAACGGCATGCAATGTTTATTTTCTTGCGTTGGAAGAATCTAGTGAAGTCTTCTTTTTCTTCAACAGATAATGATTGTGCTAAATGTATAATCTATGGAGTAGCCTCAATACCCAAGTTCACTGGCTATGTCGGTTCAATTAGAACTGATGATCTTTCTTGAAAATGGCTTGGTAGAGTATCAAGTATCTCATCCTTGGGCACCTTAGAGAGGTTTTCACCCTCAGATACATCTTTTATTTTTACTATTTTTGGCTCTGATACTGTCACAAAGTGGTTTTCACCATTAGAGCTCTTATTTTTTCTATTTTTTATTTTTTGACTAAGATACTTGATATCCCCTTCTGTCATGCTAATGTTGTATTCACTGGTGGAAGACATTACAGGTTTGAGAGCATGGAGGTAACAGGCTAGTTCATAATCATTCTGGAATGTAAGGACTTCATTGGATGCGAGAGGGGAGTTCCAGTTTATTAGATCAGGACAGTGGAGTGAAAGGGAAGTAGTGGCTGGTTCAACTACGTTCATGGTATAACCCTCAAAAGCGTTAACAAGCAAGTCAAGACCTAGAGCAATCTCATCCAAAGGAGTGTTCGAATCTCTATGAGATCCTACGTTGGAAGCAGAAGACAAGTCGACATCTACAACATCAAATTCTTGTGTTCTAGCACCAGACCCTTCACCTACTTCAAGGAGTCTTTCATACTCATGAATAGTATCTATGTCTACATCATAAGTGGCATCGGATGTAGAGTCAAACTCATATTCATGTGAGTCCATACTTGATGTAGGAATTTCATTAGTAGCATCATTAGTCTCAGTATTATTCCTCATGTCATTGATGGCTTGCTGAAGTTGTTCTTGTTCATAGTATTTTTGAAAATATGGTGGCTTATATCACTCACCTATAAAATTGGGATCATCATTTAATGCTGCTTTCCATTCCTCATATGTAACTTGATGTACTAAAGAAGTTTTATCAGAATCAACCTCAGAGCACATGTCAGTATTAGTCTCTACCATATGAACAGGTATGATAGGCTCATCAGGTTCAACAAGGAGTTTTGCAATATCCAAAGGGATAGGATATGGAAATGTATCTTCATCAGAGCTATTTTCTGGATTCATCTTTGGAGTGGTATCTTCAATTTTTTGTTCATGCTCAGGTTCAAGCTTGGAATTGGATGTAGGAGCCGACATAAATTTCTTGGTCCCCAAATGAAAGGGAGTCTTTTTAAAGCCTATGCCAGTAGTGTCCTTTGGGCTATGACCTACAGCTTCAATAGGATTCAACAATCCATTATCATTTACCCCTATAGGACCACTTCCTTTGTATCCACAGCGCTTCATGATTTTGAAACCTTCACTATAAGGTTCTTGTTCTAACTCTGGAGGAGAAGTTCTTTCAGATATCTCCTTTCCTTTATAGATCCAAGCTTTGATAGCTCTTTCCTCATCTTCATCTTCTAAAGGTATGGAGGCTCGCACAAAAGCACCATCATAGATTGTTTGAGGAGGATTATCAGAAAGTCCATGAGTTTTCAAAGGTCTCCCATAAAAGCATGGAGAGGGAGGTAAAGCTGCTAGAGATAGCACAGGTTCCATTTGATATTCTCCCATGCCCGTATCTTTAATTTTCAAAGTTTTCTCCATTTCTCTAAGCTTAGTGTCATAGAACTTAGTGGAGTCCCTATTTTCTGGAACAAAACTATCTGTAGTTTGCATGAGAGTATTACAAGAGAGATTGGTGTTTGCAGGTACAGTGACTTCCACCCCGTGAAATGGGAACTTGATGCATTGATGATATGTGGATGGAATAGCTTGCATCTCATGAATCCAAGGCCTACCCAACAAAATGTTGTATGCTAAAGGAATGTCGAGCACTTGGAAAGTAACATCTCTCTCAACAGGACCTATGTGGATAGGTAGTACAACTAAACCCTGGGACTTGCGTTCTTCTTCATCATAAGCTTTTATGGTAATCTTCTTATGGGAGTCTATGCAGTCCTCATCATAACCTAGCTGAGTGAGCAATTTAGCAAAACAAATGTTAAGACCAGCACCATTATCAATAAGCACATGACGGACACGTTTGGGACCTATCATAACCTCTATGTGTAAGGGAGCATTATGTGGGTGGTTCAAAGAATGATCATCTTCCTCTGAGAAGGACAAATAATGCAGTGAATTCAAATGACCCACCATAGATTGGAACCGGTTTAGATCAAGATCCTTGGGGACATTTGCTTCAGCGAGGGCTTTATCCAAAATTTGCCTATGAGCAGGCAAGAATTTTAACAACTCAAAAATAGTAATCTGAGCATTGGTTCGCTGGAGTTGATCTAAGATACTATAACTAGTAATGCTAGATGTGGGAGTCAATTTAGAAGCTTTGTTGGTAGGGCTAGTGGTAATCTTATCCATCATTTGTTTCGGAGCAACCTTGTCTATGCTTTGTCTTGAAGTATCCTTGTCTATAGTTTGCTTCAGAGGACCGGGACCTTTCAAAACAACTCTTCCACATGATCGAGTGACAATAGTTGCACAATCTTGAGTTTGTTTAGATTCAGATGAACAAGATGTGGAATTTCATAAGATGAAAGGAACTCTAGGCTTGGGAGCATCACCACTCCCCTTAAAAGTGATCACATCACAATATTCAACTCCCATAGGTTCAATCATGTTAATAACATTATTGGTAGAAGGGTAAGTGTAATTCACCTTAGCATTGTTGTTCTTAGTTGTAGAAGACTCTCCTTTCTCATGAGGAGGAAAAGGATCCTTAAATGCCTGATGATCAGAATTCTTATTATGACCATCCACAACAATATCACCGCTATCAATCAAATCTTGAACTTTATGTCTCAACTGAAGACAAGTGGATGTCTTATGACCAATATTTTGATGATAGTCACAATAATCATTGTCATTCCACCAGTGAGGTCTTGGTTGTGGGTCATAAGTTCACTTTTCCAAAGGAGTGAGAATCTGATTTTGTATGAGAGTTTTTTAGACTACATCAAGAGGCTCTCCCAAAGAAGTGAAATCACGCTTAGGTCGAGGAACCCACGGTTTGTTTCTAGAAAATCTTGAACTTTATTGATTATCTATTGTATTCTTTTCGACAGCCTTAGCCGCTTGTATGCTAGAAGTAAGATTAAAGACAGGCTTTGAAGGCTTTGCGGTGACATTATCAACCACTCCATCATTTACCACCTCTCTATTCTTGTTTACAGACTTCCCTTTATCCTTGTTCGTTGAGAATCCTTGTTTATTGTCCCTTTTTGACCATAAAGGCTTCTATCCTCATAGCTTGTTTGATCATGCTGTCAAATGTCAAAGGTCCTTGTAATTGTACTTGATATCCAAAGTCTGGAAGAAGGTTGTCTAAAAAGATATCAAGTTTCTCAAATTCAGACAATTTATGAGGATACTTTGTACAAAGTTGTCTCCACCTCTGGAGAAAAGACAAGAAAGGTTCTCCTTGTCATTGTTTCAAATTACACAAGTCACAAATATTGACAGGGTGTTGGATGTTGTGAGAATAATGCTGAAGAAAAGGATCGACAATCTCGTCAAAAGTTTGAATACCAGGATGTAATCGGCAAAACCATTCCATAGCTAGCCCACCCAAGCTGCGGGGGAAGAGTCTCATAAGATACATTTGATCATGCATGAATTCCATGAACAGCACACCAAACTCTCTTAGATGATCTTGAGGATCAGTTGTACCCATGTACTTGTCATATTTGGGTAACTCTACTCCTCTTGGAAAAGGAGGCATGTAAACATTCTTATCAAAAGGAAAAGGACATATATTCTCCAATGTAAATTGTTGTGTGGGCTTATCCTTTTCTTTTGTCAATTGAGTAATTTGATCTTGCATACTTTGAATCATCTTTTGTAGCTTAGCGGTTTTAGTTTCTTCTTCTTTAGCTACAATAGTTTCCACTTGGAAATTCGGGGGTAGTTTGGCTCCTTGCTTAGCCAACTCAAGAAAATACTTTTCCTTATCTTCCAAAAGAATAATTTCCATCATTTTAATGAGATTCTTGTTAGCTTTCACAACATTTATATCATTTTGAGTAATTACATCATCCTCATTACCAAGAGTCTCATATATGCTTTGTGTGTGATCTTGTTGATGATCTTGATTTTGATCATAAGGAGGAGGGCGATAGTTATGTGCTGCTTGTTGATCAGCTTGAGTTTTGTTGCGAGATTGATCATCATTATGAGACTGATTGTGATGAGTCTAATTTTGGTCATGAGAAGATTGACCATAGTATTGATTATAAGTTTGGCCGTATTGGCCTGATTGAAAGTCAAATGGGTTCTTGGTTCCCATCTTGTCAAGATGAATTTGTGCTGCAATTGAAGCTTCAGTAAAGTGATGAGAATGATGTTGAAAAGGTGCAGCCAATGTAACTTTTGGTGTGTGAATAGCTTCAGATGAATCACTATCTTCAGTGGGATCAATAGTTTCAATAATAGGTTCCGTCTGAGGAAATGATCTCCCAAAGCCACAAAACAATGAATTGTGTTGAAAATAGGAGTTGTCTTGTTCTTGGAGAGATGAACTAGATTGTGAAAATAAAGGATTAAAGCACTCTTGGAAAACTGGAGGAGATGTCTGAGATAAATTATCTTGTGGAGTGCTTAATGACGAATTTGAAGAAATCTTACAAAGTTCAGACTTCTCAACAAATTGGAAATGACCTACGTCTTGATTATGAGATTTACTTTGATCTTGATCAACATTCTGGATAGGATAAGTCTTACCACTTCGAGTCGTGACAGTCATAGATGAAGATGTAATGAGAAAAGATTCAGGATAAAGCTAGACTTTGTCTCTAAGATAATGAAAAAGAGATAAATGGCTAGAATAGCCAAGATGCAAGATGAACCTAGTATGAATTATCAAAAGGAGATGGCTAGAACAGCTGAGATAAGACAATCACAATGCGAGGTACAAAAGGCATAAAGAGATAAGATGAATAGATGAGAGACAACATGAGCCAAAGCAAAGGTCGATTGATTCCTAACTCAACACAACCAGTTTCTGATGGTAAACAACAGGGGAGTAGAAAAATAGACCCTAGACAAAAATTAGACCAGATAAAAAGTCAAACAGTGAACTGCAAATAGGTCTCTATTTTGGAAAACTGCGCTATAGGTTTGCGCGAGAAAATGCCTGACCGCACGAGAAAATGAAAGCTCGTGCGAGAGAACATAGAACTTCATGTGAGAAAATAAAATCTCGTGTGAGGAAGTGCTCTAAAGCTAAAAGCTCACGCGGGAAACAGGCAAAATCTGACAGTTTTGATGCAATTTTCAAAGTTTGAGTTGAATTTTGAGGTACAGTCTGAACTGATGTCTGACAGAAAATCCAATTTCCTGATAGATTAACAGAATTGTTTAATCAACACACTCATTTTAGGATTCCAAGCATTCATTTAAAGACACAATGGTTTAGATCAAGCACTTGTGAAGTGAGAAGTAGTCATTAACAGACCTATCAAGGACAAAGCAACTTGATAGCATCAGGGGAGTCTTTGTTTGATAATGTATGGACAATGTTTAAGACTCAATAACAAGCACATAGCCTAGTCCTACAAAAAAAATGGTGAGAAGCCAAAACCTTTGCCCCATTGCTTGAATGCATACGTGCACCTCACACAGTCATGTCACCCCCTAGAGGGCGCCTGTGTTTTTGGTGTTTCCAAGGACTCAATAGTGTACATTCAAAGGTTACCCTTGTAGCAGGGGACAATGTCGCAATCACCTCCAAACATCCAGGTGTATGCCTATGATGGGAATCTGTGTATGATAAACATACAGAGAGATTCTTCCCCCTCCTTGCACAAAGATAATGACTCCTTTCAGAGATGAACCAGGTAGGCCACTAGCTAAGAAGGTTTTTTACTAGGCTTCCATTCACCATAAATTTAAGTGCCCCTGATACAGGGTTGAGGCCTCGCAACCACACCAACACTTGAAAATCACACACCCCCGCAAGCAGGGCTTGGAGCGGCGCTGCTCAGTGTAATAGACAGGGCCTTTCCATGATGATTGTCAAAGTCATGAAAAGGAAGTTACCATGGTTTTGGAGTCTTTAGACTTAACAAAAATTTCTTTATTATAGTGAGGTGGAATCACCGGCAATAGGTGTGTACTCACTTGGGTCATTCCTGGAGGTTCAATACCGGCAGGCCCTCTAAAGGTGACACTAGACTTGGTTTAGATTTGGGAGTCTGATTTTTTGATTCTCCCAAAGGGAGAAGAGCATACTTCTCTATCCCATTTCCTCACCCAAACACATCAAGAAAGTTCATCACCGAGTTAGTTTCACCTCACCAAATCTATACGCTTTTGGGTTTCTGATTCTCTCTCAAGGAGAGAAGAGCATAATTCCCTGATGAATAGAAATGTTAAAGATTCGCTAACTTTCTCCGCTTCCCCAAGAATTCATCATATTAGTAAGATCATTAGAATTCCGGATTCATTCATGGTCATCACCTCCATGTAATGAAGAGCCAAAATTCCTACTCACTATCGAAATTCTCAAGAAATTTTAACGGAGCCCTATTTATACTATGTGAATAAAAGCAGGAAAAAAACACAACATTTTAGCAATCTTCAACTATTCATCCTGCAATCAAACCATTAGTATGTTTTCAAATTCTTTGACAAGCGTCCTGCAAAAACTGTTAATGCTGTAAAATATCAGAGAGATAAAAATCAACAGTTATCAGAAATTATCAGAAATTAAGAGCAGAAAGAACAAGAAAACTGGAAACTGGAAAAAACTGTAATAAAACTTCGCGCGAGAAAGTACAAATATGCACGAGAAAGTGCAGTGGCCAATGCGAGATAACTAAAATCTCGCGTGAGGAAGTACTCCAGTGCGCATGAGAAAGTGCAAAGCCTGGGGCGAGACAGTGAAATCTCATGCAAAAGAGTACTACATGAGCAAAACTTCGCACGGGATGCTCAGGATTCTCGCGCGAAAATCCGTACATAGACAGTATGAACGCACGACAGAGCTTAAATTCCTGTCAAAAAAAATGATAATGAGGCCAGAAATCAGATTTTCGACCCCACGGTGGGTATCAAAATGTGTGTGCTTGAATGTGACCTCTAAATCAACCACATACGCAACATAGTCCTTACTCCTATGATTGAATTACGAAGAGAATATGAATTATTCAATCCGAAATTCGTGAGGAAGTGACCTGTTGCCTCCTATGCAGGCAGGATGTTTAATCACTCTCAGATTGGAGAACCAACAACCATCAGACCGCTACTACAATGGAGGATTTTCCAAGAAAGCCATAAAGATGATATGCAAACCTAGAATCAAACTAAGATGAATGCAATTAATCTAAGAATACTTTGAGAGAAATATGCAATTAATCTAAAGTACTTGAAAGGAAATATGAAATGCGGATTTTTAGTTGATTTTGGAATAAAAAATGATCTTAATCTAAGAACAATTAAGAAAATTTAATCTAAATGAGAAATGCAATTACACTAAAATGAGAAATTAAACTAGTTGTAAATGAAAGCTTGAAATTCAATCAAAAATTCACTATAGTGCCTTTACTCTCAAAATTGCCTTTTTTTGAATGAGAAGAAGAGACTCATTAAATAGAAAAGCTCAGGAGAGGAATGAAGAGTTTCTTGATTCGAAACTCCTAACCCTTCATTCCCATATTGAGACAAAAATGCCAGAATTACTTAATAAAAAGAATGGAAAATGCCACACAGGTGACCTTTCGAATATCAAGAATTATCAATTCAAAAAAAGTGTGTTCATTTGAATATCAAGTAATTATTAATTCCTTTTTATGGGTAATTGGCTAAATTACCCCTATGATAAATTAATTTAATTATAAAGTCCTAAGTGCTTTCTAATTAAGTTAAAAATCCACCCTCTTTAGCTAATTACCCATAAAAAGGAATTAATAATTACTTGATATTCGAATGGACACACTTTTTTTGAATTGATAATTATTGATATTCGAAAGGTCACCTGTGTGGCATTTTCCATTCTTTTTATTAAGTAATTCTGGCATTTTTGTCTCAATATGGGAATGAACGGTCAGGAGTTTCGAATCAAGAAACTCTTCATTCCTCTCCCAAGCTTTTCTATTTAATGAGCCTCTTCTTCTCATTCAAAAAAAGGCAATTTTGAGAGTAAAGGCACTATAGTGAATTTTTGATTGAATTTCAAGCTTTCATTTACAACTAGTTTAATTTCTCATTTTAGTGTAATTGCATTTCTCATTTAGATTAAATTTGCTTAATTGTTCTTAGATTAAGATCATTTTTTATTCCAAAATCAACTAAAAATCTGCATTTCATATTTCCTTTCAAGTACTTTAGATTAATTGCATATTTCTCTCAAAGTATTCTTAGATTAATTGCATTCATCTTAGTTTGATTCTAGGTTTGCATATCATCTTTATGGCTTTCTTGGAAAATCCTCTGTTGTAGTAGTGGTCTGATGGTTATTGGTTCTCCAATCTGAGAGTGATTAAACACCCCACCTACATAGGAGGCAACAGGTTGCTTCCTCACAAATTTCAAATTGAATAATTCATATTCTCTTCATAATTCAATCATAGGAGTAAGGACTATGTTGCGTATGTGGTTGATTTAGAGGTCACATTCAAGCACACACACTAGTTCATGAAGAAAAATCCTTAGTATCTCATGTTGACAAGAAAATTGAATGGATAATTGATAGTGGATGTTCTCATCACATGACTAGTGATAAGAAAAAAATTGTTCAATTAGTAAATTATGATGGAGGTGTTGTAAGGTTTGGGTACAATCTCCCAAAATCCATCATAGGAGTAGGATCCATCACTCTAGATGGAAAGACTAATACGGAGAATGTACTACTTGTTGAAGGACTGAAACATAACTTGTTGAGTGTTGGAAAGTTAATGGATAAAAAATTTCAATTAATTTTTGTTAATGGTAAGTGCTTTATTAGAAGAAAAGAAGGAAAATTGATTGCTACAGGTTCAAGATCTAGAGGTAATGTATTTGTACTAAACACATTTGGAGCCTCTTGTTTTGTTGTAAAGGTAGATGATAGTTGGTTATGGCATAGAAGATTTTGTCATGTTAACTTTGATAACATTGTGAAAGAAAGTATGGCTAATGCAGTAAGAGATCTACTGAAGATTGTGAAACCTTCTAACACTATATGTAGAGAATGCGTTATGGGAAAGAAAACTAAAAATAGTCACAAAATAAAAACATTTACATCAAAAGGAAAGTTGGATCTGGTACATATAGATCTATGTGGGCCTACAAGAACAAAGTCATACTACGGTCAAAGGTATTTTATACTCTTTGTTGATGACTTTTCTAGAATGATGTGGTCTACTTATTTGAGAGAGAAATTAGAAGCATTTAAAAAATTCAAGTTGTTTAAGGAAAAGGTAGAGAATGAATCAGGAATGGAAATAAAGTGTTTAAGATCAGACAGAGGTGGAGAGTTTACAACAGATCTATTCAATTCTTACTGTGAAGAGCATGGGATAAAAAGACAAACATCTACTCCTAGAACTCCACAACAGAATGGGATAGTAGAGCAAAGAAATAGAACTATACTTGACACTACCAGGACAATGCTGATTGAAGGGAATGTATCTTATGTACATTGGAGAGAGGCTGTTGGAACAATAATGTACACATTAAACATAATTCAAATCGGAGATGGCACAAGTAAGAATCCCTATGAAATATGGTTTGATCATACTCCTACTGTAAATTATTTCAGAATTTTTGGTAGCAAATGTTATATTAAGAGGGATGATGAGATGGGAAAATTTGATGCTAGAAGTGATGAAGGTATCTTCCTTGGTTATTCTATTAAAAGTAAGGCATATAAATGTTTCAATCTGAGATTAAGGAAGATGGTTGAAACTAACAATATAAGAATAGATGAGAAATTTCAGATACAAGAAAGAATGTATGACAATAGTCAGATATCATAAGTAAAAGAAGCCACTGCTGCTGCCGAAGATGAACTTGTTGAGGAAGAAAGTGGAAAAGAGGCTTGTGATGATACAAGCAAGACCACTGAAACTCGTAAAAACCCAAGGTATGTAAAAATTAACGATCTTAAAAATCAAATTATTGGCAATACCAGTCAGGGAGTGCTAACTAGATCTAAAGTTAGAGAAGAAATTTGTTTGATTTCCCGAGTTGAGCCAAAGACTACAGATGAAGCCTTTAAAGATGAATCTTGGATAAATGCCATGAAAGAAGAATTAGATCAGATAAAGAAAAATAATACTTGGGAATTGGTTCCAAGACATAAAAATAAAAATTCTATAGGAACAAAATGGGTCTTTAGAAACAAAATGGATGAAGAAGGAACATTTGTAAGGAACAAAGCAAGACTAGTGTGTAAGGGTTACTCACATCAAGAAGGCATAGACTTTGAAGAAACATTTTCTCCTGTTGCTAAAATAGAGGTAGTAAGAATATTTCTATCTTATGTTGCACACAAAAACTTCAAAGTATATTAGATGGATGTTAAATCTACATTTCTAAATGGAGATCTTGAAGAAGAAGTATACATAGAACAACCAGATGGATTTCCTCTATGTGAAGACAAAGACATGGTGTGCAAATTAAAGAAAGAACTGTATGGGTTGAAACAAGCTCCTAGGGCTTGGTATGCAAGGTTGGACAAGTATCTACTTGGACTTGGATTCAAAAAAGGTAATGCAAATAGTAATTTGTACTTAAGAACCACTAAAGATGGAATCCTGCTAGTAGAGATATTTGTGGATGACATTATCTTTAGAGGCAATGATGATCTACGTAAGAAGTTTTCTAAAGAAATGGAAAGTGAATTTGAGATGTCCATGATAGGTGAAATGAAATTCTTTCTTGGACTACAAATAACTCAGAATGAGAATGGTATTTTCATTTCTCAAACCAAGTATCTCAATGAATTGCTCAAGAAATTTGGTATGGAAGATTGTAAACCAGTAGGAACACCTATGGTGACTTGAAACAAGTTAACAATTGATGATGAATCAAAATGTTTTATCAGACTTTGTATAGATCAATGGTTGGAGGGTTATAATATCTGACTCACACCAGACCAGATATTGCTAATGCTATTGGAATTGTGGCTAGATATCAAGAAAAACCAAAAGAAACTCATCTAGCTATTGTTAAAAGGATATTGAGGTATCTTAGAGGGACCATAAACTATGGTTTATGGTATGACAGGAATGATAGCTTTGAGCTTCATGCTTATACTGACATTGATTACGTAGGAAATATTGATGACAAAAAAATTACAAGTGGTGGTGCATTTTTCCTTAGGAAAAAGTTGGTTTCTTGGCTAAGTCAGAAACAAGATTGTATAGCACAATCTACTGCTGAATCAAAATATGTTTCTACTTCTATAAATTGCACTCAAATTGTTAGGATGAAACAAATGCTGATAGACATTGGAATAAATTTTAATAATCCTATGGTTATCCATTGTGATAACACCAGCATAATAAACATGTCAAAGAATCTGGTGATGCACTCTAAAACTAAACACATTTCTATCAAATATCATTTCTTAAGAGACAAGGTGGCAGAAAAAGAAATCAAGCTTGAATATATCAGTACAAAAGAGCACATTGCAAACATCTTTACTAAGCCACTATCAAAAGATACCTTTGAATATCTTAGAGGTATGTTAGGGGTTCAGGCCCCTCCTAGTCAGAACTAAATTATGCAGAGATGCATCAGTCCAGGAGTGCTCAGAGCCTCATCATTTTCTGGACTAGATGTAGGGATCTACTCCTTAGGGGGAGTGATTATTGAAGAAAATTTATCTGTGAAGGCAATTGGCACCCTTTGCCATTGTTGTCAAAGGGGGAGTGTTGTTATGAGAAAATCCTCACTATTTGGGTAGATTGATCTGAGGAAGGACTTTTGGGTTGATACAACTTTGGGATAAGATTTTCCCATATGTTGACATCAATGCCAAAGGGGGAGATTATTGGATATTTCTAATGTATGGGTGTCGATTGAGACATTTAATATGTTTAATCACTACATTACTGAATGGGCACTCATACTGTTGTCATTTGTGTTTTTTCACCAATGTCAATGTATGCTTCTATGAAGGAACCAGACTGGTAATCATAGTGTACAGAAGGTGTATGAATGTTTCAGATGTTGCAAAGTTAGAAGAGAGCTTAGATGGATGTTCTGATCTTATATCTAAGATTGCATCATTAATGGATTCATATTAAGGAAGATACATCTATTTTGGTAAAGACTGATCTCTGGACTATGACAGTGAGAATTGACAGAGTTAGTCTTTGAGTTTTTGGTATAGATTTCAGAGGGATTGGATTCAAGGTATGCAATCTTGAAGGATGATGGAAGAGGTACTAATAGATGTTCATTGGTCAGTGCAAGGTATGGAATGATTGGTGATGTCATCTATGGTGTGTGCTCTGGCGATGGCTTATCAGGAAGCTGACTCAAGGAATGAAGCATGTGTTTTGTTTGGCAAGCATAATTAAAAGATGTTGGTCTTTAATTATTGTAGTGTAATCATTGTAATCTTGTTTATGATACCGTGTGTATCTTAGCAAGGACCTATGTAATTGTTTGTAATTAGGAAAGCCTTATGGGCTGACCTATTCTTGGTAAAATGTAGTAAGGTATAAATAAAAGATCTTTTCTTTGGAAGAGACATGGATGTGAGAAGTATGATATAAGGAGGTTGTGAATTTGTGTCTTTTGTATGTAGAGTAGAGGATTATTGGTGGACTTCATTGGAACTGATCAAGAAAAGATAGTTGTTGGAAAATAGTTCAAAAGATTGTGTATTTCTTCATATATACTTGTTGCAAACTAGTGAGTTCAAAAGGTGGACTTAACCTTCTTTGGGAAGTGAGCCCTCTTTTGTTCTTGACTCCTAACAGGGTCTATCCTCTAACAAGGACTATGTACTATAATGTTTCAATAAGCTTCTATCAGGGCTATATCTTCTAACAAGGATTACTATACTCTCAGTACATCATTAGTGGGTGCTAATTCCCACCGATTTTTTTTACCTTTAATAGGGTTTCCCTGTAACCAAAATATTGTGTCATTGTGTTCATTGGATCTGATATTGATAAGATTAAAGTTTAAAGTTTACTATTATGTCATAAAAATGATTCACCCCCCTCTCAGTTGTATTGTGGACTATTAATCCTAACATAGATCACTCGATAATAATGCACCCGTGTGACACAAATGGTCCACATCTGATAAAGTTGTAACCTCTAGGGGAGATGGTATGTCTACTATACCATATAGATCACCACTAGAGGATGCATCATGTGTAGGTAGAGGAATGATGGAATGAGAAGGAAACATGTATCTCCCCACACAATCAGATGACATCTCCTGAACCTATATGGCAATACTCACAATACTAGAATAAACCTCCCTCATCATCGTGTCATTTGGTAGACTCTCTCCTACAACAGCCATTTCCAAACCTTTTGGTACGATAAAAAGTTTTGGACCCACCCTTGCCTGCTTATTAGTAGGCATAGGGGCATCAAGCACTCTGAACCGGTCAGATAATCTCCCCCTCCCCTTCCCAACATGATCAAGATAATCTATATAATCAATATCATACTGCAAATGAAATTCTACAAATAATTATTTGCAGAAATATAGTGGAAGCTCATCCTTTTAGGGAAACCTCTGATGACCAACCAACCATTGAGGATATATAAATGGTGCGACAAGGTCATCCTCACATCTCATTGTCATGTACCCTCTCATCTTAGCCATCTCTCGGTAATGAGGAAACATTCTCTTCACCATAGCAGTGGAAACATCTATATCAATCTACCTATACTTCCTAGTGCCAGTAACACTGTGAGACAAAGAAGTATAGAATTTATCAATGCTAAAACAATCATACAGGTTGTATGATTGAACTGTGTCAATCATACACAACAAATCAACTCTAATAATGTTCACCCTATCCCTATTGGGAAGGGTGGTGGATGAAGCAAGGGTATGATCCAGAACCTCTATAGCTCATGTCAATCTATCAATGGTAGAAGAAAATAGCTTCTCTTTGGCCTTTATAGAATCAACAGATCTATGTGAGGAGTAGTGAATACCACTACCACCCCCCCTGTACACTAGGCTCTCCTGAATCCGCTGACCCTCTACCCGATTCCATATAATAGATAAGATGGATATATGTCGAAGTATAAACAAGAATATATATAGATCTTTGCACATGTACATTATAACCATCTAGTTTAAATGAAATATATATATGTACATACAAATTTAAGAAACATACATGTTACAAATTTAATCATCTAGTTTAAAAATACATGTTACACATACAAGTTACAAATTTTCTAATGAAAAGAGGCTTTGAGTTATGGTTCAATGTATATGTAGATGTAGATTGAAAGTAAGGGGTCCTATAAGGTCTTAAGTGGTATTAGGTCAAGTATTAGGCTATATTAATCCTATTAAGTCTTAAGGGGTCCTATTATGTCACATGTTAAGTCTTAATTGGTCAATTAATAGGTCCTAATTGGTCAAGTATTAGTTACATGTTAGGTCTTAATTGGTCCTATTAGGTCTTAATATGTCATATTGGACCTAATTGGTCTTAATAGGTCCTATTAGTTCTTAAGGGTCCTATTAGGTCTTATTAGTAGGTATTAGGTCTTATTAGGTCGTATTAATCAATTTAGGTGTTAATATGCCATATTAGACCTCTTATTAATTCTTAAGGTTCTATTAGGTATTAAGTGGTCCTATTAGATGTTAAGGGTCTTATTAGGTCTTATTAATCATGTTAGGTGTTAATAAAAAATATTAGGTCTTATTACTAATGCTAGGTCTTAAGGGGTCCTATTATGTCTTATTAATCATGTTAGGTCTTAATTGGTCATATTAGTCACATGTTAAGTCTTAATTGGTCAGTTAATAGGTCCTAATTAGTCAAATATTAGTCACTTGTTAGGTCTTAATTGGTCCTATTAGGTCTTAATAGGTCCTATTAGTTCTTAAGGGTCCTATTAGGTCTTATTAAGTAGAGTATTGGGTCTTATTACTCATGCTAGGTCTTAACGTGTCCTATTATGTCTTATTAATCATGTTAGGTCTTAATTGATCATATTAGTTACATGTTAAGTCTTAATTAGTCTTAATCGGTCAATTAATAGGTCCTAATTAGTCAAGTATTAGTCACATGTTAGGTCTTAATTCCTATTAGGTCTTATTAGGTCATATTAATCAATTTAAGGGTCTTATGAGGTCTTATTAATCATGTTAGGTCTTAATAGGAAATATTAGGTCTTATTATTCATGTTAGCTCTTAAGGGGTCCTATTACATCTTGTTAATCATGTTAGGTCTTAATTGGTCAGAGAGAGAGAGAGAAAGTTCATGTTGGTTTCTAGTATTTTGGTTTATGTTAGTTTCTAGTGTTAGAGTTTAATATGAAATATTAATCATGTTAAGGGTCGTATTATATGTCAAGGGTCTTATTAGGTCTTATTAATCATTTTAGGTCTTAATAGGAAATAATAGGTCTTATTATTCATGTTAGCTCTTAAGGGGTCCTATTACATCTTGTTAATCATGTTAGGTCTTAATTGGTCCTGGAGAGAGAGAAAGTTCATGTTGGTTTCTAATATTTTGGTTTCTGTTGGTTTCTAGTGTTAGAGTTTAATAAAAAATATTAATCATGTTAGGTCTTAATAGGAAATATTAGGTCTTATTACTCATGTTAGGTCTTAAGGGGTCCTATTATGTCTTGTTAATTTCATGTTAGGTCTTAATTGATTATATTAGTCCCATGTTAAGTCTTAATTAGTCTTAATCGGTTAATTAATAGGTCCTAATTGGTCAAGTATTAGTCACATGTTAGTTCTTAATTCCTATTAGGTCTTAATAGGTCCTATTAGTTCTTAAGGGTCCTATGAGGTCTTATTAATAGGTATTAGGTCTTATTAGGTCGTATTAATCAATTTAAGGGTCTTATTAGGTCTTATTAATTATGTTAGGTCTTAATAGGAAATATTAGGTCTTATTACTCATGTTAGCTCTTAAGGGGTCCTATTACGTCTTGTTAATTTCATGTTAGGCCTTAATTGGTCAGAGAGAGAAAGTTCATGTTGCTTTCTAGTGTTAGAGTTTATGTTGATTCATGTTCTAGTTTCATATTGGTTTAATGTTAAGGTTCATGTGCATTTCATATTAAGGTTTATTTTTTAATTAGGTTAAGGGATCTTTTTTTAAATTAGGTTTATGGTTAGGGTTCATGTTTATTTAATGTTATGTTAGTTCATGTTTTAATATCATGTTTCTAATAATTTATATATGTGTTCCTAATGTTTTGTAATATTTTTGTAATATTTTAAAATATATCTAACAAAAATAAATTAATTAACTAACTAACTAACACATTTTATTAACTGAAAAAAAATATTATATTAATTAAATAACTAAATCTACATAAAATCTCATGAACTACAATTGATTTAGAACCTGAATGAAGAATTTGTAATTCAAGATTACTGAGGAGTTGATGATTAGATATGCAAGATGATTAAATCAGTATTATGTTGTCATTGATGTCAACTAGCTTGACAATACTTATCTTGTAAGTTACTATACCGACACATATGAAGGAAGGTGAAAGAGATGAAGAACAAAAATATCTACATGAGGAAGATGTATATGATAGATGAGGATAAGGAACACACTAAGTAACTTGTTGATGATTCTATGACTCGATGAAATTGACTTTAATATGTTGCATTCATCTATGATGAAGAATAGAGTTGAAAGACACAAAGCAGTGTTGACAGTAAATAAAGAATTTCAGTATACACCGATGAAGTGTAGTGCATACCAAGCGCAGTGTTAACCGAGCTTGTGTTCACCGACACATTTCTTTGTTAACCGAGAAAAATAGAAAGAAATTAAATGATCAGTTTAGTTGATAAAGTGATGAGTTGTAAAGTATATGAAATTGAGGTAACAGATAATGTTTGTTATGAAGATCGATGACTAACATAAATTAAAAAGGATCTAATGGAGCATATTGAAATGTGTTATTGACACATCAACCGAGCGAGCTTAAAGTGGCAAAATCTGATGGAGGAAAAGAAAACAATTTACTTATCTATATAAGAGACATTGGTTTCATTACGAAACTCATGCCGGAAGAAGAAGATACTATAGAATTATCACGTGGAGAAGTTTTCATTCTAATCATACTGGTTAATAAGAACCGAGCTACAGAGAGTAATTACCGATGGATAGTAGGTTGATATAGTATTGAATCTAAAGTGTTATATTGATCAAAAATATTTGAGTGAGCTGAACATTGATTTGTAAACTACAAATTGAAGTTGTTTTAAGGCAGATCATCTATTGTTACATATTTAACCATTGTACACAGTCAAATATCTTAACCGAGTGGACTATGAAAGTCTTTTGATGTTTCATTCATAGAGTGAACATTGTTATCTTCTCAACCCCAAAGTGACTACTGGTTGGATGATAACTTCTGGTCTAAAATCCTCTAACAAGGTCACACCTAACAGTGTATTTGTAACCTTTAACAAGGTTGGGTCTTCACCGACCTCACTTCAGAAGAGTGAACAATTTTGGGTTGCGGATCCCAGGTGGTTTTTCCCTTCACAGGGTTTCCACATTAAATCTCTTGTGTTATGTGTTGATTGTGATATTTATTTTTTATCATACTTTTCATATTACATGTTAGATTTAATCAATAACTATTATAAAGTTTAGACTATCAATTGGTAAAAACAAAAATAGTGAAAGTATTTTATGTTTACCGAGAAGTAGTAGAATTGTTTTGGATTATACATTTTGATTTGGGACACTGGATAACTGATTCACCCCCCTCTCAGTTATTCTAACAATTGGTATCAAAGAGGTGGTTGCTTAGGATAGAGTTTTAAGGACTTCAGCAAAAAGGTCTCAAGATGTATAAGAGGGAAGTGCCAAAGATGAACAAAGATAACTTCATAGTATGGCAAAGCCAGATGAAGTTGCACATATCTAGAATTGGGAATTCTATACTGGAACTGATAGAGAATGGCTACATTGAACCGACACCAAGTCCCCTGACTCTTGATCAACTGAAGGATAGGCATGAACACAATATTACTATGATGGAACTTTCTACTGCCTGTACCGATGTCAAATTTGATGACATCAAGGAATGTGATATTGCTAAGAAGATGTGGGACAAGCTGACTCTAATATATAGTGGAGATGCGAATGTGAAGAGAGCCAGAGCAGAAAGCCTAAGAGGTTAATTTGATGATATGAAGATGAAGGAAGGTGAGAACATTGTGTAGTACACAAATAGACTAAAAGAAGTAGTACATGCTATTAGAGCATCTAGTGGAGTTATTGATGAAAAAATAGTAATAAGCAAGATTCTTAGAACTTTGCTGCTAGTTTATGCAATTAGGATATCTGCAATTCATGAAACAAGGGCTACATCCAACCTCACCCTTGACACTCTGATCGGTAAGCTTACAACCTTTGAATTGAATAACTTTGAAAATAGTGTTGTACCTTCTGTTGAATCCACTTTCATGTCCTCTTTGAAGATTGGTAAGTCTAGTAGTAGGAATGATAAGAATAATGATAGTGACAGTAATACCAATGATGAACTTGATGAGCTTTAAGCTCTTATGGCTAGAGGATTGCCCAAAGGTAAGGGAAGGTATAGAGGAAAGTTACCTCTAGCATGTTTTAATTGTAAAGAAGTTGGCCCCATTGCTGCTAGATGTCTGAATAAGAAAGATGATGATAGATCCAAAGACCGATCCGAAGGAAGCTATGGGAGAAGAGCCAACAAAGGCTACTGACACAATAATAGAGAAAATTCAGATAGCTATGACAAAGGGAAAAAGGTATGTTACATAGCCAAAGAATTTGAATCTGAATCTGACATTGATGATGATGTAGAAGTAGTATTTGTTGCTATGAAGGATGATTCAGAGGAAGAAGAGAAACATGAAGAGACAACACTAATCTCTAAAGTAAGCAGAAATGATACATGGATCATAGATAGTGGTTGTACACATCATATGACTGGTGATATAGAGAAATTTGATCTAATTGATAAATATGATGGTGGATCTATTAGAATGGGAAATGATGCACCTTATATGGTGAGAGGTAAAGGTTCACTGATGATTAATGATAGAATAAAATGTGAGAATTCATACTAGGTAGATGGATTGAAATACAATTTGTTAAGTGTGGCATAGCTGAATAACTCAGCTCACCAACTTTCTTTTGGGAGTAGAAAGGTAAGAATCTATGATGATGGAGGAAGACTTGTTGGAACTGGTACACAATCTAGAGGTAATCTATTTTATCTTAATATTGATTAGTCTTATTGTTTATTAATGAAAGCTGAAGATGCATGGTTGTGGCATAAGAGGTTATGTCATGTGAATTTTGATAACATGATCAAGATTATTAAGAAGAAAAGAGTTAGAGGATTTCCTAACTTGTCAAAACTGGATCATGCTATGTGCCATGAATGTCAAAAAGGTAAGATGACTAAGTCTAGTTTTAAAAGCAAAGACTACTCAACAAAGAAGATACTTAAGCTAGTTCATACTGACCTATGTGGTCCTATGAGAACCTAGAGCTATTATGGTGATAGATACTTTATTCGTTTTGTTGATGACTATACTAGACTGATGACTGTTATGTTCCTGAAAGAGAAATCTATAGCTTTTAAGTTATTTAAATGGTATAAGGAAAAGGTATAAAAAGAGACTAGAAAAGAAATTAAATGCTTAAGATCTGATAGAGGAGGTGAATTTATCTCTAATGAATTTACTAATTTCTGTAATGAGAATGGTATTAAGAGATAGGTCTCTACATTGAGAACACCTCAGTAGAATGGGATTGTTGAAAGAAGGAATAGGTTAATCATTGACTGTGCTAGAACATTAATGCTACAAAAGAATGTTGCTCAAACATATTGGAGGGAAGCTGTTAGCATAGTTGTATATGTGCTTAACTGAGTACAATTGAAGGACACCAACCAGATAGCTTATGAGCTATGGTTTGGACACAAACCTACTGTAAGTTATTTCAAGATTTTTGGAAGTAAATGTTTTATTCTAAAAGATGAGAGAAATGGGAAATTTGATTCTAGAGATGATGAAGGAATATTCTTAGGATATTCTACTAAGAGTAAAGCATACAAATGTCTGAATAAGGTTACAAATAAGATGATTGAAAGTACTAATGTTCGTGTTAATGAGTATGATGACATAAACACCGAAAAAAGAAAGGAACTGGAAGACTATGGTAGATTCACTTACATTGAACTTCCTGACTATCTACTAAAGTCACAAATTGTGATGACTAGTCAGTAGGAAAATAACCCTGAGGAACAGGAATGGGAAACTAACGAACAAGATGGTGCTACCGAGCAAGCAAATGAACCTGAACAGGATGAACAAGAAAGAAGAACTGAGTACTAGCTAGTTTTTTCAGAAGACATCATCTTGAGACACAAATTATTGGAAACAAACAAGCTGGAATGCAGACAAGAAGCAAAACAAGACAAGGTACATGTCTAGTTTGTGAATTTGAACCAAAGAATGTGAAAGTTGTATTAGAAAATGAAGAATGGGTTAATGCAATGAAGGATGAAATAGAACAAATAGAGAAAAACAAAACTTGGTCCTTAGTACCCCAACCTAAAGATAAGAATGTTATTGGTACTAAATGAATATTCAGAAACAAAATGAATGAAAATGGTGAAGTGATAAGAAATAAAGTGAGATTGGTATGCAAGGGATATGCACAAGAAGAAGGCATTGATTATGGGGAAACATTTGCATATGCTGCACACAAGAAATTTAAGGTTTATCAAATGGATGTGAAATCAACATTTCTGAATAGTATACTTGAAGAAGAGGTCTACATAGAACAACCTGAAGGATTTGTTGATCCAGACAATAGAAACATGGTATGTAGATTACACAAAGCTTTATATGGTTTGAAGAAAGCACTGAGAGCATGGTATGCAAGACTACATACTTACTTGTTAAGTATTGGATTTGTAAGAACTGGTGAGAATAGTAATCTGTACATGAAAGGTGATACTGATGACACTATTATTATTGCTGAAATTTTTGTTGATGATATTATTTTTGGAGGTCAAGATCATGTATGTAAATCTTTTGCTGATGACATGAGGAATGAGTTTGAAATTTCTATGTTCGGAGAGATTAAATTCTTTCTTGGATTACAAGTGATACAATAGAGTGATGGGATATTCATCACACAGTCCAAGTACATATAGGAAGTCTTGAAGACATTTGGCATGGAAGATGCTAAACCTGTGGGAACATTGATGGCTACTAGAAGTAAATTAACAAAAGAAGATGAAACTACAGAGGTAAACCAGACACTTTACCGATCCATGATTGGTAAGCTCATGTATGTAGTTCACAATAGACCAGATATAGCACATGCTATGGGAATTGTTACTAGATATTCTACTAATCCTAGAGAATCACACATGATTGTTACTAAAAGGATCTTAAGATATCTAAAAAAGATAGAGGATTATGGATTATGGTATCCTAAGGAACGTAAGTTTGAGCTAAAGGTTTATACCGATGCTGATTGGGCTGGAAATGTGGATGATAGAAAAAGTACCACCAGAGGAGCATTTTTCTTTGGTGAAACACTTGTAACCTGGACAAGTAAAAAGCAGGTTTGTATTTCTCAGTCTACAGTTGAAGTAGAGTATGTTGCTGCTGCGACTAATTTCTCAAACATTACATATATCAAGCAAGTGTTGGAAGGAATGAATGAGGTAATCACTGACCTAGTGATCATATACTGTGACAACACAAGTGCATTAATATTTCAAAGAATCCTATGATGCACTCTAAGACAAAGAATATCTCAATTAAGTATCACTACTTAAGAGAACAAGTGCAAGAGAAGCAAGTAAAGTTAGAATTTGTTACATCTAAAGAACAACTTGTAGACATTTTTACAAAGCCTCTACCAAAGGACACATTTGAATATTTGAGGACTAGACTTGGGGTCCGTCCCCTATCTATCAGTCACTAATGTGATCTGGATGTTGCATTAGCCTAATCTTATCAGAAGATCATTCATGTTGATGCAACATAGTTCACACTTTAGATTTTTTTCAAGGTTGTGATGAAGTTTGAAGAACTGAAACAAATTGGGATATTAGTATACTAAGATACAGAGGAAGTAATGGACAACAGAAAGTTACTTAGCTACTACAGAGTGGATTATTTGTTTGTTTCTTTGCCATTGTTATCAAAGGGATAGATAAATAATATGAAAAGGGAAAAGGAGATATACACTGATAAGAACTATCTAAGGGAGAGATAATCTAAAAGGAACTTAAGAAATGAAAAGGTTATATCTACAGAATGACAAAGCTATATTTTATAATGCTATTTTAGTAATGTAGTGATTAAACATATTAAGCTAGGGAGAGCTTACACTACACAACATTTGATCACAAAGTTGTAGAATACATGTTTGGTATGTGTATGGTGCATTTCATATTACTTGAGTTGCCATCAATGCCAAAGGGAGAGATTGATGAACTACAACTGATTTAGAACCTAAATGAAGAATCTCTAATTCAAGATTACTGAGGAGTTGATGATTAGATATGCAAGATGATTAAATTAGTATTATGTTATCATTGATGTCAACTAGCTTGACAATACTTATCTTATAAGTTAGTATACCGATACATTTGAAGTAAAGTGAAAGAGGTGAAGAACATAAATATCTACATGACGAAGATGTATATGACAGATGAGGATAAGGAACACACTGCGTAACTTGTTGATGAGTCTATGACTTGATGAAATTGCCTTTATTATGTTGCATTCATCTATGATAAAGAATAGAGTTGAAAGACACAAAGCAATGTTGGTAAATAAAGCATTTCAGTATACACCAATGAAGTGTAGTGTATACCGAGCATAGTGTTAACCGAGCTTGTGTTCACCGATGCATTTCTTTGTTAACCGAGAAAAATAGAAAGGAATTAAATGATCAGTTTAGCCGATAAAGTGATGAGCTGTAAAGTGTATGAAATCAAGGTAATAGATAATGTTTTTTATGAAGATCAATGGCTAACGTAAATAAAAAAGGATCTAATGGAGCAGATTGAAACATGTTACTGACACATTTGTTGAGGGAGCTTAAAGTTGCAAAATCTATGAATATGATTAAGCAGAAAAATCTGATAGAGGAAAAGAAAATGATTTACTCTTCTATATAAGAGAAATTGGTTTCATTATGAAACTCATGCTGGAAGAAGAAGATACTACAAAATTATCACATGGAGAATTTTTCATTATGATCATACTAGTTAATAAGAACTGAGCTACAGAGAGTAATTACCGATAGATAGTAAGTTGATATAGTATTGAATCTGAAGTGTTATATTGATCAAAAATATTTGAATGAGCTGAACATTGATCTGTAAACTACAAACTGAAGTTGTTTTAATGCAGATCATCTACTGTTACATATTTAACCATTGTACACAGTCAAATCTCTTAACTGAGTGGACTATGAAAGTGTTTTGATGTTTCATTCATAGAGTGAACATTGTTATCTTGTCAACCCTAGAGTGATTACTCATTGGATGATAACTTCTGGTCTAAACTACTCTAACAAGGTCACACCTAACAATGTGTTTGTAACCTTTAATAGGGTTGGGTCTTCACCGACCTCACTTCAAAAGAGTGAACAATTTTGGGTTGCCGGTCCTAGGTGTTTTTTCCCTTCATAGGGTTTCCACGTTAAATTTCTTGTGTTATGTGTTGATTGTGATATTTTTTTGTTATCATACTTTGCATATTACATGTTAGATTTAATCGGTAACTATTATAAAGTTTAGACTGTCAATTGGTAAAAACATAGACAGTGAAAGTATTTTATGTTTACCAAGTTGCAGAAGTAGTAGAGTTGTTTTGGATTATACATTTTGATTTGGGACACTGGATAACTGATTCACTCCCCTCTCAGTTAGTCAAACAAAAATCATGTTATTTAATTTCTACAATTAAAAATAATAAAATTACATGAACAAAAAGAACTATTAAATTAACTTTTTTATTCAAATTATAATTATTTAATATTAAATGGAAAAAACCAACTTAAAAACATTAAAAAAAAACATTAGAAAACCTCCTTAAGCACTCCTCAAAATCTGCAAGCTACTCAGTTCATATGAGCCTCGTAATTGATTTTTTAATTTTATATAGATTTTGGGGGCTTCAATCGTAACCTCCCTGCGACATAGACGCCACATGGCACCTAGTGGGCACCACATATTTTTGGCCAAAACCATTTTGGCCAAAACTATTTTGGTGGGAACTATTTCAACTGGAACCATAAAATTTGTCATTTAATGTGACATAGCTATGTACTTTTACCCGTGTATCTTATCAATGGGTTAAATAATTATTTTTATATTAGGAAATCCTAATAGGCCAACCTGATCATTTATGTGTAATAGGGTATATATGTAAGATCTTTTCTTTTGAAAAGGTGTTGATGATACAAGTGATGTAAACGAGGATTGTGGAAGCTATGAGCTTGTGTCTACTAGATGTAGAGTAGAGGATACTTTATATACTTCATCACAACTGATCAATCAAAGACAATTTCTACAAGAAATTTCAAAAGGATTGTATATTTTCCTTATATACACTTGTGTTGTGAACAGTGAGTTCTTTCGGTGTACATAACCTTCTTTGGGTAGTGAGCCCACTATTTTTATTGACACCTAATGAGGTTTATCCTCTAACAAGGACTATGTATTGTAATGTTTCAACTAGCTCCTAATAGGGATATTCTTCTAACAAGGCTACTATACTCTCAGTACATCATTAGCGGGTGTTAATTCCCACTGGGGTTTTACCTTTGATAGGGTTTCCTCGATACAAAATATTGTGTTGTTGTGTTGGTAGTCATTATGTTATTATTCTATTTTGTGTTTCTTTTATTCAAATTTTAATGTTTAATAATCTATCATACAACTGATTCACCCCCCCTCCTCTTAGTTGTATTGGTGGATTGTTATTCCTAACAATAAATTCTAGGGTCAATCACCATCATAATACAAGAATCTGTATCTACTAGGAAAAATATATTTGTAAGACCAAATTTAGGTTCAATTAACATATCAAGGAAACTAGAAAACCTTAAATATACAAAAACCTATCTAATCCTATCATGAAAAATACTTGAAATCAAAGGAATTGAAAACAATAAAACACATTCAAGCAATTGTTCCCATGTTCTCTTTTCTTCTCCATAATGGGGATGGATGTAGCTTTTGCAAATGATGGAATGCACAAATTGAAAACAATGTGAATACTACAAACAAAAATGATCAAAGACTAATTAAAGAATGGTTATCCAAATTAGTGCAAAAAGACTCAATTTATAGAGTTGAGAGCCAAAATGCAAGAAATACCTTGGAATTGATTTTGAATTGAATTGATTTTGAATTGAATTGATTTGAACTGAATTTATGAGGAATTCAAAAATGATCAAATTGATTTTATTGGACATCGATGAACTTTGAAAATGCCCTAGAGTTGATATGAGAATGATCAAATGTTTTTGAAATGGTCATGAACTGATTGGGATGATGCAAAATGATTTAGGAAGGTTTGACATGGTTTAGGATTGATCATGATCGATGAGGATTATTTTAGGAATGTTTAGGAACATTTTGGAATTTTCTAATGATGATTTAGTCTTGATTGATTCGGCCAAAGAGATCAAGGTTATGATGTGAAATGAGGGAGATATTAGGAACTAATCAAATGAGGAATAACACAAGATATAATATATGTTAAAAGGGGAAACATAGGTGTGAACCATTTTTAGGGGTCTACATTTTCTCCCTCTTTTAGACAATACAATTGTGACCTTTGGTTCAAAGAAAAATAAAGATCATGTCCTAGTGGATCTACAGAAGGGAGGTCAGATGCCCCCTTGAAAAATTGGGCATAAATGACTCGAGGATAATTTCTTGAAAACATAATTATTACAAGGACTGGTGGAAGGAATGTTAGTAAAAAGATAAAATTAGATATAGAGAAAAGTTAATAATGATGAAACTTGCTTTCATAAGTGCATTTTTATGTTGCAAGAGCTTTATTTAATATGAAAAAACTAGACATGTCGCACCATGGCATATAAATCCAAGATGATAATGTGATCCATTTGCATGAAACAAACACAATGCAAACAAGGAATGTTTCCATTCATCATGAAGAATATGACATACATGCCCCAAAACTTGGAAAAAAACCCCACAAGTAGAAGATAAAACAAAAATAAAGGACCATGAACCATCCTGACTACTCTCATCACTTAGTGATATCCTCAAGTAACATAGGAACATGACCAAAGATAAATCAATACAAGATAAGACTCACTAAATCAAGCAAGACAACAACCATTTTGATCTAGTTGTCAAAATTTATAGTTTTTTTCCTTGATGATGATGGTGTCTGATTTCAGGCATGAAGTACCCCATCTAAGACAAATATCGTCTAGTTTTGAGTATACCACACCCTATATAAGACAAAATCAAAGGTTTGATAAAGGACAAAATGATGTTGATTGATTGATAGGATAAGTTTGATATGAATGATTGTCGACTAGATTGGATAGTTTGTATGTTGAACCGTGATTTCATTAAGCACAATGTTTACAAGTCTTTTATTTGTAAGATTTTACACATATTTAATTTTTTTGTTCTTTTTTCAAGACATTTTGCAATTTTTAGGTTTTTTTCAAAATATTATTTGATTTTTATATTAATTCTTTTAGGAATTTTTATAATTTTTAGGATTTTGGGGGACATTTTATGATTTTTTAGAGATTTTTTCAACTTCTTATTTGATTTTTTTGAATTTTTTCAGATCATATTTGATTTTTTTGAAATTTTCAAGATCATTATATGAATTTTTACTAATTTTTTTCAATATCATATTTGATTTTTTAGAGATTGTTTTCATGACTTTATTTGATTTTTAGAGATTTTATGGACTTTTATCCATTATTTTTGTGATTTTTTTAGGACTTTTTAGGATTTTAGAGATTTTTTTAGAATAATATTTTCTTGTTTAAGTCTTATTTTAGGTTTTTATGCAAATTTGTAGTATTTTTTCATGAAATTTATGATTTTTAGTAATATTTTCAAGATCATATGCAAAATTTTAAGTTTTTTTCAGGACATTAGTATTTACATTTGTGAGAATGATTGGATTTTCCCAGTGTCTAGCACAATAGGGACATTATGGATTGATGGATAGACTAGTGTAATCACTGAACATTTGTCCAGTAAAACTTGAGCCCCCAAACTTGATCAAATTGCCTTTAAAAAACTTATAAATTGCAAAGGCATGATTACTAGACATAATTATGTAAGTGTGGTCAATCAAGATAGTGAGTTGTCCTAAAATGAGAGAATAATATCTAGATGAGGTCAGTGTTGGCAATTTGGCTAATGTGGATGCATAGATGTTATCATTATGGAAACATATGATCTCTATTAAGAGCGCAAAATCTGGAATGCAAGTATGGCAAGTTGAAGGAAGAAATTGTCTAAGTATGGATACAGTGATCCTGAAAGAGCACCCAATGAAGATTTAGTTGGAGACATCCACTGGAGGAATATTTTTGTTTGTGCAATTAACTAAAGCTTCTACAGCATATGAGGATACCCCATCTCAGTGCACATAAATTTTAGAGCAGTACGGACGAAGTTATTCGAAGTTTACTGAAGACAGTTTTTGCAGACAGAACAGTTTTGGAGACAGTATTAGTGAAAGAGTTAAGGGATTATTTTTGCTTGTCAAAATAATGACTTAACATTATGAAGGGATGACATCCTAGATGTTTACTCTTGGATAAAGATTTTGGAAGTCGACCATATAAATTTATTAGCTCTAATAACTCATATATTAGGCATACTTGAAATGTAATGAAATAGTGTGTGATGTGTAAAAAGAAAGAAAAGGATAACTTGCGATAGTTGTATATTGTGATAGCAGAAAAGCCTATTGATGTGAAGTTGTAAGCAGTACCATACTATAGTCAGAAACATTTTGTATTACCTATTTGGGCAGTGAGCTCAGCTGGTGATCAGGTTTTGTAATCTGACTCCTAACAGGGTTAAGGCTTCTAACAAGGCCTAAAGTCCTTTAACCAGGACATATCTACTATATATATTGTAAATTGACTCCTAACAGGGTCCAATATCCCTAATAGGATACTTTTGATTAGTGATCTTTGTGGGTACCATCCCCACCAGGGTTTTCCCTTGGCCAGGGTTTCCTCGAGAACATATCATGTGTTATGCGTTCTTTCTATTTACTGCTATGTTAGTTAATCAACTTGATAATCTTTGTATGCACTAAAGTAATCTGTTATATCCATAAGTGGACAAAAGAAAAAGTTTTTGAAATACTGATTCACCCTCCCCTCTCAGTATTTCCTATTTCTAACAATTGGTATCAGAGCACAGTTACTCGGAGAAGGAACATTCAAGGAAAGCTTAGCAGCTTGAGTAAGATCTCTATGGATATGGATAAACTTCACAAGAATCTTGAAGAAGCTTTTGAATAGATTGATATGCTTACTGATGAAAGAAACTCCTTAAGAAGAAAATATGAAGATGCAAAGAATACTATTGACAAATTAAAAGGTAAGATTGAAGATCTGAAATCTGAAAAGAAATCTGATATGCTTGTTGAAGATTGTGATGAATTAGAAAAAGAAAATGAGATCCTTAAGCATGAGCTAAAGATAGTAAATCTGAAGCTTAGTATGAAATATGGAAATTTGAGATCTGATAATGAAAAATTGAAAATTGAGAATGAAGATCTAAGATCAAGACTTGAAAAGGAAACATCCGAAATAAAAAAGTAAAAGTGCAGTATGTGGAGCTTGAGAAGTATAATAAAATTGTGAAATGTGAATTAACTCAATCTAAACAATAACTTGAAAGGCTATATTCAAATAGTGATAAGACTGAAAAAAAATTTATTTTGAAGAACCATTCTTTGATAGGACTGGATTTGGATTTAGTATGTTTAGAACAAACCATGAAAGTAAGAAGCCAGATCTGAAGACATCTGAAAGTGTGGAGGAAATGAAGCTAGATGAGAACACATTGGAAGATCCACCTAAAGAAGAACCACCTAGAGAGAAAGAAGAATCAAAGAAAGAAGAATCAAAATAGGAAGAATCATCTAAAGGTATGCAAAGAGAATTCAAAGGTAGATGTTTTGCTTGTAATACTATTGGGCACATGAAGAGAGATTGCACAGGTAAGCAATTTAAACCTCTTAATGGACATTGTTATAATTTTCATAGTTGTGGACACAGAGCTAACGAATGTAGAAGACCTAGAGTAATTTTGAATAATTATGATAGAATGATTGGGAATACTAACAATCCAGATAAGAAATCTATTGAAGAAATGAATCAAAGAAAAGTAGTAGTATGTTTTAGATGCAACAAAGTAGGACATATTGCTAGAAATTGTAGGTCACAGATTAACCAGCAAGGATAGAGATTTGGAACCAATGGAATCATTTGTTAGATGTGCAACAAGTTTGGACACTCAACAAGAGTTTGTAGAATGAACAATGGAGGTTATCATCATAACCCTAACCCTAGGAACAATGCAAGAAGCAATGAAAATGCAGGAAACAAAGAGAAAGGTTGTTGTAGCAATAAAGATGAAGTAAAATTTGATAAAGGCACAGATCAAGGAGGTATATTCAGCACTGAAAGTAGTTAGGAAGGTAATGTAGCTAATGGTAAGGATGAATCTTTACCCGACCCTTTTTTAAGTACTTAAATTATGTAAGTTTCTGTAGTTTAGGACTTAGGATTAGTGTAGATTAGGAATTTGAATGAGTTAAGTTTTGTGTAGTTAGATATACATTTTTTATGTTTTACTAATGCTATGGTTAAGTGTGCAAAAGAAAATATCATGTTTTGCGAGGTTGCAAAAAGTTTTATGGTTGCAGGTTTGCAGAATCAGCTTTTTGAGGTTTTAGCGGCAAAATGAATGAATGTAGTGTCAGATTGAGTTAATGTGAAGTGTTATAAGGTTGAAATCAAAGTTATCATGATTACAAAGTGATTGAAAAGAGATTTGAAAGAAGAAAAAGTGAGTTGACGATGATTTGAAGAAGTTTGGAAGCAGTTTGCAGCGACAATCATACCGAAACCCTAGATTTGCAAAGTTGAGGTATTTTTTGATCTTTAATTAGTTGATAAGATGGATATTTCTATGGTTCATAATGTTAAGGATAAGAATAGACTTAAGACTAAGAAAGAACTAGTAGAACCAGCTGAAATTGATGATAGAATAGCACTATCATCCGTACCAGATGGAGTATTACACATTGAGAATGTTAAAGGATATTTAGGTTGCAAGTTTGAAACTTTGGGAGATGCAGATTTTAGTGATGATTACAGGAAATTGTATAATCAAGAAATCTTAGTTAAATCAGCTTATGGGAACCTAGAGAACAATGAAATTATCAAATATTCCATGAAGTATGAATTTAATGATGAGGAATGTACCAAGATCATTTTAAGTAGAATCCACAATGGGAAATTCTGGATGGAGGATAGAGTTATTGATATAATTGTCGACCTAATTCATGATGTTACTGGATTATCAAAAGTTAGAGAGATTCCACTGAATGAAAAGAACATGAGAAAGATTGTTTTAGACAACAATGGATCTAGTTATAATGGTAGAGGAATTGCGATAAGTAAGATTAAGCAAGATGATGTTAGGTACCTTTGCAAGATCCTAACAACTAAATTCTGTGGTAGTTCAAGGGAAGATGACATGGTTGTAGGAATGGTTCATGTAGCTTATCTTATGTGTATTGAGAAGAAACAAGTAGACCTATGTGAAATTTTGAAAATTTAGTTAATTGAGAACTTAGAAAAGATTAAGAAGGCTAAGTACACATAGTTTAGGTTTTCATCTCTAATAACCTATATGTTTTTCCATATTTTGAGAATATTTCCTTACACAGTTGATTGGAGTGACAACGTGAACACAATGGAAAGAATAAACTCAGTCTACATGAAGCAAATAATTGGTAAAGTCAATGACAGTGTGAAGCTTGTATTGAAGACTTTTCAGAATATTGTTAAGAACAAATCAAGGATTCCTCAATCCTTAGTTGAAAAGCATAAAGATGACATTTGTTTTATGGTAGACACTGATTTCACCTACATTGAAGTAGTTGAGCCTAGAATGGAATTCATAGACCCTCTTGGCTATGAAGTATCTAAAGCAGAAACAGTAGGATATGTGAATAGACTATTAATGTGTGAGTTGGATGGTCATGCAAATAGGTTTGGAACATATGAAGAGAATTTCAACTCTGCAATAAGTTTGAGAGAAAAGAAGCAATCTAGTAGGAGAGTTGAATCTACTATGAAGAAAATACTGAAAGAATCAAGTATGTCAAGTCATGAGTTTGACATAGCTAAGAAGACTATAGAAGCCTTGAAGCAAAGTGAAAATCTTGTAATTCCACCTGTGGCATCTAGTGTAGACCTTATTGATCCTATTGCAGTAAAGGTAAAAGTTGAAGTACCTAAAAAAGATGAAGGAGATAAATCTTTTTCTCCTATTCCTAGCAAAAGAGTAAAAGTGAGTGCAACAGGACCCGACAAGAGACATAAAGTGATTGTACCACCTATACCTAGAAAAGTAGTAGAAATTAAAGATGATGATGAAGTTTCAATCAAGAAGAAAACTTGGAAACCAAGAATTGAAAGAGTTAATGAAGATATATTGAAGCATGGAGACTTCACTAAGATAAATAAATTCTATGATCTATATGGATCATTTGACAGATTGAATTTTGAAAATGCAATGATTACACATATGATTTTGATAGATAAGAAACTTAGCACTATTCATGGTAAGATCCCAGAAGATTTGTATAACAGACTTGTGAATAGAAAATAGAGATCACAAGAAGAGGACATAAAGATGAGAGAACATGTAATCAGACAGTTTTGTAAAGTTGAGGATGAAGATCATTTGAAGAGATTCTTGAAGCCTCTTGGAACTTTATTGAGAACTAAGAGAAGAACAATCCTTATAATGGGAGGCAAAAAGGAGGAATTACAGAAAGAGACTGAGCAAGCAGTAATGCAAGTTCTTGTAGATATAGTTGCAGGAAAGCATGTTGAATCAGATCCTTAGCAGAAGCAATTAGAGGAACTGCATGCAGAGGAAGTTGGTATTGAAGAAGTCCCATCTTCTTCACATATCAATATTGGCAAAGAATCAATGGACATTGAAGGAACCAAAGTGACACTAGAGTTAGATGATGTAGTATTTCATGATCTAGGAAAAATTGTTGATAATTTGGATTTAGAAGAGCAAGAGAAGATTATAGAATTAGAAAAGGATACAGAGGCAGTGGAAGCATCAGCTATATCAAAATCAGTTCCAGCAGAGCAGACAATTAAAGGTAAAAAAATTTTGACAGAGGTCACTACCCCTAGTGCACCTGATAGTAAGAAGAGACAAATTGGTTCAATTTTTTAAGACCTTGGAAAAGAGGTTGAAGATGATGATCAACTTGAGTTCATCACATCTCTTAATAAAATTATTGGAAAGAATAAGAAGGTGAAGGACCTTGAAGGCAAAGTTAGAGTTTTGACAGAGAAACTTGAGAGTGTGATCAGCACTAAGGTATTTGAATTGAATCCACTTGAGAAAGCTAAAATAGTAATAAACTCTTTTGACTTTGAATTTTCTAACTTAAAGGATATTGCTAGAATAAAAGTTCAGGAAGCCTTTGAAGTAGAAATGCAACAAAATTTAAGTGTAAATATTCAAAATGATATTTGTAATTTGGATGTATGCATAAAGAATTTGAGGAAACATTTTGAGACTAGAAAGAGTTTGTATATACAATGCACAAAATTAGAAATCCTAACAGCTGAAGAAGATAAGAAGATCAGAGAGAAGATAGATGCAATTACAGCTAAAACAAACACCTTGACAAGCCCAAATGTAAAGATAAGTTCTGTAGAGAAGAACATAAGGAAGTTAAATGATGAAATCAGAATGTTAGCAAAGGAGAAGAACATAAAGATGATCAAGATTAACATCTTGAGAGAGCATATCTCAATCAAGACCTCAAGTTTTGAAGACCAAATTGAGTAGTGTCTTTCAGCAAAGACATCTTTTCAGAAGTTTAGCTTTAATTCCTTGCAAGCTTGTCAAACAGCAGCATATGGATTGAGTACTCTACTCAATGTTGCTGAATCCATTAGGAAGATATGGGAGAAAGATTTTGAATCATGGAAGTCAGATTTTGGTGACTGTGTTGCAAGCCTACCGGCTTTGCAATAACTAATAACAAGGTATCATGTTTTTTTTGAAATTTTTGTACACCCTATCTTTGTCATTGTTGTCAAAGGGGGAGAGATAGCAAAAAATTGAAAATATGTTGAGGAAGGATACTCATAGGGGAAGCTATTCTATGGAGTATAATATTGTATATGTGTTGTATAACATTTGGCCATAATTTTGTGTAAATACTTTGAAGTTTTTTTTTGCACACTTAGCCGATTTTCCCATATGTTGCCACCAATGATAAAGGGGGAGATGGCTGGAAATTTGGCTAATGTGGATGCATAGATGTTTTCATTATGGAAACATATGATCTCTATTGAGAGCGCAAAATCTGGAATGCAAGTATGGCAAGTTGAAGGAAGAAATTGTCTAAGTATGGATACAGTGATCTTGACAGAGCACCCGATGAAGATTTAGTTGGCGACGTCCACTGGAGAAATATTTTTGTTTGCACAGTTAACTAAAGCTTCTATAGAGTATGAGGATACCCCATCTCAGTGTGCATAAATTTTGGAGTAGTACGGATGAAGTTATTCAAAGTTTACCGAAGATAGTTTTTGTAGACAAAACAGTTTTGGAGACAGTATTAGTGAAAGAGTTAAGGGATTATTTTTGCTTGTCAAAATAATGACTTAACATTATGAAGGGATGGCATCCTAGATGTTTACTCTTGGATAAATATTTTGGAAGTTGACCATATAAATTTATTATCTCTAATAACTCATATATTAGGCATACTTGAAATGTAATAAAATAGTGTGTGATGTGTAAAAATAAAGAAAAGGATAACTTGTGATAGTTGTATATTGTGATAGCAGAAAAGGATATTGATGCAAAGTTGTAAGTAGTATCATACTATAGTCAGAAACATTTTTTATTACTTGTTTGGGCAGTGAGCTTAGCTGGTGATTAGGTTTTTTAATCTAACTCCTAACAGGGTTAAGGCTTCTAACAAGGCCTAAAGTCCTTTAACTACGACAGATCTACTATATATTGTAAATTGACTCCTAACAGAGTCCAATATCCCTAATAGGATACTTTTGATTAGTGATCTTTGTGGGTACCATCCCCACCGGGGTTTTCCCTTGGCCAGGGTTACCTCGAGAACATATCATGTGTTATGAGTTTTTTCTATTTACTGCTATGTTTGTTAATCAGCTTGATAATCTTTGTATGCACTAATGTAATCTATTGTATCCATAATTGGGAAAAAGAAAAATTTTGTGAAATACTGATTAACCCCCCCTCTAAGTATTTCCTATTTCTAACAGTCAGTTCCTAGATAGTGATCACCTAAAACTAAATTGAATATGAGGAAATGGACAAAGAGATATGAATTACTAAAACCTAAGTGAGGTGATACAGCAATGAATTTATTTGTAGCTTTAGTAACCCAACATAAACTATTTAAAACACTATTGATTCACAATACCTAGATAAACATGCAATTACAAAAGTGATTCAAACACAAGGATCTAAAAAAAAATTCTTTTAAATGGGAAGCCTTAGCTTCACCAATTTTTTGCAAAATATAAGATAAAAAACATAGACTTGTAGCTACAAGTATCAAGGTTCATATGTTCAATAAGAAATATGGCTTAAATGAACAGTAAACACAACATAAAATAAACAAATTCACATTACTACAATAGGAATCGAAGAGAAGGAATCATCTTATCTTTATAATCAATGCTGAAAAACCTCTGCTATAAAGTGTCCTTAAAATTTTCTCAAACAATTTTGCATTTTGCAAAAATATCAAGAATAAGAAGCTTCCTATACAAAATTATCGAGATAAATAAGGTCTCTCCAAATGAGGTGAATATACAATATATAGGGATCAAAACCCTAATTCAGATCCATAAAATAATGCATAAAAATGCATGTCAAAACTACTTTGAACTATGAACAAACCTAATGAGGAGGCCGAGCTCGGTTTTCTACTATAGAGTTAGCCTAAATCTACTCAGAGATCCTTTCTTTACATCTCTCAGGCCATTCACCACCCTATACAAAAATGAGCCACTAGGGACTCAATTTATCCTCCAAACCTAGTGCTCACCAAAAGATTACTTTCTCCTTCACTCAATCTACACAAATAGATTCACTCCTCTCATTTCATTAATGGTCCTACAATATCTTCCTAACTTGTTTACCCTAACTAGACTATTACCGAGCTCACCTAGGGTAAAGTTTCTAGATTCAAACTTATTGCCTCTCCTACCAAAAACAAAACAAAGAAAAATATGTACAGGGGCTGCTCTTGAATTCCATCTAGACACATGACTTTCATCATGGATTCAAGAACCTATTAGGAATAACAGTCCACAATACAACTAAGAGGGGGGGTGAATCAGTTGTATAATAGAATATTAAACTTTAAACTTTAAGATCAACAATATCAAATCTAGTGAACACAATGAATGCCAACACAATAACACAATATTTTGGTTATGGGGAATCCTTGTTAAAGGTAAAAACCCTAGTGGGAATTAGCATGCACTAATGATGTACAAAGAGTATAGTAATCCTTGTTAGAAGATATAGACCTATTAGGAGCTTATTGAAACATTACAGTACATAGTCCTTGTTAGAGGATAGACCCTGTTAGGAGTCAAGGAACAAAGAGGGCTTACTACCCAAGGCTATCCACCCAAAGAAGGTTAAATCCACCTTCAGAACTCACTAGTTCGTAGCAGGTGTATATGAAGAAATACACAATCTTTTGAACAATTTTCTAGCAACTGTCTTTTCTTGATCAGTTCCAATGAAGTCCACTAGTAAACCTATTCTCTACATGTAGCAGACTCAAGCTCATAGCTTTCACAACCTCTCTATGTCACATATATTCCATCCATATCTTTTCCAAAGAAAATATATTTCATTTATTCCTTATCACATTTTACCAAGATCAGGTGGTCCAATAAGGCTTTCCTAATTAGAAACAATTACATAAACCCTTGCTAAGATACACATGGTATCTAAAACAAGTTTACAATGATTACATTACAACAATTAAGGACTGACATCCTTGATTTATGCTTGCCAAACAAAACACATGCTTCATTCCTTGAGTCAGCTTCAGAAGAAGCCATCGCCAGAGAACATGCCATAGATGATGTCACCAATCACTCGGTACCTTGCACTGACCAATGAACATCCATCAGTACCTCTTCCATCATCCTTCAAGTTCACTTACCTTCAATCCAATCCCTCTGAAAGATAAATAAAAAACTCAGAGTCTAACTCTGTCAATTCTCACTATCACAGTCCAATGACCAGTCTTTACCAAAATAGCTGTAACTTTCTTAATATGAAATACTTAATGATGTGATCATAGATATAATATCACAACATCCACCTAAAATCTCATCTAACTTCACAACATTTGAAACATATGTACACTTACCGTACACTGTGATTACCAATTTAGTTCCTTCATAAAAGCATATGTTGACATCAGTGACAAAACACAAATGAGACCAATATGATTTTCCATTTAGTAATGTAGTGATGAAGCATATTACATGTCTTAATTACCACCCATGAATTAGAAATATCCAACAATCTCCCCCTTTGACATTGATGTCAACATATTGGAAAATCTTATCCAAAAGTTATATCAATCCAAAGTCCTTCAACTGAACAATCTCCCCAAATAGTAGAGATTTTCTCATAGAAATGCTCTCCCTTTGATAGCAATGGAAAAGGATGCCATGAGCCTTCAACTCCCTTCACTTATAAACTTTCTTCCATGATCACTCCCCATGAGGAGTAGATCCCTACATCCAGTCCAGAAAATGATAAGGCTCTGAATACTTCTGGACTGATGCATCTCTGTATCATTTAGTTCTGACTAGGAGGGGCTTGAACCCCTAGCATACCTCTGAGATATTCAAAGGTATCTTTCAGTAGTCACTTTTTGAAGATGTATGCAATCTACTCTTTTTTACTGATATATTCTAATTTTATTTCTTTTTGTGTCACCTTGTCTCTCAAGAAGTGATACTTGATAGAAATATGTTTACTTTTAGAATGCATCACCAAATTCTTTGACATGTTTACTATATTGGTTTTGTCACAATGAATAACCACAGGCTCTTCAAACTTTATTCCAATGTTTGTCGGCATTTGTTTCATCCAAATAATTTGAATGCAGTTTATAGCCACAACAACATACTCTGATTCAATAGTAGATTGTGCTATACAATCTTGTTTCTTACTTAGCCAAGAAACCAACTTTTTGCTAAGGAAAAATGTACCACCACTGGTACTTTTTCTATCATCAATATTTCCTACCCAAACAACATTAGTATAGGCATGAAGCTCAAAGCTATCATTCTTGTCATACCATAAACCATAGTCTATGGTTCCTCTGAGATACCTCAGTATGCTTTTTACGGTAGCTAGATGTGTCTCTTTAGGTTGTACCTAATATCTAGCTACAATTCCAACAACATTAGCAATATCTCGTTTGGTATGAGTCAGATATTGTAGCCCTCCAACCATTGATCTATACAAAGTTTGAAAAACACATTTTGCTTCATCGTCAATTGTTAGCTTGTTTCCAATCACCATAGGTGTTCCTACTAGTTTACAATCTTCCATACTAAATTTCTTAAGTAATTCTTTGAGATACTTGGTCTAAGAAATGAAAATACCATTCTCATTCTAAGTTATTTGTAGTCCAAGGAAGAATTTAATTTCACCTATCATGGACATCTCAAATTCACTTTCCATTTCCTTATAAAACTTCTTACATAGATCATCATTACCTCCAAAGATAATGTCATCCACAAATACTTCTATTATTAGGATTCCATATTCATTAGTTCTTAAATACAAATTACTGTTTGCATTACCTTTTCTGGATCCAAGTCTAAGTAGATACTTTTCCAACCTTTCATACCAAGCCCTAGGAGCTTGCTTCAACCCATATAGGGATTTCTTCAATTTGCACACCATGTCTCTGTCTTCGCATAGATAAAATCCATATGGTTATGTTATGTATACTTCTTCTTCAAGATCTCCATTCAGAAATGTAGATTTAACATCCATCTGATATACTTTGAAGTTTTTGTGTGCAACATAAGATAGGAATAATCTTACTACCTCTATTCTAGCAACATGAGAAAATGTTTCTTCAATGTATATGCCTTCTTGTTGTGAGTATCCCTTATACACTAGTCTTTCTTTGTACCTTACAACTGTTCCTTCTTCATCCATTTTGTTTCTAAAGACCCATTTTGTTCCTATAACATTTTTATTTTTAGGTCTTGGAACCAATTTTTGAGTATTATTTTTCTCTATCTGATCCAATTCTTCTTTCATGGCATTTATCCAAGATTCATCTTTAAAGGCTTCATCTGTATTTTTTGGCTCAACTTGACAAATCAAACAAATTTCTTCTCTAGCTTTAGATCTAGTTAAAACTCCCTGACTGTATTTCTAATAACTTGATTTTCAGGATGGTTATTTTTTACATACCTTGGATTTTTAGGAGTTTTAGTAGTCTTTCTTGTATCAGCATCATAAGCTTCTTTTTCACTTTCTTCCTCAACAAGTTCTTCTTCTTCGGCAGCAGTAGTGGTTTCTTTCACTTCTGATATCTGACTGCTGTCATACATTCTTTCTTGTATCTAAAATTTCTCATCCATTCTTACATTTTTACTTTCAACCATCTTCCTTAATCTTAGATTGAAACATTTGTATGCCTTTCTTTTAACAGAGTAACCAAGGAAGATAACTTCATCACTTCTAGTATCAAATTTCCCTATCTCATCATCCCTCTTGATGTAACATTTGCTACCAAAAATTCTAAAATATTTTACAGTAGGAGTATGATCAAACCATAGTTCATAGGGAGTCTTACTTGTTCCATCTCTGATTTTAATTTTTTTTAATGTGTACACTGTTGTTCCAACAACCTCTCTCCAATGTACATGAGATACATTTCCTTCAATCAACATTATCCTTGCAGCATCAAGTATAGTTATGTTTCTTCGCTCTACTATCCCATTCTGTTGTGGAGTCCTAGGAGTAGATGTTTGTCTTTTTATCCCATGCTCTTCATAGTATGAATTAAATAACTCTAATGTAAACTCTCCACCTCTGTCTAATCTTAAACACTTAATTTTTAGTCCTGATTCATTGTCTACTTTTGTGTTAAACAACTTGAATTTTTTAAATGCTTCTGATTTCTCTCTCAAATAAGTAACCCACATCATTCTAGAAAATTCATCAACAAAGAGTATAAAATACCTTTCACCATAGTATGAATTTGTTCTTGTAGGCCCACATAGATCTCTATGTACTAGATCTAACTTTCCTTTCGATGTAAATATTTTTCTTTTATGACTATTTTTAGTTTTCTTTCCCATAACACATTCTCTGCATACATTGTTAGAAGATTTCAAAATCCTCGGTAGATCTCTTACTGCATTAGCCATACTTTCCTTCACAATGTTATCAAAGTTAATATCACAAAATCTTCTATTCCATAACCAGCTATCATCTACCTTTGTAACAAAACAAGAGCTCCAAATGTGTTTAGTTTAAATACATTACCTCTAGATCTTGAACTGGTAGCATTCAATTTTCCTTCCTTGCTTCTGATAAAGCATTTACCATTAACAAAAATCAACTAAAATTTTTTATCCATTAACTCTCCAAAACTCAACAAATTGTGTTTTAGTCCTTCAACAAGTAGTACATTGTCTGTATTAGTCTTTCCATCCAGAGTGATGGATCCAACTCCTATGATGGACTTTGGGAGATTGTACCCAAACCTTACAACACCTCCATCATAATTTACTAATTTAACAAACTTTTTCTTATCACCAATCATGTGATGAGAACATCCATTGTTAATTATCCATTTGGTTTTCTTATCAACATGAGATACTAAGGCTTTTTCTTCATGAATAGGTTCATCTTTAATAGCAACAAATCTAATCTCTTCATCATCTAAATCATCATCATAAATTCTTTCACTAGCATAATAACATTCTTTGTCTCTTCTAATCTTTGCATAATCAGATTTGTACTTAGGAACTCTTGTAGGACATCTAGATGCAAAATGACCTATCTTATTGCATGAAAAACATTTCAAAGGTAATTTGTCTTCAAATTTTGCCTTACCTCTTTTCTCTCTTCTAGTAATTAGTGCAACAAGTTCTTCCATCTTGTTTTCTTCTTCCATTAATTTCTCCCATTCTTCAACATACTCATCAAGCTCTTCTTTCAGGTCTTCTTTGCTTGTGCTCGGAGGAGCAGATAGTTTCTTGTGTGCAGATGCCCTAAATGTAGATTCAACTTTAGGTGTAGCTTCTCCTAATCCCATAGCTTCAAAGGTAGTTATATTTTCAATCAACATCTCTCTGCTAAATTTTGGAGTCAGGGGTATAGTTTCTTGAATTGACATTGCCTTGAATTTGTAAGTAGGATTTAGAGATCTGAGAATCTTTGCAATAACTTCATCTTCATCATGAGTGCCTTCACAATTTCTGAGTCCAACTATAGCTTTTGTAACCCTTTGAACATAAGCTCTAATTCTTTCATTTTCATTCATTTGTAGTTTCTCCATCCTTGTTTTCTAGTTTTGCAATTTTGCTTGTTTGGTATAATTGTCTCATTCATAGAGTGCCTCTAGTCTATTCCAAATATCATGTGTCGAATCTAGGTCTTTAATTTCAGTAAACTCACCCTCAAATAGTGCACTGATCAATGCTTCTCTTGTGACCATATTACATGAAAATAACTTCTTTTCATCCTCATCGGTTGTTTCCAAGTCATTCTCAGCCTCCAGAGATTCCTTCTTCTTCACAATCATCTAGTAGTCTAGGCCCATACATAGAAGATGTGTTCACATCTTGTTTTTCCAACTGTCAAAGTTTTCAAGATCAAACTTAGGACTTTCCTTCCTATAGAATGCCATCTCCAAGATCACCTCAAGCTATTAAGCTTTCTCTCTGAGGACCACAAGAACTGATACCAATTTTTAGGAATAACAGTCCACAATACAAATAAGAGCGGGGGTGAATCAGTTGTATGATAGAATATTAAACTTTAAACTTTAAGCTCAACAATATCAGATCCAGTGAACACAATTAATGCCAGCACAATAAAACAATATTTTGGTTATGGGAAAACCCTGTTAAAGGTAAAAATCCTGGTGGGAATCAGCACCCACTAATGATGTACTCAGAGTATAGTAATCCTTGTTAGAATATATAGCCCTGTTAGGAGCTTATTGAAACATTATAGTACATATTTGTTGTTAGAGGAAAGACCCTATTAGGAGTCAAGGAAGAAAGAGGACTCACTACCTAAGGATCACTACCCAAACAAGGTTAAATCCACCTTTAGAACTTACTAGTTTGCAACAGGTGTATATGAAGAAATACACAATATTTTGAACTATTTTCTAGTAACTATCTTTTCTTGATTAGTTCCAATGAAGTCCACTAGTAAAAATCTACTCTACATATGTCACATATATTCCATCCATATCTTTTCCAAAGAAAAGACCTTTCATTTATACCTTATCACATTTTACGAAGATCAGGTTGGCCCATAAAGCTTTCCTAATTACAAACAATTACATAAACCCTTGCTAAGATACACATGGTATCTAAAACAAGTTTACAATGATTACATTACAACAATTAAGGATCGACATCCCTGATTTATGCTTGCCAAACAAAACACACTCTTCATTCCCTGAGTCAGCTTCAGAATAAGCCATTGCTAGAGCACATGCCACATATGACATCACCAATCACTCTGTACCTTGTGCTAACCAATGAACATCCATCAGTACCTCTTCCATCATCCTTCAAGTTTGCATACCTTGAATCCAATCCCTCTGAAAGATATATCAAAAACTCAAAGGCTAACTCTGTCAATTCTCACTATCATAGTCCAGTGACCAGTCTTTCCCAAAATAGTTGTATCTTTCTTAATATGAAATACTTAATGATTCAATCATAGATATAATATCACAACATCCACCTGAACTCTCATCTAACTTCACAACATCTGAAACATCCATACACTTACCATACACTGTGATTACCAGTCTAGCTCCTTCATAAAAGCATATGTTGACATCAGTGACAAAATAGAAATGACAATAGTATGATTGGCCATTTAATAACATAGTGATTAAACATATTACATGTCTCAATTACCACCTATGCATTACCAATATCCAACAGAACCTTGAGGATCCATTCAACAATTACAACCAAATCAGTGAAGAACTTACAACTTGGGAGTAAACAAAAAAAAATGAATTAAACTACTAACTACACAACCTGCAAATTTTTATTAACCGAAAAATTAAACTATTACAAAAGAAAATCTCTATTCTTCTTTTGATTTTCAGAGCTCGCCTTTGTCTCTCTATTTACTTTTATTACAAAAACCTTCTAAATTGGAATCGAAAATTTGAGATGCCATAAATGGCTCCTTTACAATCCAGGATAGTTTCTACTATCCATACTGACATTATAGACAAAATTCCACCTTTGTTAGGCATCAACTGTGTAAACTCCACCTGTAGTACTGAGCACCAACATTATCAAGCATTAAGATTACTAAGCGCTAGTAATACCAAGTAGAAAAATCTACCGAGCGTCAGTATTACCGACCGCCATTCTTACCAAGCATTAGTCTTATCGAGCACTAGTAATACTGATTAACTTCTCTACATGTCGAGCAACTTAGTCTCAAGTTCTTGATGCCTTGGCTGGATTTCTTCAGGTTTATTGACTACTTCTAACACACACCTAAACTAAAAGAAAACATCTAAGCACTAGAGTGTTTATTCACTGACTTGACCCATTTTGTACTTGGTCATCACTTGAGTGAATGAATAAACACTTTACAAACCAACTTAAAGGAAATCTAAAAGTTCCAAAGGATCCTCAATCCTAGTTTTCTAGGTGCTCCTACACCATATTCCCCCAAAAGAGAAAATCAACTTCTAGGTGATTGGATGAGGTTGGGATTGATGCCCAACTTCTTGAATTCGGTCTCTTGTACCCATATAGCCTCATAATCAGCTTGTCCTTACCACTTGACTAGATATTCCATGTAAGTCTTTGTTCTAGTCTTCTTGGAAACTCTTGAATTTAGGATATTTTTTGCCTTGGGCCTTGAGGCAACTGGAAGTTTTAGTTCCTTGAGATCTTCTACAGTTGTTGATAGATCAGAACCTTCTTCTGGAATTGGTCCTTTATAGGATACAAGATCTGCAACATTAAAAATTGGGGATAAACCCATATTAGTGGGAAGGTCAATCTTTTAGGCATTAGACCCATACTTTTCCAAAATTTCATAGGGGCCTATCTTCCTCATCTGAAGCTTACTCAAAACACCTTTTTTAAGTCTTGCTTTCTTCAGGTGCACCATGACCAAATCTCCTGCTTGAAACTAGACATCCCTTTTCCTTTCATCTACCTTATGCTTGGTGTGAATTGTACTCTCCATTAATTTCTTCTTCACAACATCATGGACTTCTTTCATGGATTGAGCAAAATCTTCTGCATAACCAATCTTCTCTATGTTGTTTCCAAGATTCCTAAGTTCACATATAGCTCTAGGATGGATCTCATACACTATTACACAAGGGATTTTTCTAGTGGATCTATTGATTGTATCATTATAAGAAAATTCTACTTGTGCAAGCAACTGATCCCATGATTGTCCATATTCTTTTGTGTGGCACCTCAAAAGGTTTCCCAAACTTTGGTTCACTATAGTCTGTGGGTGATAAGCCAAGATAAAGGAAAGGTTTCTACCAAGATTCTGCCATAGGGTTTTCTAAAAATGACTCATAAAATTAGAGTCCCTATTTGATACAATGCTTAAGGATAGCCCATGCATGCTTACTACTTCTATGAAGAAAATACGTTCTATATAGAATGCATCATGTGTGGTTTTTCATGGTACAAAGTGAGCCATTTTGTTGAATCTATCCACAATCACAAAAATATTGTCCATTCCTTGCTTAGTCTTAGGAAGTCAAACAAAAAAATCCATGCTGACACATTCCCAAGGTCAGTTTGGGATTGGGAGTGGTTGATACAATCCTGCATTTGATGAGGTCCCCTTAGCCTTTTGACAAACTATACAAGTCTCTACATACTTTTGAACATCTTTGTTCATCCTTGGCTAATAATAGTACCTTTGTACTAGCTCTAAAGTCTTATGCACCCAAAAATGTCCACTCAATGACCCATTATGTTTCTCTTGTATCAAATTCTCTCTCATTAAATCTTTTTGTACATAGAGTTGTCCCCCTCTAAATACAAGACCTTCTTGTAGGGTGAAATCAGAGTATTCACTATGAAAGTGATTTTGAAAATCTTGACATACCTTATAGATTGCTAAAAAATATTCATTTGTTGGGTACAAGTCTTTAAAATTGTCTATGCCAATGCTTCTTAGTTGAATTTCTTGCACCGTAAGAAATCTCCTACTCAATGCATCTACTACCTTATTCTTTACTCCCTTCTTGTGTTTGATGGTGAAGGTGTAGACTTGGATATACTCCACCCATTTCATTTCCTTATGCCTTAGTTTGTCTTGTGAATTTAGAAAACTCAAAGCCTGGTTGTAAGTAAAGATTACAAATTCTTTGGGAAGCAAATAGTGCCTCCACTTCCTTAGTACTTGCACTAGTGCATATAATTCTAGATCATATGAGGAATACTTCCTCTTTGCATCATTTAGTTTTTCACTATGAAAAGTGACGGGTTTTCCCTCAACTCAAAACTGCACCGATGGAAACATTGCTAGCATCACATTCCACAGTAAATAACTTGTCAAAAATGGGAAGTGTTAGGATAGTTTGAGTTCCTATTCTCTGCTTCAAATTCTTAAATCCTTCATCAGCTTGTTCATTCCATTGGAACTTTTCTTTCATACCCCCCTTTATGGTATCCAAGATTGGTGCACTCACTTCACTAAACTTTCTGATGAACTTTCTGTAGACCTATTCCAATCCATGGAAACTCTTTACTTCTATGGCTGATTTAGGTGTAGGCCAATTCAAAATGGCTTCCACCATGCTGATGTCCATCTTCAAGTTACCTTTGGAGATAAAAAACTCCCAAGTATATGAGTTCTTGCTTCATGAACTCACTCTTTTCTAAATTAATTGCCAACTTCTCTTCATGCAACCTTTGTACTACCAGTTGTAGATGTCTAGGATGATCCTCCTTGGTTCTGCTAAATACTAGAATATCATCCAAGTATACTACAACCCATTTTCCAATGAAGTCCTTCAATACTTATTTCATCAATATCATAAATGTGCTTGGGGCATTAGATAATCCAAAAGGCATTACAAGCCACTCATAGAGTCCCTCGGTAGTCTTGAAAGAATTCTTCCACTCATCTCCACCCTTTATTCTTATTTGATGGTACCCACTCTTAAGATCTATCTTGGAATAGTATCTAGCTCCTCCTAAGCAATCCATCAAATCCTCTATCCTAGGGATCAAGAATCTATACTGAATAGTGATCCTATTGATGGCCCTGGAATCTGTACACAACCTCCAAGTACCATCCTTCTTTGGAGCAAGAACTATGTGAACAACACATGGACTTATGCTCCTTCTGATTAGTCCTTGATTCAACATCTCCTAAATTTTCTTGGCTATCTCCATATTTTGTTGTGGGGTCATCTTATAGGCAGCCTTGTTGGGAAGTGAGGCTCCTAGGATGAAATCAATCTGATGGCTAATAGATCTCTCTGGTGGTAGACTAGTCGGTTGACCATCATTTATGATGTCCTAATATTGACTCGGTAATTCCTTGACTTCTAACGATAATTATTCCCTCTTTTTTCCCTTGTCATTCTTTGGCTTTAGGACCAAAGAAAAGCCTACTCCATCCTCTTCCTCTAAATGTGTGTATGAAATCTTTGTCACCTACTAGTAGTATGTTAGGACCCTCTTTCATCACTTCACTTTCCTCCAAAAAGGATTGTATCTTGAAGGTCACTCCATCCTTCTTGAAGGAATATGAGTTTTCAACTCCATTATATACTGCAGCTCAGTCAAACTACCAATGTCTTCCTAATAATAAAGGACAAGCATCCATGGGCAAGACATCACACAAAACATTATCCTTATACTTCCTATGGAAAAATCTACCCAAGATTTCTCATTAACTAACACATACTGATCCTTATTCAACCAAGTGACTCGGTAAGGGTTAGTGTGAGGAATCCTTTTCAATTTTAAATTTTCTATAGCTTCGATATAAATTATGTTATCGATAGAAATAGAATCTATGATAACTTTGAAAACCTTACCTAGCATCTTGCATTTGACTTGGAACATAGATCTTATTTGGCTTGGTTTCTCTTTGATAGGTTCTTTGAGGAGTTCTCTTTGGATCATCAAATTTTCTCTCATCTCAGAGTCTAGGGCTACTTCTATTGTCTTGTTGCTAGAAGTTTCTCCTTCAGCATAATGTGTTCTCTTCTCACCTCCTTAGGATGTGAAACTCTTCTCAGGACACCTATAGGCTGGATGCCCAAATTGTTGATAGTTATAACACTTCATTGAAGAGAAATAAAATCTTCTTCCTTGATTATTGTTCCTTCCTCTTGAACCATTGCTTGAATTTCTTCCTCAATTTTAACCTCCTCTTGTGTTATTGGATTCTCCTTGACTCTCATTGGTTTTAGAATCACTCTAATTTCTTTCTTCAATGTTCCTTACACCAAATCCTCCTCTGTGACTTCTGTTGTATCTTCCCCTTCCTCTGCTATTTGTATCTTGCCTTTTCTTGAGCTTCTCCTCCACCTTTAGAGTGAGTTGATAGCACTGATGTACTATCTTGGGACTTACGAGAATAATTTCCTCTTGGATACTCCATTTGAGGCCATTTAGATATCTAGCCATTAGGCTTTCCTCCTCCATTACATGTGATCTCAAACATAACTTGTGAAATTCTTCAGTATAGGGACTGACCTCGAGATCCTTTTGCCTTAGATTTTATCTTCTCTTATGCAACTATACTACATAATCCTCAAGGAGATATATTTCTCTTATCTTACCCACCATGCCTTGCCAACTAGTTATGGGGTTCTTTCCTTCTTTAGTCCTTTCATCTTGGAAAAACTTCCACCAAGTGAGAGCAGTTCCTCTCAATCTTGTCTTGGCTATTCTGACCTTCTGAGCCTCGATCACATTGTCATAAACAAAGTGATTTTCCAATCCTTCTATCCATTCCATGACTACTTCTAGTTCCATTTTTCCACTGAATAGAGGCACACCTTCCAAAGACTTTCTATTCATTACCTTCAATGGCCTCAAGAATGGCTCTTCTTGAAGCACAGGGTCAGGTTCTAGCACTATGTCTTCTTCAGCCATTATCTTCTCCTTTTCATCTACTTCTCTCATTCTTTCACTAACTGCTGCAGTTCTTAGTTACACTTCTTCTAACTTGGTTTCCATTTCAAACAATCGCTCCTTTAGGATTCTATTCTTCTCTTTTTTCTCTTCAACACCTCTTGCTAGTTCTGCATTGGACACCATTTTGAATGAATCAGCAGATGCCTTCTATATGAAACACTTAAACAATTGCACACCCAAATACTTTAGGGCTCTGATACCAATCTGATGAGGAGGCCAAGCTCAGTTTGCTACTACAAAGTCAGCCTGACTCTTCTCAGAGATCCTTTCTTTAGATCTCTCAGAGCATTCACCACCCTATACCTAAATGAGCTACTGGGGACTCAATTTCTCCTCCAAACCTGGTCCTCACCGAAATGTTACTTTTCCCTTCACTGAATCTGCACAAATAGATTCACTCCTCTCATTCCATTATTTCTCCTACAACATTTTCCTAAATTTTTTACCCTAACCGGACTATTACCAAGCTCACCTAGGGTAAAGTTTCCAGATTCAAACTTATTGCCTCTCCTACCAAAAACAAAACAAAGAAAACTATGTAGAGGGGCTCCTCTTGAATTACATCCTAAAACATGAATTTCATCATGGATTTAGGAACCTTGAGGATGCATTCAAAAATTACAACCAAATCGGTGAAGAACTTATAGCTTGCGAGTAAACCAAACAAATGAATTAAACTACTAACTACACAACCTACAACCTTTTATTAACTGGAAAATTAAACTATTAGAAAATAAAATCTCTCTTCTTCTTCTAATTTTCTGAACTCCTTGCCTCTGTCTCTCTCTTTACTTTTATTACAAAAACCTTCTGAATTGGAATCAGAAAGTTGAGATGCCATAAATGGAAAAACTTCAACACAACACTAATATTTTGGTTATGGGGAAACCCAAATAGGTAAAAACCTCAGTGGGAATTGACACCCACTAATATTTTACACTAGTGTATTATGATCCTTGTTAGAAAATCCTTAATCCTATTAGGATTTTCTTTACAATATATTTAGTATAGTAGACCTAGTCAAGGGTTGGACCCTATTAGGAGTCTTTTACAATTAACCTTGTTAGGGGTGAGGATGCACTGTTTGAGAGCACACTGCTCAAATGGGTGAAGTCTAAAACCTTCTGAATAATAGATACACTCTATATCTAGATTTTGGTGAACTACACTTTGACCTAATGTCTAGATTAGTTCCAATGTATAGCACAAATACTTTACTTGGTCACATAGACCTTATTCTGATGGCTCAAGACTTCACACACTCTTCTCTGCTCTTCAAAATCAACTCTAAACCATACTCTAGCAATCACAAATCACTGTCTATAAATATCTTTTCTCTAAATGATATAATCAAGTTAGCCTATTAGAACCACCTTGAAATCTTATTAGAGAATTCATAACAAACTTCAATAATAATTCAGTTGGCTCTACTAAGCATGCAACACATTCTGGGACCTATCCAATAAGATAATTGTAGACACACGCTACACACTGTCGGCTCTAACAAAACAACTAGATCTTTCTCCTCAAGCTGAATTACCTCATGAACTCTTAACCAAACATTACTAACTCTTCTCCAAGATCTAATCCAAGCGCACATACTGAAATGATAGGCACAACTCTAGAACCAATATAATCTCTACTAGCTCTTCTGAACAAACACAGGAAATTGTTACTAGTGAATAGAAACTGCATAACTTCACTTCTACTAATCATCAGACTCTGCATCCATGACTGTAACATCACTAACATGTCTTCATCACATATGAAAACATGCAAGGCTCCATGATAACTGTATGAACAACCATACATAGAACACTACCTATTACTTTGTCAGGAACACTACTGACACAAGTTGCTATATAATTGTCTATACTAATATTTAACCTCTATTCCCATGATATCATGCTGATAACATGTCCATGCCACATATACTAAAAGCTTACTACATAATTTTTCCATGCATGGTACTTACCATATGTTGTCATCAATGATAAACATACAGTCAACATTGACTTGCTGACAAATCTGCAACAATCTCCCCCTTTGGCATTGATGGAAACATATGGAATGAAAAAATCCACCAATCCAAATGAACATTTCTTTTATAATATTCTCCATTTCCTCTTCAAGACTCCCCCAAGGATGAATCCTCCATCTATTGCAATATTCTTCAACATTCTCCATTTCCTCAACTGAACTACTTCCATAACTGTATACAACTCCCCCTTATTATATTATTCCTTCTTTTACTTCTATTTTTCATGACTATATATTACTCCCCCTTTGAGATCAATGGGAAAGGGTGCCAAATAGTTTTAGCATTGGTACTACTCCTGAGTTAGATTAGTCAACCATCCATCAGTCCCTAAGGACTGATGCTCTTTCTTCTTTCTTCTAAGTAGAATTAGGGAAGAGAATTACTCCCAACATCTCCCTAAGATACTCAAAATTATCCTTTGGCAAGGGCTTTGTGAACATGTCTACCAACTGATCTTTAGTAGTCACATAGTCCAACTTGACTTCTTTCTCTGCCACTTTCTCTCTTAGGAAGTGATACTTGATCTCAATGTGCTTTGTCTTTGCATGCATCACAGGGTTCTTTGACATGTTGATAGTGCTAGTGTTATCACAGTGAATAACAATAGGATAATCAATCTAAATTCCAAAATCCTTTATTATCTACTTGATTTAAACAATTGTAGAACAATTCAAGGCTACTACAACTTATTCAACTTCTATTGTTGACTGAGAAATGCAATTTTTTTTCTTGCTTGTCCAAGTGACAAGTCTATCACCAAGAAACACTTCTCCATCTAATGTACTCTATCTATCATCAAAGCATCCTACCCAATCTACATTAGTATACACATGAAGCTCAACATTTTCTAAATTAGGATACCATAGACCATAGTCTATAGTGCCTTGCAAGTATTTTAATATCCTTTTTACTACCATGAGGTGACTTTATTTAGGCTCTACTCCAAATCTTCCAACTATGCCAACTGCATTGGAAATATCAGGTCTAGTTTGAGTAAGATAAATGAGTTTTCCAATCATATACTTGTACAATGTTATATCTATAGCTGGTGAGTCATCTTCTTTTTTAAGCTTACATCTAGTTATCATAGGTGTCCCTAGTGGCTTACAATCATCCATCTTGAATTTCTTCAATATCTTTTTCACATACCTTGACTGATTGATGAAAATACCTTTCTCTGTCTGCTACACATTCAATCCCAAAAATTACTTGATAGGTCCAATCATGCTCATCTCAAATTCATTCTGCATCTCCTTAGCAAATTTAGCACTAAGTTTGTTATTACCTCCAAAGATAATGTCATCAACAAATATAGCTACAAGTAGTAGTCCTTTAGATGTCTATCTTATGAATAGGTTACAATCTTTTGCTCCTTTCTTGAATCCAATCTTTCTTAGATATCCATCAAGTCTCTCATACCAGGCTCTAGGGGCTTGCTTAAGTCCATAGAGGGATTTCTTTAATCTGTATACCATATTAGGTCTATCTGATAAGTTGAATCATTCTAGCTACTCAATGTATACTTCTTTCAAATCTCCATTCAAGAATGTTGACTTGACATCCATCTGATAAAATTTTAAGTTTTTGACTATTGAATAAGCTAGAAACAACTTAATAGCTTCTAATCTACTCATAGGTGCAAATGTGTCTAAATAATCAATGCCTTCTCTTTGCGCATATCCCTTACATACTAACCTTTCTTTATTTCTTACTATTGTACCATCTTCATTCATCTTGTTTCAGAATATCCACTTTGTTCCAATCACATTATTATCACTAGGACTTGGGACCAGTTCCCAAGTGTCATTCTTAATAATCTAATCAAGTTCTTCTTTCATAGCATCATGCCAATCTGAATTATTACATGGATATTCAACACTTAAAGGTTCAATCTGAGATAGTAAACATGCCACCTCATTTTTAGCTGAGTTCTTTGCTTGTGATCTTGTTAAGAATTTTCCGCTCTGATCTCCAATGATGTTTTTCATGGAATGGTTTATAGATGTAAACTTTGGAACTTTAGGTGATACTATCTCATCTTCCTTAGGAGTTTCTTCTTCACTTGTCTCAGGGTCATTGAATAACACATCAATATTGTCAAACCTTTCATCAATAACTATCTCACTAGTGGAGGGTCTGGGTTCTTCTTCAATCATGGGTGAGTAATCATGATATCTTTCTTGAACCATACAATTTTCATCAATCTTAACATGACCACTTTCAATGATCTTTTTCAATCTTAAATTAAAACATCTATAAGCTTTACTTTTAGTAGAGTAACCAAGGAAAATACCTTCATCGCTTCTTCCATCAAACTTGCCTACTGCTTCATCTCTCTTGATGTAGCACTTGCTTCCAAAGATTCTGAAGTATTTTACTATGGGAACATTACCAAACCATAGCTCATATGGTGTTTTGTCCACACCAGGCCTCAATTGAATTCTATTGATGGTATAGACTATTGTATTGACTACATCTCTCCAATAGGTGTGTGAAACTTTTCCTTCAATCATGATGGTGCACGCTATATCAAGGATGATCCTATTCCTTCTCTCTATAATTCCATTCTACTGAGGGGTTCTAGGTGCACTCAACTACCTCTTAATGCCATGTTATTCACATTACTCATAGAATTTGTCAGAGGTGAATTCTCCTCATCTATCCAATCTCAAACATTTTATCTTTAGTCCAGATTCATTCTCAATCTTAGCTTTGAATATTTTTAACTTCTTAAATGCTTCTAACTTATCTTTCAATAATGAAACCCACATCATTCTAGTATAGTCATCAACAAAAAAAATGAAATACCTTTCACCATAGTATGATTTTGTTTGAGTTGGACCACATAGGTCTATATGAATCAGATGCAACTTGTTCTTTGTTGAATTGTACTTGCTCCTGAATGAGTTTCTCACATGCTTTCCCATCACACATTCCCTGCATATAGTATCAACTGGCTTTTCTATGCTTGGTAGATCTCTTACTACCTTTACATTTCTTATCTTAACTATGTTATCAAAATTGATATGACATAGTCTTTTATGCCACAACCAACTATCATCTATTTTAGCAACAAAACAACTTGCTTCTGGATTAAGCTGAAAAACATTACCTTTAGTCTTTGATCTTGATGCAATTATTTATCCTTCTTTGTTGTTAATGATTCTGTTGTTTCCATTGAATTCCAATCTATAACCTTTGTCGAGTAACTACCCAACACTTAGTAGGTTATGTTTCAAACCATGGACATAAAGATCATCATTAGTATTATTCTTTCCATTCAAGGTGATGAATCCTCTACCAATGATGGGTTTAGGAGTGTTATCTCCAAATCTAACCATGCCACCATTGTATTTGTCTAGATGAAGAAAGCTATCTTTATCACCTATCATGTGATGTGAACAACCACTATCTATAATCCAGTCTATCCTAATATCATCTTGTGAAATTAATGCTAGCTCTTGTTCCTCTTTCTCATCTTCATGATCTATCTTATTGTTCATTTTATCTATAATAGCAATAAATCCAATTTCTTCTTCAGCTAAATCATCATCTGAAACTCCATCTCTAGCATAGTAACATTCCTTAGAGTATTTAGGCTTGTAGTCATTTTTGAACTTTCTAGCTCTTGTAGGACACTTAGATGCAAAGTGACCAATCTTATTACATGAAAAGCATTTAAATGGAAATTTACCTTCATATTTTCCTTTTCTTTTCTTTTCTCTTCTGGAAATCATAGAAATGAAATCATCTAGTATTTTCTCTTCATCATCATCAAAATTATCAGAAGTGTTTTCAGATTCCTTACCATGGACTGTTGCTTTGAAGGCTATCTAACTTTTAGGTTCTACCTTTAATCTTGAAATCTCAAAAGTAGAGATTTTGATGATCAAGGTCTCTCTCTTGAAATTTGATGTAAACTTCATGATCTCATTAAGGATGTTGATCTTGTTTTCATATTCTAGAGTGAGAGTAGTGATCAATTTGTCCATAATGTCTTCCTCTGAGATCTCTCCACCATTGTTCCTAATTCCAGCACCTGCTTCATTGATCCTTTGATTGTAAGCTCTAATGTTTTCTTCAGGTAGAATCTCTAATGCATTGTATCTCTTCTTCCATGTTTTTCTATAGGTATCCTTTGCTTGTTTGTCTCCTTCAAATATGTCTTCTAAGTACTTCCATAATTTGTGGGTTGTATCTACTTTCTTTATTTCTAAAAACTCACTATCATATGGGGCATTAATAAGGGCTTCTTTTGCTATTGCATTCTAATGAAACAATTTCTTTTAATTTTTAGTAGCCTCATCCTTTGCAAGGTCTTCTAAAGTAGGGATCTTGACTGCTTTGATAGTTACATCAAAAATGTCAAAAGAAATGCATTGCAAATGAGTCACCATCTTGTTCTTCCAATCAAGATAATTCTCTCCATCAAACTTAGGACTTTCTTTTCTAAAGAATTCCATCTGATCAACCACAAGCTATTAAACTTTCTTTCTGAGGTACTTGGCTCTGATACCAATTGTTAGGAATAGTCCCAAGATATAACTAAGAGGGGGGGGGGGGGGTGGGGTAATCTATTATCTACAAGTTTCAATTCTTTATCCAATTAAGTATACTTAAAAATAAAGCATAAACACAATGAAAGAACACTTCAACACAACACCATTATTTTGGTTATAGGGAAACCCAAATAGGTAAAAGCCCCGATGGGAATTGACACCCACTAATATTTTGCACTAGTGTATTATGATCCTTGTTATAAGATCCTTAACCCTGTTAGGAGTTTCTTTACAATATTTTTAGTACAATAGAGCTGTTCAAGGGTCAGACTCTGTTAGGAGTATTTTACAATTAACCCTGTTAGGGGTGAGGATGCACTATTTGAGAGCACACTGCTTAAATGGGTGAAGGCTACAACCTTTTGAATAACATATACACACTATATCTTGATTTTGGTGAACTGCACTTTGACCTGCTGTCTAGATTAGTTCTAATGTATAGCACAAATACTTTACTTGGTCACATAGACCTTCTTTTGATGGCTCAACACTTCACACACTCTTCTATGCTCTTCACAATCAACTCTAAACTATACTCTAGCAATCACAAATGACTGTCTATAAATATCTTTCCTCTAAATGATATAATCAAGTCAACCTATTAGAACCACCTTGAAATCATATTAGAGAATTCATAACAAATTTCAATAATAATTCAGTCGGCTCTACTAACAACACAACACATTCCAGGACCTGTGCAATAAGATAATTGTAGACGCATGCTACACACTATCGGCTCTACTAAAGCAACTGGATCTTTCTCCTCAAGCTGAATTACCTCATGCATTCTTAACCAAACCTTACTAACTCTTCTCCAAGATCTAATCCAAGGGCGCATACCAAAATGATAGGCACAACTCTAGAACCAATATTATCTTTGTTGACTCTTCTAAACAAACATAGGAAACTGCTATGGGTGAATAGTGACTGCATAACATTACTTCTACTGATCATTAGACCTTGTGTCGATGAATGTAACATCACTAACATGTCATCATCACATATTCAAATGTGCAAGGCTCCATGATAACTGTATGCACAACCATACATTGAACACTACCTATTACTCTATTAGGAACACTGCTGACACAAGCTATTATATAACTATCTATACTAACAGTTAACCTTTATGCCCATGATATCATGTTGATAACATGTCCATGCAACATATACTAAAATATTATTGCATAAGTCTTCCATGCATGTTACTTACCATATGTTGTCATTAATGACAAACATACAGTCAGCACTGGCTTGCTAGCAAATCTCCAACAAGATAGTTTCTACTATCCATATTGACATTGTAGACAAAATTCCACCTTCACCGGGTGTCAAATTCATAAACTCTTCTGATAGTACCGAGCACCAGCATTATCGAGCATTAGCATTACCAAGCACTAGTAATGCCAAGAAGTAACATCTACTGAGCGTCATTATTATCGAGCACCAGTCTTACCGAGCAACAGTATTTACTGAGCAACTTCTCTACATGTCGAGTAACTTAGTCTCAAGTTCTTGATGTCTTGGCCAAATTTCTTCAAGCTTATTGACTACTTCTAACACACAACATAAATGAAAGAAAACATCTAAGCACTAGAGTGTTTATTCACCAAATTTACCCATTTTGTACTTGGTCATCACTGGAGTGAATGAATAAACACTTTACAAACCAACTTAAAGAAAATCTAAAAGTTCTAAAGTATTCTCAATCCTAGTTTTCTAGGTGTTCCTACACCAAAACCGATCAAAATTGCCCCCAAGCCCATGTCCAACTGATCCAAATCTAATAGCTTGCCTCAATTGGATGAAAAGCTCCTCAAAAATTGATAATTGATTATAGAAATGATAAGAACTCCATCTCCTAAAAAATGTAACTCCAAGTCAAAACTGAAGGTCTCTTATTACATTAAAACAATCAATTATTATGAGTGTTTTATAATTTAAACACTTAGAATATTAATTTTACAATATAATGCACTTGAAAGATATTAAATTATTTCATCTATTATAAAACTTAATATTTAGTAAATAATAATATTTAATAAATATTAAATGGAATAATATGCATGAATAGATAAACTAATAATAAAATTTCATTATTATTTACATATGCTAAGTGATAAATGATAAAATCATTTACCATATGTAAATGAAAATAAAAGTCTATAATGGAAAAACACTAAAATCTTTGCATATAACCTGGACTTGAAATCATAATATGTCAAATTTTAATAAAATCAGGGCTCCGACTTTGAAACATGTTCAAACCCTAAATATATGTTTCATTTTCATTTTTATCCTTTTTGTAGCACCACCATGCTTTTATGAACCTCAGTTAGGGTTTGCAGACTATGATTTCTTTGACATGGGATATGTAGCTTTGATTTTCTAATTTTATTTCATGAATTTCTATAACAGTGATTTATTTGTTACATTTTATAGCTATCATAGAATGTATGAGGGTTACTGTAGCTTATGAAAACTGTGACTTCTCTTTTCTTTGTTCATTCATAAAAAAAATGTTGGATACCTTTCTCCATGTTGGGTATCTGATGCAAGATAGGTAAGGAGGATCTAATTGTAAGGAATGGGAACATTGAGAGGGGGGGGTGAATCAGTGTTCACTGTGTTTTAACTTTTCCCTTTAATCTTTATGCTGAATTTAAATGCTTAAGTACTGAAATAAACATTCACATAAACATGAAACATGAAATCAACACATGAAACCAATATGATAATGGGAAACCCAAATAGGTAAAACCCCGATGGGAATTGATACCCACTAATGTTCTACACTAGTGTTTTGTGATCCTTGTTACAAGATCCTTTACCCTGTTAGGAGTATCTTTACAATACTTTAAGTACAGTAGACCTTGTTAAGGGTTGCACCCTATTAGGAGTCTTTCACAATTGTCCCTATTAGGGGAGAGGATGCACCATCCAAGAGCTCACTTCTCAAGTGGTGAAGGCTACAACCTTTTGATCTCAGATACACACTATATCTGTAGGATGAACTGTCACTTTGACACTGATCATCAGATCAGTTCCTTTTATGCGTTAATGCTTTGATCTCTAGCAAAGCTCTAATACATCTTCTAGTGTCTTTGCACACTTTTTATCTTCTTGTTATTACTCTCTATCAACTTCCATGTTGAATACAATGGGCACACCTTATATTTATGCACTCATACAAAATACATAGCTAGGTCAGCCCTATAACTAATTATAAACAATGCTTCCAAATGAATTGGGTTAAGCATGCTTGCAATTATACATATAAACATGTCCACAACCTAAATAAAATAGGAATATAGTCTTTATAATATTACATTGCAATCGCAAACCAAAATACTAACTATCAGCTCCATGCTCTATTCTCTACTGGCACATACCGGCTCTGAAACTTCAACTGATTGTAACTTTCACATCTTTGCATATCTACTTATGCGCTCATAGACTAAGCATAAGTATAGTCTAGCAAACTTAACTTCCATGGTGCATACCATAATTCATCCGTACACATGTATGATGATGCTCTAAGCTGCATGAACTTTGTACACTATCCAGTCTTCAACACTTAACTGAATTCTGATCTTTACATCAAGTGCGCTGACTCCAAACTACTATATGACTTTGTTTCAATAATGAAAACACTATATCTAGTCATATAGCTCAGTATAGTCAACTTGCCAACAATCTCCCCCTTTGGCATTGATGGCAACAAAAGAATATGGCTAGGTTGCTAACTGTCCCTTTACACAAAATTTTTTTTGTCTTCTATACATTTTTATACATAATCTTATATCTTCCTATACATATTATACTCTATATTCTATAGACAACTCCTCCTTTGACATTAATGAAAAAGGTGTAGAAAAAAACTATATCTGCATATACTTAGCGAAAACATCCACATATGCTATCTTGATATTTCTAGATCTCCTTCTTCCAAAAATTTATCAAAGAGTTAACTATCTGGAGATGGGTGCATAAAGCATATTGAATCTTCTCCATCTTATTCAAATCTATGCTTAGACCTTGATCATAGGTTATCATGGTGGCATCAATCTCCTTTATGTTTTGATTGAGAATGTCTAGTAAGGGTGCATGAGCATTCTTGAACTGAGTCTGTCTAGATCTTATCTTTTCCATCTCTTTCTTCACCTTCTCAATTTTGTCCATCTGACCTTGGTATATATTATTGCACATGTTTACATTAGTGCATGTGTTTGTCACTGAACTCTTCACCTTCTGAATCATAGAATCTTCTTCTTTTATTTCCTTGAAATGGGCATCAGTAAGATTATCCTGATCCGTGCAGTCTACAATGAATTTCCTTCCTTGAATAGAAAATTCTTTTAAAGATGCTTGTCCTATCTTGAGTGAATTTAGATCTAGAGAAAAGTTTCTCATCAACTCATTCAATCTCTTCTCTAGATAATTCTCTTCTGCAACCTTGGATGGAGATTCTTCAAGGCTTGAAAAATTGCTTTTGAATTGTGATATGATTGTACTTACATCATCAATCGAGTCTACCTTGGACACTTTCTTGTCTTCTAGAAATAGACTGTTCGATATGTTCACAGATTCCACAAGGAGATGATTTCTCATGACTTGTTTCTCCTTTTCTTTCTCCATAGCTAAGATGTTGAGCTTAATCAGGTCTTCCTCTTTCCATGAGTCCAAACTAGATGTGTCAGGTGTCAAACTTGACAATAATGCTAAGGAGGGAGTGATGGGAGTGTTGTCCATCACTTCTAGTTTTACCTTGGCTAGATCAACAAAAGTTTCATCTTTCTCTTATTCTTTATCTTCTTCTTTCTTTTCTTCCTATTCTTTTTCTTCCTCTTCTTCCTCTTCTTCTTCTTTCTCATTTGATATATTTTCAATCAATACCTCTTCTTGATGAGTGGGAGGAGTGTTGCTGCATAACATCTTAGCTTCTTGTGTGCTCATAAAAGTTTCCTCAAACTTGTCTAATTCTATGTCAGTGGCCACCATGGCTATCTCCACATTATCAATGATAAAGGTGTTGTCCTTAAGTGAATCTGACACGGGCACAAATTTATCTACCTTTGTTTGTGCTTCCACTACAGGCGCTGAATCTTGAGGACCTGTAGATTGTAAAATGATGGTCTCTTCTGATTTGTCTTGCTTACTAGGTGTTTGAGAGATGGACACAAACTTAGGTTTCATGTGCTACTCTAAGATTACCTTCTCAAAATCCTTCTCTATTTCCTAAGAAATCAGCTCATAGTCTTTGTTCATGAGGTGAAGTGTCCTTATCTTTTTTCTTAAGTATGGCTTCACCAGATTTAGTAACAATGACCTTTCTTTAATAGAGCATACTGGAAGAGTGGAATCAAGAATTTGTTCCCTTATTCTAAGATCTTCTTCAGTGGCTTTTCTTTTTAAGGTATCCATTATTTCCCATACCTTATCAGGAATTTCTATTTTCAATTCAAGAACTATCTTCTTGAACTTTATCATGTGTTTGATAATCATACCATTTATTTCTAATTTGTCAATTTCATTATATGTTTCATAAAACTTTCCCACCTAATCAATTCTACCCTCATCAACAATTCTTGCGCTCAAAGCTTTAAGACTTGGTCTGAATCCTTCCTTAGCAGGTGCTTGACTAGTTTTCTTGCTCCTTAATGCTCATGAGGATGGATGACTAGTGATGACTTCTTTCTTTCTCTTCATTATTGGTTTATACTTCGAAGGAGCAGTAGGATCATTGGTTTCTTTGGGTGCAGAAGCAGTGTCATCAGTCATATCCTTCTAACTATCATCTTTTTCAATTTTTATTTTCTTCATTGTAGGATCTTCTTGTTCTTTTTCTGCTACTGTGCTCTTCAATTACAAAGCAATCTGATCTTCCCTTGCCTTGTCAAGGTCTACTTGAGACAGCCTATATTCTCAAGATTTCTGATGTGATTTTAGAGGCTTTCCTCTTAGTTGTTGCATTGTTCAGCTTAACATCAACTTCCCTTGTCTTTTCCTCATAAGTTCCCCACCTGGGTTAATTAGGGTCTTTGGGGGATGATAAAAGTACCTTTTCATAAGTTTCTAGGACTTTTTCCTCTACTTCATAACCAAGTGGTTGAATCCACTTAGTTCTAGGCTCAACAACTTCCATACAAGTAGTATCAGTTTCAACCATAAAGCATATTGTATCCTTATACTTTAACACAATGTTCTCTAGAATTTTGTATCTCATCTACATCTTAACCCTAAAGTTCTTTAATTCAAATGTTATAGTCTCTCAATGTACTTTCAGTGGATGCTTTGAGGGATATCTATGGCATGGTTGGAATAGACTTGTCCAAATACATATCTAAAACTTTTCCAACTATATGAAGGTACATATAGATGATTAGGGACCCAAACCTGAATATCTTAGTCTTGTCATGTTTGATAGCCTTGATGTTATCAATCAACTATGTGCGCAAGATATCACACAAGTTAAACTCACCATCTTCCTTTACAAGTCTTATGGTTGCTACAATAGTGCCCACAGACACACTATTCATCCTGCTAGTGTGATGACACCTGTATCCCAGTATCATTAACATCAGTTTGATGTTTTCTTGCTCAATAGGATCAATTTTCATGCCACACCTATCTCTCCTTGACTTACATGCTTTCTCAACCATTTTCCTGACATCCTTGCCCATAGGAAGGACGACACTTATTCTAGAAAGGCCCATCACTTCAAAATTTTCAACTCAAGTTCTGCTAACATTCAACATGTGTGCTCTTGTATGAAGGTTTCTATACACTCCAAAAGATTATGTCCAAAGGTGCATACTCTAAGGATAAGTATACCAGCCACATAGGGGTCTAGAGCTAAATTAGCTCCCCCTATGACCCTGAGGGCCATTTATCTAGATGTAGAGGGGATGTCCACTGTGAATGCATCCAATACATTCTCATCAGTCATGTCCTTCTTTTTCTCTGACCAAATCATGTTAATATCATCTGAGGCTTTGACAAAATTAACTTCTCCTACGGGATCCAAAACTAGTTCTTCGGCCTTTTTAGGGCTTCCCTAACCTTGCATCATTGATCTACAGAACCTTGAGATATGTCTAGCCTTGTTACAAGAGTGAAAAATGATTGGAGGTCTTATATTCCTTGGTGCATTGACATGAGTCAGTATTCTGCACTGTTTTGTTATCTGACCATTATAGTTACATATCTGGCATGTAACATTATGAGAACTTCTTACATATTTTTTATTCTGATTTCTTTGATCTTGTTGAATCCTATTCTTCTTGCTAGTCTTGCAATTCATAGCTCTATGACCAAACTTGTTGCATGAATAACAGTAGCCATTAAAAGGTCTTACCTTTGTACAGTTCCTCACAATGTGTCCATGCTTGTTACATGCAAAAAAAGTGCATTCTACTTGCTTGGGCTCATTCTTAAGTGGTCCACCATTATCTTTGGTTTGATCTTCAGTCTTTTCACCATCAGTAGAGTCCTTTTGTGAATTCTTTCTTGCTCACATATTGTCAATCTGATTTTGTTCTTCATTGTATCTAATACAACTAGCATCTCCTTTGGCTCTTCTTGCATACAACTTGTTGGTGTTCAAAATGGACACTTATACTCTTAGGCTACCAATATACCCTTAGGTTGATTTTAGGATTGGTTAGTTCCAAAATATATAAGGATCTTAGGGTAACTGGACCAACTGTAGGGACAAGATTTCCCTCTTCACTTCTGGCTCTACAAAACCAAGGCAGGTGCACCTAACCCAGTGAAAACTATACTTCATGCACCAAAGACTGGGTCTAAACAACATATTGATAGTAAGAAAGTACTAAATGATAACCTCACATTCATTGACTCTCCATTACTATATGGTGACAAAACCACACAACCAAAGACTTAAAACTTAAAATGGTTCTTGATTTATGATTTGGATTACAACAACTTCAATTAGCATATGTTAACAAGAGGACTACTCATTTAGGCCAGTGCCTCATCCATTGGGCAAGATTTTTTAGACACAAGAGATACACATACCAGAATATATCTAAGATTCATAGCCATAAATGCATCTACCACAATCCTTACTACTTACAAAGAATCCTTATGTAGACAATAGTAAACTCATATCTCACCTAGAGCATCTTTTAATCCAATCCTAGATTAGAACTCAAGAATGAAGATACATACATAAAACAATATGTAATGAACTAGAAAGCTCAAAGTCTACCTAACTTGACACAAAGCAGAGAGAAGGATCATGTATTTGTATTAAGTATGATGAATATTTTCTATGCATACAATCAGTCATAACAAATCAAGCTTGCAAACTACAACTTAGACCTACAACTTTCTTCTTTTTATCAACAAACACTAAATCAAAAACTATTACAACCCTGACTGAGAATAGGGCTCACCAAGCAAAAATTCCAAATGCCTAACTCCCAATGCCTTTGAATGATCATGAAAAATCCTTTTATCTCAAGGATTGCAACAAGCACTGATGATCATTCAAAGCAACAATTCAAAACTACCTAACTCAGATAGAACAATGAAAAGCAAACAAGACATGCTCCAAGCACAATGCTAGTGAGATCAAAAACAATCATCAAATTCTACAAAAGAACCAACCCTATACCAGCTCCAAGGACAAAAATATTCACACTGGAAAAACCAATAGGACCTTCCTCATAAGATCTCACCCACAACCAAGCTAGAATGATAAAAAATGGTCCTACAATATGACTTCATTCAGTGCACTATCTCCAAACCCTGCAGAAACAATTTGAATTTGAAAAACAATAGATACAAGCTCTGGTTTAAAATGTGACCATAGATCCCTTTATTTCCCGGTAGATTGGGTGACTTACATTAATCTTCACAACAATCATGAAACCCTAAAAAGTCCATAGCCATGCCAGCAGTCAACACCAATGAAAAAAGCACACATCAGCTCCCTTTGACATACAAGACCCACCCTCGTCAGCACCTAAGAAAGAGAAAAATCAACAGCTGGTGCAAGATCTCATGGCTCTGAAAAACTCCATGAGAACTTATGCCAACCGTAGATCCTCTACGGATTGTAAGGACCCTCAAAACACGTTGACAACAAGGTCCCACTGACATATCTTTGAATCATCAATTCCTTGACCAATTAGGAAAAATAAAGTTAGCACCATGTGGCACATCAGACCCACCATTTGTCTTTAACATACTAGAAGATTAGACCGTCGGTGTATAATCTCAAAGGCTCCAAAGATTCCTTGAGATCATGCACCCATCATAGATCTTGAATCTTCACATTGAGATATTGGGCCCGCCTAATAGAATGTCCAGCTCACGGTCATGTGGACCAATTAAAAAAATGACAACTGTGCCAACATGGCAGTGGACCCACTTCAAAGAAAGGATACGTCATAAAGCAAAATCGACGGCTGGCGCAAGTTTGCAAGCCTCTGACAAATCTCATGAGAAGATGCGCCCACCGTTAGATCAAGATGGTGTCAGAGAGGTTGGGCCCAGAAAAAACAAGCCAAAAACATTAGAAAAATTAAGGCATTGACTTAGGAAAAATTAAAACACCGTCGGGCTCGTAGACTTAGGAAAGATGAACTGGGGAGACTTAGGGAAAGCAAAAAATATTAAAAGGGGCCTAAAAATAAAACCTTTTGTCACAAGATCACATAACATGAAAAAGGTTCATGTGATGATGCGACAAAGAGGTTAACAATTTAGCACATGTTTTTTAGAGTTTTAAGTGGCCTGAATAAAGTAACACAAAATTAGAACAAGGCTAGGGCATTTTTAGGGCTTTTTCACTACTATGGCTAGATTTTAAAAAATTTCACCTAGGGTTTGAGCCAGAGACCTAAAAACAACTACAGAGACTAATAGAAAAAGGCTAGAGCCATGAAAAAAATTGAGAGGTGCTAATAGTGGCTCATACTCGGGGATGTGTATCTCCTGCAGATACAACAAGCAAGCTAGAATCTCCTGGAAGAGCAGACCAAACCCAAAATTTTGACCCAAAAAGAAAAAATAGATGACTGTATAGGGGAAAACCTAAACTAATTCTCATGGAAAAGATACTTTAGGAGAAGTAAAACTTTAGGAATTGTCGATGAACAGGCAATTCCAAAGTACCACCAGTTAAATCCTTTAGGACATAAGAATCTATCCCCCACTTGTTCTCAATAAGATAAGGGCCCAACCAAATTGGATCAAACTTTACATGCTTCCCCTTATCTTCCAATCTTGTATTCCACATCACGACAAGGTCATCAAATTCAAAACTTCTATGAGTAGCCCTTTTATCAAACAAATTCTTACACTGCCTCTGCAATGTTTCATCTGTTTCATGTGCATCTCTCCTTGCCTCTTCCAACTAGATCAGCTCATCCATTCTTACTCTCATCTCATCATTCAAATCTTCATCATATGCCTAGATGAACTTATACATATGCAATAGATTATTTTGAGGCAACCTGGCACTTATTCCATACACCAAATCAAACGGAGCACAACCTGCGGCCTTCTTTATAGTTACCCTGTCAGCCCATAATGCCCACCATAACTTTGAGTCCCAAGCTTTCTTATTTTTTTGTAATACTCTCTTGAGAATCTTAATTAGACTTTTGTTACTGGACTCAGCCTGACCATTCCCTTGTGGATGATATGGGGAAGAAAATGAAATGTGTATCCCATATTGCTGACAAAAATCACTAAATTCCTATGATCTAAAACACATTGCATTATCAACCACAATTACCTTTGGGCAACCAAACCTGGTAAGGATGTTTTGCATCATAAAATCTATCACCACTTGGCTAGTAGCCTTTCTAGTAGGGATAGCTTCAACCCACTTGGTAAAATAGTCTGTTGCCACTAGTATGTAAGAATGTCGATCACTAGACTTGTTTGGAATTTCTCCAATAAAATCAATACCTCACTTTTGGAAAGGAGCCTGAACTGCAATAGGCTTGAGTGGAAAATTTCCATTAAATTTCAACCTTCTAGCAAATCTTTGACATGCATCACACCCTCTTACAAACTGATGTGTATCCTTAAAAACTGTAGGCCACCAGAATCCAGACCTAAGGATCTTGTGAGCTATGGTCTTTGCCATATAATGTCCTCCACAAACACCTTGGTGCATTTCCTTTAACAGAGCCTCAGACCTCTCATGATCTATGCACTTTAGCAATACTCCTTCATTACTTCTCCACCACAACTTACCATGTATGATGGTATACCTTGCTGATTGCAACTTGACAGTTCTTCTTCTATTTTCATCCATCTCAGGGGGGAGGATCAATTTATACAACTAACCAATAACATCTTTATACCAGTCACAATAATCCATATCACAAACATATGGCATTTGTTCTTCTTCTAACACATTTACATGATTTACAATTAAATTGCTTTGTGCCATTAATTTTGCAAGACCTAAGCCTCTTACCAACTTTGTAATCTAGATATCAATATTAAATTCTTAGATCCTATTGATCCATCTACATCTTTTCCTTGAAACCTCTTGTTGCACCAATATATCATTAACTGCAGCACTAGGAACATAAGCAACCACCTTAGCCCCTACAAGATAACATCTAAAATCCTTGACTGCTTTAACTAAGGCATAAGCCTTTTTCTCAGTACTATCATATTTCAATTTTTCTGCTTGTAGGGATTTGCTAAAGAATGATATAGGTTGTTCATATCCATCTGAATTCTTTTGCAATAAAATTGCTGCAACTATATGACAAGAAGCAAAAGAAAATATTTGCATGGGCTTACCATAATCAGGTGTCCTCAAAATAGGAACATCCTTGATGGCCTTTTGGATACTTTTGAAAGATTCATCTACTTCTTCACTCCATTCAATCTTTGCCTCTTTCTTCAACATGCTAGAGATAGGGATACTGATTTTTACAAAATTTATAACAAATCTCCTTAGAAAATTTACCTGCCCAAAGGACTATTTTCCTTTAACCTTTCTAGGTGGTGAAAGCTTATCTATAGCCATAACCCTTTCAATTTCAATCCTCACTCCATACTTAGACACAATATTGTTAGGAATCAATGCAAAGTATTTTGGCAGTCATTTTGTAGTAGTTGTTGTTGCATTCATGACTTGGATTGTCATTGATGTCAACACAGTGATATTCTGAATATTAGCAAGAAAGAAGGTATAGTTTTGTTTTGTGCACATGTTGTATTGTAGATTGGATTTTGTGTAGTTGATGGTATTTTCTTTGGTGTGTTATTAACCTATGGTTAACAACACAAAAATAAATTCATTCATTTGTGAGAGTTATGAGCATTTTGGTGAAAGCAGTGTTTACACAGTGTTTCTGTGAAGCGATTTTTGGAAATCAGAGGATATCTCTTAGCTGGGATGGAATCTGATTTTGTGCAGTTAAAGGGATGTTGGAGACTCATTAATGATGATGTGGTTCATAGCACAAACTTTGAAGATATGTTTGGAGAAAGTTACAGTATTTGGAATCCGACAATTTTATGTGAATTCTGTGTGTAGCGTGTAGAATTTATTATTTTGTAATTGAGGACCGACTCATTTGTAATTATTTAAGTTTGGTATATAAGAAGGAATTTTTTCCTTGTAATTTTTACTATGAAGATTGAGATGTGAATATATGCATGAAGTGAAGAAAAGAGCTAATTCAGTGATGAAAGAAGACTTGTGAGTACAGAGATTTGGAATTGTGATCTTGTGTAGCAGAGAGTGCAATTTTGGCATAGTGTGAAGGAGGTAATATATTTCATATTATTTTGTTGAATAATTTTAAGATCTTTTGGACAGTGGGTTCAGAGATCTTGCCTTGAAGCTGTTTGGGCAGTGGGTCCTTCTATCTTCCATAAACTCTTAACCGGGTTAGAATCTTTTAACAGGGATTCAAAATCTCTTAACAGGGATTTATATGTACTAAATGTATTTCATAAGACTCCTAACAGGGTCCATCCTCTAACAAGGAACTTTCATATTAGTGCATTATTTTTTCAGCATCATTCCCATTGGGGTTTAATCTTTTCAAGAGGTTCCCTAGTCAACATATGTTGTGTTATTGTGCAATTGTGTATGGTTATCTTTCTATGGTTCATCAGTACATTGATTATATTGTTTAAAGCAGTTGATTGGTTAAATTATCTAATAATTGATTCACCCCCCCCCCCTCTCAGTTATCTTGGGGATCTTTACTTTCTAACAATTGGTATCAGAGCAGTAGCTCCTTGAAAGAAAAGTTTAACAACTTAAGGAGATCCATGGAAAATTTTAGAAAAGAAAGCCCTAAGTTTGATGGAGTAAATTTTGATAGTTGGAAAGAAAAGATGAAGACAAATCTATTGTGTTTAGGACCAAGTTATTGGTTGGTTACAAAGAATGAGAAGACTATCATTGAGGAAGACAATCTAGAGGCAGGAACTAAAGATGAACTAGATCTATTCATGTGTAACATACTTGCAAGAGAAGCACTTTTGTCAGCACTACTGGAGAATGAATATAGTTAGGTAAGATGTTTCAAAACATCTCATGTAATTTGGAAAGCTTTACATTCTAATTTTGAAGGTGATGAACATGCAAAAGAAGGCTAGATTACATAATTGGATTTGTGCATTTGAAGATATCAGAATGATGGAAGATGAATCTATTAGAAGCTATATTGGTAGGATGTCTCAAATTGTAATAGGAATAAAGTCTTATGGAGGTGATAAGATAGAGAATGAAGTGATATGGAAAATTCTAAGAACTTTGACACCAGTATTCAAGCAGACAACATAGATGATTGAACAAGTAATACCTTGTACATCAAAATTTTCAAGAGAGACTCTTCTTGGAAGATTAGAAATGGTAGAGATGAACTTGAGATTATGAGGAGAGCTACCTAGAATGGAAACAACATTCAGTGCTCTTAACATTAGACCTATAAGAAGTACTAGTGTGAATGGAGATTATGCCTGCAGTAGCAGATCTGAGGAAGATAAGAAGATTGAAGAAGGTATTGCATTACTTGTAAAAAGAGAACCAGATGGTAAGAAAATCTTTAAATGTTGGACTTGTCAAGAATATGGTCATTTTGCATCTAAATGTCCTAAAAGAGTTAAGAAGTATAGAAGCAACTTTAAACCTAGGAGATCTAAAGAATGTTATTATGAAAATGATGAAGATCTTGAAGCAGGAATTGAAAAACATTTAAGTGACAATGATAATGATAACTTTGAGGAAATAGGATTTGTAGCAATTAAAGAAGAAAGTTTTGAATCTGATAAAAGAGAAGAAAAAGCATTAGTTTCACAAGTTGAAAAGAAATCTGATTGGATTATAGACAGTGGTTGTTCACATCATATGACTGGAGATAAAATAAAGTTTGTTAAGTTAGATAATTATGATGGAGGAATTGTTAGGGTTGGTAACAATGCACCTTGTTTTATTAACGGTATAGGATCTATTACTCTTGATGGAAAGACTAACACTGATGATGTTTACTTTGTTGATGGACTGAGACATAATCTACTAAGTGTTGGACAATTGGCTGATAAGGGTTATCAAGTTTGGTTTTCTGAGAAAACTTGTGTGATAAAAGATAAAGATGGAAATCTGATTGGAAAAGGATCCAGAACCAGAGGTAATGTATTTCAGTTGAATCCTACTAAGATGACATGTTTGATAACTAGGATTGATGACAGTTGGTTATGACATAAAAGGTTTTGTCATATAAACTTTGATAATATTGTCAAGGTGAGCACTACACTTGCAGTAAGAGATTTACCTAGAATTATGAAACCTACTAACATGATTTGCAAAGAATGTATGATGGCAAAGTAGAAAATGAGTTCATTTCCCAACAAGAAGTTCACATCGACAGAGAAGCCAGAGATTGTTCATACAGACTTGAGTGGTCCTACTAGGACTAGAGGATTCTATGGAGAAAGGTATTTTATGATTCTTGTTGATGATTTTGCAAGAATGATGTGGATTGCATTTTTTAAAGAAAAATATGAAGCATTTGATAAATTTAAGATCATGAAAAGAAAAATTGAGAATGAATCTAGAATGAAGATTAAGTGTCTAAGATCTGATAGAGGTGGTGAATTTACATCTAGAGAGTTTAACACCTTTTGTGAAATGAATGGTATTAAGAGACAAATTTCAGCCCATAGAATACCAGAACAAAATGGTATTGTAGAAAGAAGGAACAGGTCAATAACTAAAGTAGCAAGAGCTATGTTGTTTGAAAATGATTTGGCTAAGACTTTTTGGAGAGAAGCAGTGAACATAGTAGTATACACTATGAACAGAGTACAAATCAGAGAAGATACAAACAAGACACCTTATGAATTATGGTTTGGACATACACCCTCAATTAAGTATTTTAGAATTTTTGGAAGTAAATGTTGTATAAAGAGAGATGATGATATAGGAAAGTTTTATCCTAGAAGTGATGAAAGAATATTTCTTGGATATGCTTTAAAAAGCAAAGCATATAGATGTTATAACAAAAGAACTAAGACTATTGTTGAAAGTGCAAATGTAAAAGTTGATGAGAAGTTTAAAATTTAGGAAAGAATGCTTGATTATGAATCTGATGGAGAAGCACAACCTTAGCCTAACATTGAAAATATAGAATTATGTTTTGAAACTAACAGTGATTTGCTGAATGAAAGTCATATTGAAGAAAATAGAGAAGAAAGTAGAGAAGAATCTACAGTCGGAACAAGATCAGTAACTATGACACCTAACAGGTATACTTCAAGACATCACCCTATTGAGAAAGTTATTGGAAGTTTAGATAGAGGAGCTTTGACTTGAAATAAGGTACATTTATGTTTGATTTCTCAAATTGAACCTAAGACTACTAATGAAGCTTGTGAAGATGAACATTGGATTAATGCTATGAAAGAAGAACTAAAGCAGATTGAAAAAAACAAGACATGGGAATTGGTCCCTAGACCTGAAGACAAGAATGTGATTGGAACAAAGTGGGTATTTAGAAACAAGATGAATGAACAAGGAGAAGTGATAAGAAACAAAGCAAGATTGGTATGTAAAGGATATTCACAACAAGAAGGAATTGACTATGAAGAAACTTTTGCACCTGTGGCTATAATTGAAGCAGTGAAAATGTTTTTAGCATATGCAGCTTACAAGAAATTCAGAGTGTATCAGATGGATGTGAAGTTAGCATTTTTGAATGGTGAATTGGAAGAAGAAGTCTACATTGAGCAGCCTAAAGGTTTTCCTTTGACACAAGAAGGAGATATGGTATGTAAGTTAAAGAAAGCTTTATATGGATTAAAACAAGCACCTAGAGCCTGGTATGCAAGATTGGATAAGTATTTATTAAAATTGGGATTTATAAAAGGAACAGTAGATAGTAACTTATACAAAAAATAAATTGAGAATGGTTTGTTGGTTATAGTTATATTTTTTGATGATATTATCTTTGGAGGAGAAGATGAAGCTAGTGACAAATTTGCAGATGAAATGAAGACTGAATTTGAGATGAGCATGATTGGAGAAATGAAATATTTTTTGGGATTATAGATAACACAAAGCAAGGAAGGTATATTTGTAAGTCAAACTAAGTATTTGAATGACTTATTGAAAATATTTGGAATGGAAGATTCTAAACCTTTTGGAACACTTATGGTAACTGGACATAAGTTATCTAGCAAAGATGAGACACCAGCAGTTGAACAGAAAAAGTACAGATCTATGATTGGAGGATTCCAGTACTTGATACATACAAGACCTGATATAGCACATTCAATTGGGATTGTAGCAAGATTTCAAGTAGAACCTAGAGAATCACATTATGTAGCAGTAAAGAGGATACTGAGATATCTGAAAGGAACAATGGATTATGGATTATGGTATGAGAATTCTGATGATTTTACTTTATGTGCCTATACTGATGCAGATTGGGGAGGTAGCATTGATGACAAGAAAAGCACTAGTGGTGGAACCTTTTTTATTGGAGGAAAATTGGTCTCTTGGCTAAGTAAGAAGAAGAGTTGTACTTCACAAAGTACAGTAGAAGTAGAATATGTTGCAGCAGCAAATAATTGTAATTAGATTATTTGGATGAAGCAGATGTTGAAGGATACTGGAATAAAGTTTGATGAGCCTGTTGTTATACATTGTGATAACACCAGTACAATGAGTATGTCAAAAAATCTTATTTTACATTCTAAGACTAAACATATTGAGATCAAATATCATGTTCTAAGAGAAAAAGTTGTAGAAAAAGAAGTAAGATTGGAGTACATAAGTACAAAGGAGCAGATAACAGATATATTTACAAAGCCTTTACCTAAGGATACATTTTTGTTTCTGAGAGGTATGCTTGGGGTTATGCCCCAGCCTATTTTTGAGAGTTGATGCAGATGATTGCATCCATCCAATGGTATATGAGCCCTATCTTTCTTCTGGATTGGATGTTGGAACTTCCTCTATGGGGGAGTTTATGAGCTGAGTCATGAGGACTCTTGTTATTGTATTTTTTTGAAAAGTGTCTTTTGACATTAAGTTGTTGAATTAGTGATGGAATTTATGTCATTGATGTCAATGGGGGAGAGATATACATGCAAAAAATTGTGGATTGTATGAGAGAGCTGAATAGGAAAATGAAGCAAGATTTAATTTGATATTTTGCAGTGATGTTGCAGTATTGGATTTTTGGAACATTGGATGTTTTTCATCTATGTTGCCATCAATTCCAATGGGGAAGATTGTTAGGAATGAATGAAAAGTATTTTGGCAGTCATTCTGTAGCAGTTGTTGATGCATTCATGACTTGGATTGTCATTGATGTCAACACAGTGATATTCTGGATATTAGCAAGAAAGTAGGTACAGTTTTGTTTTGCACACATGTTGTATTGCAGATTAGATTTTGCATAGTTGATGGTATGTTCTTTGGTGTTTTATTAACCTATGGTTAATAATGCAAAAATAAATTCATTCATTTGTGAGAGTTATGAGTATTTTGGTGAAAGCAGTGTTTACACAATGTTTCTGTGAAGTGATTTTTAGAAATTGGAGGATATCTCTTAGCTGGGATGGAATATAATTTTTCATAGTTAAAGGGATTTTGGAGACTCATTAATGATGATGTGGTTCATAGCGCAAACTTTGAAGATATGTTTGGAGAAAGTTACAGTATCTGGAAGCCGACAGTTTTATGTGAATTCTATGTGTAGCGTGTAGAATTTATTATTTTGTAATTGAGGACCGACTCATTTGTAATTATTTGAGTTTTCTATATAAGAAGGAATTTTTTCCTTTTTTTAATATGTACTATGAAGATTGAGATGCAAATATATGCATGAAGTGAAGAAAAGAGCTAATTCAGTGATGAAGGAAGACTTGTGAGTACATAGATCTGGAATTGTGATCTTGTGTAGCAGAGAGTGTGGTTTTGGCACAATGTGAAGGAGGTAATATATTTCATATTATTATATTGAATAATTCTAAGATCTTTTGGATAGTGGGTTCAGAGATCTTGCCTTGAAGCTATTTGGGTAGTGGGTCCTTCTGTCTTCCATAAACTCTTAACCGGGTTAGAATCTTTTAACAGGGATTCAAAATCTCCTAATATGGATTTATATGTACTGAATGTATTTCATAAGACTCCTAACAAGGTCCATCCTCTAACAAGGAAATTTCATATTAGTGCATCATTTTGTGGGCATCATTCCCACCGGGGTTTACTCTTTTCAAGAGGATCCCTAGTCAACATATCTTGTGTTATTGTGCAATTGTGTATGGTTATCTTTCTATGGTTGATTAGTACATTAATTATATTGTTTAATGCAATTGAATGGTTAAATTATATGATAACTGATTCACCCCCCCTCTCAGTTATCTTGGGGATCTTTACTTTCTAACAATGTCCTAAGAGCTTGCCTTCCACAACACCAAAAGAACACTTCTTTGGATTCAAAGAGATCCCATACTCCAAAGCCCTAATAAAAATCTTCTCAAGATGTTCACAATGCTGATTTTCCTTATCTGAATATGCTATGAGATCATCCTAATATACCACTAGAAATTTTTTTATGAAGTCTGCAAAGGCCACATCCATAGCTCTCTGAAAAGTAGCTCCTGCATTTTTCAGACCAAAAGGCATTCTAACATAAACATATGTTCCCCAAGGGGTAGTCAATTTAGTCTTAAACCATTCTGACTCCTTGACCATGACCTGATTATATCCAGAGAAACCATCCATCATGGACATTAACTCTGATCTAGTAACCTTCTGCAGCATATTTTCCATATTAGGCAAACCATAATTGTCCTTCAAAGAATTGACATTCAAGTTCCTAAAATCAACACATAACCTAATGTCACCATTCTTTTTTCTGACTGGAACCAAGTTTGACACCCAAGTAGAATGTCTGACATGCTTGATGATGCCAGCATCCATCAGCTTTTTGAGTTCATCTTGAATTTTTGGTGCCAAGGTAGGATTCACAGGCCTTAACTTTTGCCTACAAGGTTTAGTACCTTCCTTCAATGGTATTTCATGCTAGAATAGATCTTCTCTATAAGCTTTCAAATTATCATAAGACCATGCAAAGACATGTCTAAATTTTTTGAGAAGATCAATCAGATTATTCCTAATTTTTTGAGACAAACATTTACCTATGTAAACATTTTTGTGTATTTGACTTGTTCCTAAATTTATTTCCTCCAAATCATTTATCTTACAAAAAAATTTAGGAAAACAAGTCCTTTCTTTATCATCAAATGCTCTCTCAAGAGAAACCAATCCCCTTGGGATCCTATTTGACTTTAATTGCAAAAATTCCTTCCCAAGAACATTCTCTTTTCCATTTCTGATGTCAACATAAGTTCTGAAATCCATTTCCTGACCATCAAAATGAGAATCACATTGCAAAAACCTTAGTATATCCTCATCATTGGAGAATATTTGTGAATTCTTAACATTGTCTGGGATAGAAAGCCTAGACTTACACTCAATCCTGGATATCCCACCAAAGGTAATATCCTTTGGCCTTAGTGCTATTTTTTCTAGTAAGTCAACCATCTTGTTTTGTCTTCTATCCACCCAATCAATACCAAAGGTATTGAAACCTTCAATTTCATCCCAAACAACATTTCTATATTATTTCAGCCTTTGATTCTTAGATGCATACTTTGATCTAATCTGAGAAATTATTAACTCAGAATCACCAATTACCCTAAGATGTTTGATTCCATGTTTTGATGCTTGTCTCAAACCAATCAGTAGGGCCTCATATTCAGCAACATTATTTGTGCAAAGGAACAAGAGAGTGAAAGAAAACTTGAAAGTCTTACCACTTGGGGATATCAATAGCACTCCTACTCTGACACCTTCCTTTGAACTTGCTCCATCAAAATATAGGGTCCATAAGACATTACCTTCTGCCATATTATTTTCATCATCAACCAAAAGGATAGGCTTGACCTTTTCTTGCACCTCTCTCTCCTGAACTTAGAAAGAACCAATGTTGGTGTCAACAAAACAATTCATGTTGTCATCTTCATGCTCCTCAATCATATGTGGGGTTCTAGCTTCCCTAGAAAATTTCACACTTTCCCCTTCAATGCTAAAATTAGAGAAAGACAAGTCACATTGAATACTTCCTCCCATAGAAGAACTCCATTTTCTAGATAATATCATTCCATACTGAGGAGGAATATCAACTACAAGAACACTCATAGTTAGTTTTTTGTTAGGAAATGCTGCTAATTTATAAGGCAAAGCCTTAATGGTACCAATAACTATCACTTCTCTTGAGTCCATAGCCTAGCATCTCCCATGAGGTGTATCAACCTTTAGTCCTAGTGACTTCATGATCTCTGTAGGCATTATAGTGTTTGATGCTCCAAAATCAATCATGCAATTCTTCAATAATTTTCCATTTATCACAAGGGATGAGAAAAAAGGATCAACTGTCCCTGATGCAACATTTACAACATTTGCATTCAAAAATATTTGAGGGATCTTAGAGACAATTTCTTCATTTTTACTGTTAAGTGTGTCATCTAAAGAAGCCACATGCTTATCACTTCTATTCATTTCTTGGACCTTTATAGAAGAGGCACCATTTACCCAATCCAAAGCTTTCACCTTATGCTCTTCTATCCTCATCATTTCTAACAATGGGACCTTGACAGTTATTTGTGAAAGCAATTTAGTCATATCAATGGGAACATATGTATGGTTTCCCATGTCATCCTTAATCATAGTGCCATCTTTATCTTCCTTATGGGGTATGGGAACAACTATCTCTGGTGTCTTTGCTTTACCTTGAGGTATTGCAGCAGGTCATACCTTCTTTTTTACTTTAACCTTGCTGACAACACCAACATCTTTCTCCTTTTCCTCATGCTGTTGTGTACTCTTTTTTGATTTCTTGATAAACATGCTACCTAGTTTACCATTTGTGCTTCCAACTATCCTGTTTCTCAAATTGTAATTGCTCATGGCTTGGGTGACCATGTCTGCAGTGATTTGAGCAATTTTCTCATCAGAGGGTCTCCTTAAGGAAACATGTTCCTCACACTTTACTGCACCACATCCAACATCATCAAATTCTTCTTCCTCATCATCAATAGATTCAACCTCATCCCATGCATGTGAAGAAGTCATTTCACAACCACTCTAATCATATTGCTTATCCTGTTCTTGGTTATCAAATAAATCTAGAGCAATAACAAGTTCTGGACTATGAGGAGATTGACAAGAAGTACACCATGGGATATCATCATTCATGTCAACTAAATTTCTTTGCAAAGGATCAGGAACCCTATCATCAGGCCTATCCCTTTGAACTAGAAAAATGGGCTTGCCATCCTTCCACTAAGTATTGTATGGGTAATTCTACATTCTTGGTTGCCTGCTAAAATTACTTGAAGCAGGCCGGTCATTTGTTGCAACCCTATTGTTTATTTTTTCATCAAGCTTTAGATCCTCTAAAGCACTTAGAATATTCTTTAGATTATCCTCCTCATTTGGCTTAAAATTAGTAGACCTTCCCATTTCCTTTTTATTTTGCACTTGAGGCCTATAATCATCTCTTCTCCCTAATTTTCCTAATATTCTTCTATTACTTTATATGTTGATAGCCAACTTGTAAGCCTCCCCAAGATTTATAGGGTTCTTATCCCTTACAAGGTAACCCATCTTTGCATCAAAAGCATTTAAGTATGTCACAAGACACACCCTATCATCTAATCTAATAACTTACAGGAGCCTATGCATAGCCTTTTGGAATCTTATGTTAAATTCAAGGACCTCTTCATTCTGATTTTTCTTTATGTTATTGAATTCATTAAAAATAAAACCCTCATTTGTTTTATCTCCATAATGCTCCTTGAAACAATTCTTAAATTCATTCCAAGATCCTATACTAGTATGGGGCAATCCTCTAAACCAGTCCCTAGCATCCTTGGTCAGAGATTGTACAAATAACTTCATTACAACATCATTAGGGTCAACATTATAATCATCTATTACATCCGTAAATTTTTTTAGATGTTCCTCACATGTGATGGCATTATTCCCAGCAAACTTAGGGAGCTTCTTTCTAATTTCATTAGGAATTACATTAGGATAACTAGGAATACCAAAAATGATAAGCTATTTGTACCTTTCATGAATAGGAACTCCTTGAGCTGGGTCCATTCCTTGAGATGTAGATGTCCTTGTGTCTGAACTAGTAGGAATTTTAGCAGCACTCGGAATTCCATTTGTCTAAGTTGCAAGGTTACCATGATTTCCACCTTGCCCCAAAAAGGAAGCAGCAACATTTGAAGGTCCTGAGGTATGCTTGAGAAAATCAATCTTCTTCCTTATTTTTGCAGTAGTGGCCTCCAATTCTACCTTCTCTAATTCTTTATCTAATACTTCCTTTTCCCTTCTAGCCTTCTCAAGGTCTACATCTAATCTCAACCCTTGCTCTAATGGGTCTTCCACATGAACTTGTTCATTGATTTGAACTCCAACAACTTTCTATTTGCCTTTATCTCTAGGCCTAGTTATCTCATGTGTTCTCTACACAATAGGCTATTCTTCTGCTCTTTCAGGCTTTGGGACAAAATTAATTGCCTCCAAATCTAACAACTGCCTCTTTAGCTAATCAACCCTTATCATGGCTTGTCTTACTCTTTCTTCTTTATCTTTTTTTCTTTGATGTCTGATAGAAACTTGTTGTTGGACTCTTCTTTCCAATTCATAGACATCTTCAAAGATCTCTTTTGATTCTGAGAGAGTAGTCTCAGACTCATCATCTCCCACTTGAAATTCATCCTCATACTAGTTCAATCCCAACTTAGTAGCCTCTTCATATTCTAAAACATTTTCTTCTTGACTAGGCTTGGTTTGAGTTTCTTGCCTTATATCCTTTTTACTTTTCCAAGGAGAAACATTTCTTTTCTTCTTTCCTCCCCTTGTCTGACTAGGCCTAGAAGAGCTTTGAATACCTTCTTCCATTCTATCTTTAGGATGCTCCTTTCTTTGAGACCTAGTACCTCTGTAACTCATTTGATAAATAGTCTACTGACCAACACTACTGCATAGATGTTTGAGTCACCACCCAAGTATATTGGGAATCTTACAATACAACTTCCTCACTTAAAAAATATCCAAATGAGCTTGACAAGACAAGGGACAAGAATAACCCTATTTCTTCCAATGATGACCTAGTGGTTATTATAGACTTGTGTAACATTTTCCCAGTAGAGTCACCATCTTGTTGGTGTTCAAAATGGATGCTTATGCTCTTAGGCTGCCAATATACCCTTAGGTTGATTTTAGGATTGGTTAGTTGCAAAATGTATAAGGATCTTAGGGTAACTGGACCAACTGTAGGGACAAGACTGCCCCCTTAACTTATAGCTCTACAAAACCAAGGTGGGTGCACCTAACCCAATGAAAACTATACTTCACACACCAAAGACTGGGTCTAAACAATAGATTGATAGTAAGAAAGTACTAAATGCTAACCTCACATTCATTGACTCTCCATTACTATACAGTGACAAAACCACACAACCAAAGACTTAAAACTTAAAATGGTTCTTGATTTAGGATTTGGATTGCAACTTCAATCAACATATGTTAACAAGAGGACTACTCATTTAGGCTAGTGCCTCATGCATTGGGTAAGATTTTTTAGACACAAGAGATACACATACTAGAATATATCTGAGATTCATAGCCATAAATGCATCTACCATAGTCCTTATTGCTTACAAAGAATCCTTATGTAGACAATAGTAAACTCATATCTCACCTATAGCATCTTTTAATCCAATCCTAGATTAGAACTCAAGAATGAAGATACATACATAAAACAATATGTAATGAACTAGAAAGCTCAAAGTCTACCTAACTTGACACAAAGGAGAGAGAAGGATCATGTATTTGTATTAAGTATGATGAATCTTTTATGTGCATACAATCAGTCATAACAAATCAAGCTTGCAAACTACAACTTAGACCTATAAATTTCTTCTTTTTATCAACAAACACTGAATCAAAAACTATTACAACCCTAACTAAGAATAGGGCTCACCAAGCAAAAATTTTGAACACCTAACTCCCAATGCCTTTGAATGATCATGAAAAATCCTTTTATCTCAAGGATTGCAACAAGCACTGATGATCATTCAAAGAAAAAATTCAAAACTACCTAACTCAGATAGAACAATGAAAAGAAGACAAGACATGCTCCAAGTGCAAGGCTAGTGAGATAAAAAACAATCATCAAATTCTGCAAAAGAACTGACCCTGTACTAGCTCCAAGGAAAAAAAAATTCATGCTGGAACAACCAATAGGACCTTCCTCATAAAATATCACCCACAACCAAGCTAGAATGATAAAAAATGGTCCTGCAATATGGTGTCATTTGACGCACTGTCTCCAAACCCTACATAAATAATTTGAATTTGAAAAACAACAGATACAAGATCCAGTTTAAAATGTGACCGTAGATCTCTTTATTTCCTGGTAGATCAGGTGGCTTACATTAATCTTCACAATAGTCACAAAACTCTAAAAATTTCATGTCCACACTAACAGTCAACACCAATGAAACACGCACAAATCAACTCCCTCTGACATATAGGACCCACCCTCGCCAGCACCTGAGAAAAAGAAAAATCAATGGCTGGTGCAAGATCTCATGGCTCTGACAAACTCCATGAGAACTTACACCAACTATAGATCCTCTCAGATTTTTAGGGCTCTCAAAACATGTTGGCAACCAAGTCCCACTAACATATCTCTGAATCATCAATGCCTCGACCAATCAAGAAAAAGCAAGTCAGCACCATGTGGCACATCAGACCCACCGTCTATCTTTAACATACTAGAAGATCAGATGGTTGGCATATAATCTCAAGGGCTCCAAAGATTCCTTGAGATAATGTTTACCATAGATCTTTAATCTTCACACTGAGATACTGGGCCTACCTAACAAAATGTCCAGCTCATGGTCACGTGGACCAATTCAAAAAATGCCAACTGTACCAACATGGTAGTGGACCCGCTTCAAAGAAAGGATACATCATAAAGAAAAATCAGTAGCTAGCACAAGTTTGCAAGCCTCTAAAAAATCTCATGAGAAGATGCACTCAATGTTAGATCGAGATGGTGTCAGAGAGGCTGGGCCTGGGAAAAAACAAGCTGAAAACATTAGAAAAATTAAGGCACTAACTTAGGAAAAATTAAAACACCACTGGGCTTGTAGACTTAGGAAAGATGAACCAGGGAGACTTAGGAAAAGCAACAAATATTAAAAGGGGCCCAAAAGTAAAACCTTTAGTCACAAGATTGCATAACATGAAAAAGATTCACGTGATCATGTGACAAAGAGGTTAATAATTTAGCACATGTGTTTTAGAGTTTTAAGTGGCTTGAATAAAGTAACACAAAATTAGAACAAGGCCAAGGCATTTTTAGGGATTTTTCACTACAATGGCTATATTTAAAAAAATTTCACCTAGGGTTTGAGCCAGAGACCTAAAAACAATGGAAAAGATTAGAAAAAAAAGGCTAGAGCCATGAAAAAAATTCATAGGTGCTAACACAACTAAGATTCTACCAAATCAGCACTGGTGTGTAACTTTTCAATATGATCCTTTGCCTTTTTTAATTCAGATTCCAAGCTTTCTTTGATATTCCTTAGCTCCAAGACTTCCATGTTAGCTTCTCTTAGTTCTTCATTGAGTTGAGGATTCTCCTTGACTTGGTGATTATAGACACTTGATTGTTCATCAGTTTGTCATAAAATTCTTCAAGCTGATTTAATAAGGATGCATTTTCTTCACTTAACTTCTTGACCTTTTCTTCAAGCTCATTGTTAGAGCTTCCTTTCAAATCCTTTCTTAGTCTTTTGATAACTAATTGAGCATTTCTGAATTTTTCTTTTAGTTCTTCAATTTCTCTTTCTGAATTATCTAGGTCTTCAAGAGTGGCTTCAAGATTTTTCTTCAGATGTTTCATTTATGCTTTTTCCATGATCTCCTCAAGTGGTTAAACTTCTATGCTAAGGATCAGAGCTCTGATAGCAATTGTTAGGAATGGGAACACTACGATGGGGGGGGGGGGGGTGTGAATCAGTGTTCATTATGTTTTAACTTTTCCATTTAATCTTTATGCTGAATTTAAATGCTTAAGTACTAAAATAAACATTCACATAAACATGAAACATGAAATCAACACATGAAATCAATATGATTACGGGGAAACCCAAATAGGTAAAACCCTGATGGGAATTGATACCCACTAATATTTTTCACTAGTGTTTTGTGATCCTTGTTAGAAGATCCTTTACCTTGTTAGGAGTAGGTTTACAATGCTTTAAGTTTAGTACACCTTGTTAAGGGTCAGACCCTGTTAGGAGTCTTTTAAAATCATCCCTATTAGGGGAAAAGATGCAATGTCTAAGAGCTCACTGCTCAAGTGGTGAAGGCTACAACCTTTTGATCTCAAATACACACTATATCTATAGGATGAGCTATCACTTTGACACTGCTTGTCAGATCAGTTCCTTTTATGCCCTGATGCTTTGACCTCTAGCAAAGCTCTAATACATCTTCTAGTGTCTTTGTACACTTATACTCTTCTTATTATTACTCTCTATCAGCTTCCATGTCAAATACAATGGGCACACCTTATATTTATGCGCTCATACAAAATACATAGTTAGGTTGTCCCTATAACTAATTACAAACAATGCTTCCAAATGAATTGGCTTAAGCATGCTTACAATTATACATATAAAAATGTCAGCAACCTAAATATAATGGGTGCATAGTCTTTATAATATTACATTGCAATCACAAACCAAAATACTAACTATCAGCTCCATGCTTTATTCTCTACTGGCACATACCGGCCGTGCAACTTCAACTGATTGTAACTTTCACATCTTTTCATATCTACTTATGTGCTCATAGACTAAGCATATGTATAGTCTAGAAAACTTAACTTCTAGGGTGCATACCATAATTCATCCGTTCACATGTGCACTGATGCTCTAAGCTGCATGAACTCTATACACTGTCCAGTCTTCAACACTTAACCAAATTTTGATCTTTACATCAAGTGCGCTGACTCCAAACTGCTATATGACTTTGTTTCCGTAATGACAACACTATATCTAGTCATATACCTTAGTATAGTAAACTTTCCAACACTAATTAATGATAGTCCAACAAGTAGCCAAACACCGCAAAGAAGAATAACACAACAAGATAATGTTTTCAACTAAATTTTCATTAACATGACTGGCTGTAAGGCCTTTTGGGTTAGGGCCAAATAAAATCAAAGTATTTCTACAACCTCTTAGCTAGTCTAGCTCTAAGAAAATAAGTAACTGATGGAAACCCTAAGGAAGATCTAAACTTGAGCTCGCAAGCCTCCAAGAAATCTCCTTGTCTCCAAGCATGAAAACCACTAGCTCTATTATTACAAACTATCAGATAACAATCTGATCTTCAAGATCTCATAGGATCCATATCTATCTTCTATCTTTCACTTCCTTCCTAAACATCTACCCAAAGAATCCTTAAATACTAATCTTCAACTAGAAGCTGGCTGGAAGAAATAATTAACTCCTAAGCCAAGTCAGCTTCTACTACAAAAAAATATTTAATGCAATAATATTCAGCTCATAAATAGCCTTACAAACATTTAATTCTCCATGTCGGCCTCTAGATCTACATAGGAGAATACAAAAAAAGTTACCAACAATAAATGCACCAAGTCAGCCAACCAAATCACCAAGAACTCTAGTCAGTAAACCAGAACTACCAAGTGCCAAAGCAAAAACTAAGCACCAGTGAAACAACATACCAAGTCAAGCTTCACTGAGTAATAAAGGCATCACTAAGTACAAGTTCCACCAAGCACCAGAGGTTTCACTAAGTTCCTTCAATGACCAAGATCCATCAATAACCGAGACCGTCAGTTAAAGCTACAACCGAGTAACATAGAACAAAAACAGCACACTACCATGCAAATTAACCAAGTACCCTAGCATGCTCCTACATCAGATACCCCAGGTTTGAAAATATGTTCTCATAGGCTAGAAGAACATCTTCTAGGATTTAGCACATAAACCCTAAATTGGTTCTTCACATACAAGTACTCCAACTCTTTACCTTGCATACTTTTCCACTTCTGTTTCCTCTTTCTTTTAAAATATTTCCTTGATAACACATAGGCTTGTTCTCCATACTGATCATCACTCCTCTCAGGATCTGACAACTCAACATAGCTACCAAAGCTTAGGTTTCTCTTACTGAGTTCTATATCCAACAAATTCATCAACGAAAGCTTCCTGTCATCCTTCTCAATAGTAAAAACTTTCTTTACAAAATCATACATAGCTCTACAATCATACTGCCAAGGTCTATAGAGCAATATATGACAACTATTCATCTCCACAATATCACACAACACAATATCCTTATACTAGCCAATCCGAAAATCAACAAAGCACTACTCTCTCACTTCTAGAGCATGAACATCTTGTAACCAACTAATCCTATAAGGATGAGGATGTTTCATTCTATTCTAACCAAGCTTCTAAACCATGTCCTCAGCAACAAGGTTATTAGCACTACCACTATCAACAATTACATCACAAATTTTACCTCTAGACTTGTACCATGTTCTGAATAAGTTACTCCTCTAACAAGGTTCCTCCTCTGCACTGAGAAATGTTCTCCAAACTAGAAAGTTCTCAGATTCAAGCTCATTCTAAATTTTCTTATTTACCACAACATTCCTTCGGTCACCAAATTTCTTATGTGTACACTCAAAGGATCAGTGTCCTTCACCATAGTTATAAAAAGTTCCTTTAAAGATAACCCTACCTATCTTCTTTTCAATTCCACAGGTTTCTGTTCATCTTCACTAGTTGGTTTATCCTTCACCGAGTGATCAATCTTCTCCTTCCCTCAGGGATTACTATGTTGTATCCTCTTCAACTTATCTTATTCCTTTAGAGAATACTGATAAGCATCTTCAACTGAGTCAATCTTCAACATACCAAGCTCATCTTAAATATTGAATATCAAACCATTCACATATAGAGCTACTTTTTCTTTACCAATTTCTCTATATCCAGACCAAATAGTCAACTTATAGAATTCCTCAGTATAGTCTTCCATAGTCAAATCTTTTTGATTTATATTCTACAACTTCTTCAACAAGTCAAGCTCATAGTCGGTTGTTAGAAAGTAAAGACCACCAAGATAACTGAGACGGGGGGGGGTGAATCAATTATCTAATAATTAAACCATTTATCAACATCAACTTCAATATCAACTTCAACAACTTTAAACCATATAATCAATGTAGTAACCAACCATAGAAAGATAATCATACACAATGACACAATAACACAAGATATGTTAACTAGGGAACCTCTTGATCAAAGAGTAAACCTTGGTGGGAATGATGCCCACAAAATGATGCACTAATATGAAATTTACTTGTTAGAGGATGGACCATGTTAGGAGTCTTATGAAATACATTCAGTACATATGAATCTTTGTTAGGAGATTTTGAATCCCTGTTAAAAGGTTCTAACCCTGTTAGGAGTTATGGAAGACAGAAGGACCCACTGCCCAAACAGCTTCAAGGAAAGATCTCTGAACTCACAGTCCAATAGATCTTAGGATTATTCAATAGAATAATATGAAATATTATACCTCCTTCATACTATGCCAAAACTATACTCTCTGCTACACAAGATCACAAATCCAGATTTTTGTACTTCGCAAGTCTTCCTTCATTACTGAATTAGCTCTTTTCTTCACTTCATGCATACATTCGCATCACAACTTTCATAATTTCATATCAAAACTATTACTATCCTCTATCTGAACAAGGAAAACATTCTTTCCTTTATACCACACTCAAATAATTACAAATGAGTTGGCATGCAAATACAAAATAATAATTTCAATATGCTACATCAAAATTAAATAAAAACTGTCAGCTTCCAGATACAATAACTTTCCAATCGTGTGATGTCAAAGTTTTCACTATGAACCACATCACCACCAATGAGTCTCAAACTTCCCTTTAAGTACATAGAATTAGATTCCATCCCAATTAGGAGATATCCTCCAATTACCAAAAACTACTACTCAGGAACACTGCTAGAATACTGCTTCCACCAAAATGCTTATAACTTTCATGAATAAATGAATTTACTTTTGTGCTCTTAACCATAGGCTAATAACACACCAAATACCATACTATCAACTACACATAAATCAATTTGCAATATAACATGTGCACAAAACAAAATTGTGCCTGCTTCTCTGCTAAAGTTGAGAATATCACTGTGTTGACATCAATGACAATCATAGCCATGAATGCAACAACCACTGCTATAGAATGATTGCCAAAATCTTTAGAATTCATTCCTAACAATCTCTCCCATTTCCATTGATGGCAACATAGATGAAAAACATCCAATGTTCCAAAAATCAAATCACTGTTGCTCAACTGCTCTGCTGCTCTTCATCAATCAAATCTTTCTTCGTTGTCCTATTCATTCTCTCCAACAAATATAGTTCTTCAATTTTTTTCATGATTCTCTCCCCCATTGACATCAATGACAAAAATTCTATCACTATGTCAAACAATAGCTCAATGTCAAAAGTCATTGTACAGAAAAATAAAAATACACTAGAGTCCTTAATGACTCAGCTCAAATACACATACTCCCCCATAGAGGAAGTACCAACATCCAATCCAAAAAATAGATAGGGCCATATTCCACTAGACAGATGCAACCAACTACATCATTACTCAAAATTAGGTTGGGGAATAACCCCAAGCATACCTCTCAGATACTCAAATGTATCCTTAGGCAAAGGCTTTGTAAATATATTTGCTATCTACTCCTTTGTGCTTATGTACTCAAGTCTGACTTTTTTATTTGCAACTTTCTCTCTTACAACATGATACTTGATTTCTATATGCTTTGTTTTAGAATGTAATATAGGATTCTTATACATACTAACTGTACTTGTATTATCACAATGTATGACAATAGGCTCATCAAACTTGATTCCAATGTCCATGAACATCTACTTCATCCAAATTATCTGATTAAAATTGTTTTCTACTGCTACATATTCTACTTCTATTATACTCTATGAGATATAATTCTACTTTTTTCTCAACCAAGAAATTAATCTTCCTCTAAGAAAAAAAGCTCCACCACTAGTGCTTTTCTTATCATCAATGTTGCCTCCCCAATCAGCATCAATATATGCACACAAGGTAAAATCATCAGAAGTTTCATACCACATTCCATAGTCCATTGTGCCTCTAAGATATCTCAATATCTTCTTTACTGCTGCATAATGTGACTCTCTAGGTTTAGCTTGAAATCTTGCTACCATTCCAACTGAATGTTGTATATCTGGTCTAGTGTGTGTCAAGTACTAAAATCCACCAATCATAGATCTATATTTCTTTTTCTCAACTACTAGTGTCTCATCTTTACTAGATAGCTTATGTCCTATAACCACAGGTGTTCTAGCTGGTTTACAATTCTCCATACCAAATCTTTTCAACAAATCATTCAAGTACTTTTTCTAACTTATAAAGATACCATCTTTGTTTTGTGTTATTTGTAATCCCAAAAAGTATTTCATTTCTCCAATCATACTCATTTTAAATTATGTCTTCATTTCATCAGCAAATTTGTCACTAGCTTCATCTTCTCCTCCAAAAATAATGTCATCAACAAAAATAACCAAAAATAACAATCCATTCTCAATTTCTTTTGTATATAAGTTACTATCAGTTGTTCCTTTTGTAAATCCCAACTTTAACAAATACTTATCTAATCTAGCATACCAAGTTCTAGGTGCTTTCTTTAGTCCATACAATGCTTTCTTTAGTTTACATACCATGTCTCCTTCTTGAGTCAAAGGAAAACCTTCAGGCTGCTCAATGTAGACTTCTTCTAATTCACCATTCAGAAATGTTGACTTCACATCCATCTGATACACTTTGAATTTCTTAAATGCTACATAAGCCAAAAATATTCTTACTGCTTCAAGTCTTGCCACAGGGGCAAAAGTCTCTTTATAGACAATTCCTTCTTGTTGTGAGTATCCCTTACATACCAATCTTGCTTTGTTTCTAATTACTTCTCCTTGTTCATTCATCATGTTCCTAAATACCCATTTAGTTCCAATCACATTTTTGTCTTTAGGTCTAGGGACCAATTCCCATGTCTTGTTCTTTTCAATCTGATCCAATTCTTCTTTCATAGCTTTAATCCAATGTTCATCTTCACAAGCTTCATTAGTAGACTTAGGTTCAATTTGAGAAATTAAACATAAATGTACCTTCTTTATAGTCATAACTCCTCTATCCAAACTTCCAATCACTTGTTCAACTAGATGATGTCTTGATATATACCTATTAGGTGTCATAGTCACTGATCTTTCTTCAACTGTAGATTCTTCTTTGTTTTCTTCAACATGACTTTCATTCAACAATTCACTGTCAGTCTCAAAAAATTGTTCAGTAGTTTCAATGTTAGGCTGAGGGTTAGTTCCTTCATCAGATTCACAATGAAGCATTCTTTCCTAAATTTTAAACTTCTCATCAACTTTTACATTTGCACTTTCAACAATAGTCTTAGTTCTCTTATTGTAAGATCTATATGCTTCGCTTTTCAAAGAATATCCAAGAAAAATTCGTTCATCACTTCTAGGATAAAACTTTCCTATATCATCATCTCTCTTAATATAACATTTGCTTCCAAAAATTCTAAAATACTTAACTAAGGGTACATGTCCAAACCATAATTCATAAGGTGTCTTGTTTGTGTCTGCTCAGATTTGTACTTTGTTCATTGTATATACTACTGTATTCACTGCTTCTCTCCAAAATGTCTTTGCCAAATCACCTTCAAACAACATAGCTCTAGCTGCTTCAGTCACTGATCTATTCCTTCTTTCTATAATACCATTTTGTTCAGGTGTTCTATGGACTAATAACTATCTCTTAATACCATTTACTTCACAAAAAGTGTTAAACTCTTTAGATGTAAATTATCCACCTCTATCAAATCTCAAAAATTTAATCCTCATTCCTGATTCATTCTCAACTTTATTCTTCATGACCTTAAACTTATCAAATGCTTCAGATTTTTCTTTCAAAAATGCAATCCACATCATTCTTGTAAAATCATCAACAAGTATCATAAAATACCTTTCTCCATAGAATCCTCTAGTCCTAGTAGGATCGCTCAAGTCTGTATGAACAATCTCCAACTTCTCTGTAGATGTGACCTTCTTGCTAGGAAATGAACTCCTTTTCTACTTAGCCATCACACATTCCTTGCAAATCATGTTAGTGGGCTTCATAATCTTAGGTAAATCTCTTACTGCAAGTGTAGAACTTACTTTCACAATATTATCAAAGTTTATATGACAAAACCTCCTATGCCATAACCAACTATCATCAATTTTAGTCATCAAACATGTCATCTTAGTAGAGTTCAACTGAAATACATTACCTCTGGTTCTAGATCCAGTTCCAATTAGATTTCCATCTTTATCCTTAATCAGACAAGTTTCCTCAGTAAACCAAACTTGATATCCTTTATCCACTAACTATCCAACACTCAAAAGATTATGTTTCAATCCATCAACAAAGTAAACATCATCAATATTAGTCTTTCCATCAAGAGTAATAGATCCTATACCTTTAATCAAACAAGGTGCATTGTTACCAACTCTAACAACTCCATCATAATTGTTAAACTTTATGAAATTTCCTTTATCACCAGTCATATGATGTGAACAACCACTATCTATAATCCAATCAGCTTTCTTTTTAACTTGGGAAACTAAAACATTTTCTTCTTTAACATCAGATTCAAAATTTTCTTCCTTAATTGCTACAAATCCTATGTCATCAAAGTTATCATTATCACTATCACTCAAATGTCTTTTAATTCCTACTTAAATTTCTTCATCATTTGCATAATAACATTCTTTAGATCTTCTAGGCTTAAAATTGTTTCTATACTTCTTAACTCTCTTAGGACACTTAGATGCAAAATGACCATATTCTTGACATGTCCAACATTTAAAGATTTTCTTACCATTTTGTTCTCTTTTCACAAGCAAGGCAATACCTTCTTCAATCTTCTTATCTTCATCAGATTTGGATCTACTACTGCTAGCATAATCTCTATTCACACTTGTACTTCTAGATAAAGTAGGTCTGGTGCTAAGAGCACTGAATGCTATCTCCACTCTAGGTAGTTCACCTGATAATCTCAAATTCATCTCTATTGCTTCCAATCTTCCAAGAAGAGTCTCTCTTGAAAATTTTGGTGTACAAGGTATCACTTGTTCAATCATTTTTGTAGTCTACCTAAATACCGGTGTCAATGTTCTCAAAATTTTCCATATTACTTCATTTTCTATCTTTTCACCTCCACAAGACTTTATTCCTACAATAATTTCTAACATCTTACCAATATAGCTTCTAACAGATTCATCTTCCATCATTCTTATGTCTTCAAATGCACAAATTTAGTTATGTAAACTAGCTTTCTTTGCATGTTCATCACCTTAAAAAGTAGAATGTAAAGCTTTCCAAATATCATGAGATCTAGTTAAACCTTTTACCTAACTATATTCCTTCTCCGGAAGTGCTGATAAAAGTGCTTCTCTTGCAAGTATGCTACACATGAATAGATCTACCTCATCTTTAGTACTTGTTTCAAGATTGTCTTCTTCAATTATAGTCCTTTCATTCTTTGTAGTCAACCAATAACCTGGTCCTAAACACAAGAGATGTGTCTTCATCTTTTCTTTCCAGCTGTCAAAATTTACTGCATCAAACTTAGGGCTTTCTTTCCTGAAATTCACCATAGATCTCCTTAAGTTGTTAAACTTCTCTTTCAAGGACTTGCCGCTCTAATACCAATTGTTAGAAAGTAAAGACCACCAAGATAATTGAGAGGGGGCGGTGAATCAGTTATCTGATAATTAAACCATTTATCAACATCAACTTCAATATCAACTTCAACAAATTTAAACCATATAATCAATGCAGTAACCAACCATAGAAATATAATCATACACAATGACACAATAACACAAGATATGTTAACTAGGGAACCTCTTGATCAAAGAGTAAACCCCAGTGGGAATGATGCCCACAAAATGATGCACTAATATGAAAGTTCCTTGTTAGAGGATGGACCCTATTAGGAATCTCATGAAATACATTTAGTACATATGAATCTATGTTAGGAGATTTTGAATCCCTGTTAAAAGATTCTAACCCTGTTAGGAGTTATGGAAGACAGAAGGACCCACTGCCCAAACAGCTTCAAGGAAAGATCTCTGAACTCACTGTCCAATAGATCTTAGGATTATTCAATAGAATAATATGAAATATTTTACCTCCTTCATACTATTCCAAAACCACACTCTCTACTACACAAGATCACAAATCGAGATCTCTGTACTTCGCAAGTCTTCCTTCATCACTGAATTAGCTCTTTTCTTCACTTCATGCATACATTCACATCACAACTTTCATAATTTCATATCAAAACTATTACTATCCTCTATCTAAACAAGGAAAACATTCTTTCCTTTATAGCACACTCAAATAATTACAAATGAGTCAGCATGCAAATACAAAATAATAATTTCAACACGCTACATCAAAATTACATAAAAATTGTCCACTTCCAAATATAATAACTTTCCAATCGTGTTACCTCAAAGTTTTCACTATGAACCACATCACCACCAATGAGTCTCAAACTTCCCTTTAACTACACAGAATCAGATTTCATCCCGATTAGGTGATATCCTTCGATTACCAAAAACCGCTACTTAGGAACACTGCCAGAATACTACTTCCACCAAAATGCTTATAACTTTCATGAATAAATTATTTTACTTTTTTTCTCTTAAACATAGGCTAATAACACACCAGAGAACATACTATTAACTACACATAACTCAATTTTCAATATAACATGTGCGCAAACAAAATTGTGCCTGCTTCTCTACTAAACTCTAGAATATCACTGTGTTGACATCAATGACAATCATAGCCATGAATGCAACAACCACTGCTATAGAATGACTGCCAAAGGCTTCAAAATTCCTTCCTAACATTGGAAACTATGAATTTATCTTTCAATTTAGTCACCATCAATCTCCACTGATTGATCATCATTTCACCTTCATCCTCTCTCTCTCTTTGTAATTCTTTCCACCAAAGAGCAACATGTCTTTTTAACATAGTCTGTGCAATTCTTACTCTAAGAGGATCTTCAATTTCTTCAATCTCAAATAAGTCTTCTAGTTCACCAATCCAATCAATCATGTCCTTGGGTTTCAAAGTACCAGAGAAAGTAGAAACTTCCATTCGGTAACTAGTACTTAACCGAGCTCCAGATCTATGTAACCAACCAATTTTGTCTTCACTAGATCTATCTCTCCAGTCATTTATACTAGATCGATTAGCTTCAAAGTCTTCAAGAGCTTCCTCATAACCATCATCAATACCAAGATTCCTCATCATACCATTAATAGCTCTCATGACCTCAATGATCATGTCATTCTTCATCAATTCCATCTCAGATCTGAAATTAACTTTAACCTTCTTTGTAATCTTTGATTCCATAGCATTACAAAGATCTGCAATCACTTCTAAGGTCAAATCTTCTTGGAAGCATCCTTCAAGATTTTTGAAAACCCAAAGAAATAAATCACAAACAAGGTCCTAGTGTAAACAACCTAAACTTAGAAATTTGTTTACACACTCAAGATCTTCAAGCTCTGATACCACTTGACATAGAACTGGTAAGGAGGATCCAATTAAGGATACTCCAAACAAGAAGCCAAACACCACAATGTGGAGTAGCACAACAAGATAATGTTTTCAACTAAATTTTCATTAACATGCCCAAATGTAAGGCTTTCCAAGTTAGGGCCAAATACAATCAAAGTATTTCTGCAACCTCTCAGCTAGTCCAGCTCTGAAATAATCAACAACTAATGAAAACCCTAAGGTAGATCTAAACTTGAGCTCACAAGCCTCCAAGCAATCTCCTTGTCTCCAAGCATGCAAACCACTAGCTCTTCTATTACAAACTATTAGATAACAATCTAATCTTCAAAATCTCATAGGATACAGATCTATATTCTATCTTTCACTACCTTCCTAAACAAATACCCAAACAATCCTTAAATAATAATCTTTAGCCACAAGTTGGCTAGAAGAAACAATTAACTCCTAATCCAAGTCAGCTTCTACTACAAACAAATATTAAGTGCAATAATAGTCATCTCTTAGATAGCCTTACAAACATTTAATTCTCCATGTCAGCCTCTAGATCTACGTAGGAGAATACAAAATAAGCTACCAACAATAAATGTGACAAGTCGGCCAACCAAATCACCAAGAACTCCTATCGGTAAACTAGAACTATCGAGCACCAGAGAAACAACTCAACACCAGTCAAACAACCGACCAATCTAGGCATCACCAAGCAACATAATAATTGCTGAGTATGAGTTCCACTGAGTGTTAGAGGTTTCACCAAGTTCCTTTAGTGATCGAGCTCCTCTAATAACTGATACCATTAGTTAAAGCTACAACTGAGTAACACAGAACCAAAACAACACACTACCATGCAGATTCACCAAGTACCCTAGAATACGCCTGCATCAGTATCTCTAAAAGTTTACCTCTTTTGCATGCTGTGACCACAAACTATAAACATTATGTGGGTATTTGTATTATGTGTTAGGAATGAATGCTGAATATATCCTATGGGAGTATTAGTATCCATTCTATAGTAGTTGTTGTTGCATTCATGACTATGATTATCATTGATGTCAACATAGTGATCTACTGAAGATTAGCAAAGGAGCAGATAGTGTTTGTGTTAGTGCACGTAGGATATTAGAGATCAAGCTATGTGATGTTAAGGAATTATTCTATGATATGTTATATGTTCATGGTTAAGAGCACATATAGTAATTTATTTATTCATGAAAGTTATGAGCATTTTGGTGGAAGCAATTTTCAGGTAGTGTTCCTGAGTAGCGGTTTGTGGTAATTGGATGATATCTCCTAATTGGGATGGAATCTTGTTATGCATAGTTGGAGAGAAGTTGAAAAAATGTTGATAGTGACATGGATGAAAATGAAAACTTCGAGGTCACATGAGTGAAGAGTTATTCTAATTGGAAGCTGATAGCTTTGTGTACTTTTTGTGTAGTGCATGGAAACTTTTATTTTGTAATTTGTATGCCGACTCAGTTGTAATTAATTGAGTGTGGTATAAAGGAAGGAATGTTTTCCTTGATGTAATATGATGAAGTTTGTAGTAATGCAAGAGTGAATGAAATTGTGAAAGTGAATTTGTGCAAAGAGGATATGCGAGGTACAAAGATCTGAAATTGAGATCTGGTGTAGCAGTGAGTGCGGTTTGGCACATTTAGAGGAGAGGTAACATAATGTTGAGATTAGTAATATTTTGATATTATTCTATTGAATAATCTAGATATCAGTTAGACAGTGTGTTCAGTGATCTTTCCATTGAAGTTGTTTGGGCAGTGGGTCCTTCTATCTTCCATAACTCCTAACAGAGTTAGAATATTTTAGCAGGGATTAAAAATATCCTAACAAGGACTCATATGTACTAAATGTATTTCATAATAATCCTAACAAAGTCCATCCTTTCACAAGGAATATTCATATTAGTGCAACTTTTGTGGGCATCATTCCCACCGAGGTATACTTTTTGATCAAGAGGGTCCCTAGTCAACATATCTTGTGTCATTGTGTTATTGTGTATGAATATCTTTATATGGTTTTTGGTTACATTTCTTATATGGTTAAAATCTATCAAAGTTGATAAAGGTTATAATTATCTGATAACTGATTCACCCCCCCTCTTAGTTATCTTGGTGGACTTTACTTTCTAACAATTGGTATCAGAGTGACATGTCCTTGAAAGAAAAGTTTAACAGCTTAAGTAGATCCATGGTGAATTTTAGGAAAGAAAGCCCTAAGTTTGATGGAATGATTTTTGATAGCTGGAAAGAAAAGATGAAGACACATCTACTATGTTTAGGACCAGGTTATTGGTTGATTACAAAGAATGAGAAGACTATCATTGATGAGGATAATATTGAAACAAGTACTAATGATGAAAGAGATCTATTCATGTGTAACATACCTACCAGATAAGCACTTTTTTCAGCCCTTTGGGAGAATGAGTACAGTCAGGTAAAATATTTGAAAACATCTCACGAAATTTGGTTAGCTTTATAGTGTACTTTTAAAGGTGATGAACATGCAAAGAAAGTTAGATTACATAAATGGATATGTGAATTTGAGGATATAAGAATGATGGAAGATGAATCTATTAGAAGCTATATTGGTAGAATTCTAGAGATTGTTGCAGGTATAAAATCTTGTGGAGGAACAAAGATAGAGAATGAAGTGATATGGAAAATTCTGAGGACATTGACTCCTACATTTAAGAAAACAACATAGATGATTAAACAAGTTATACCTTATATTGCAAAATTTACAAGAGAGACTCTTCTTGGAAGATTGGAAGCATCAGAAATGAACCTAAGGTTATCACGAGACTTACCTACAATGGAGATAGCATTCAGTGCTCTTAGTGTTCACCCTACTTTGTCAAGAAGCATAAGTGTGAGAAAAGATTATGCTAGCAACAACAAATCTAGAAATGGAGAAGATGGGAAGATTGAAGAAGGTATTTCCTTGCTTATGAAGAGAGAACCAGGCGGTAAGAAATTTTTTAAATGTTGGACATGTCAAGAATATGGTCATTTTGAATCTAAATGTCCTAATAGAGTTAAGAAGTATAGAAACAATTTTAGGCGTAGAACATCTAAGGAATGTTATTATGCTAATGATGAAGAATTTGAAGCTAGTATAGAGAGAACCTTAAGTGAAAGTGATATTGAGAATAATGATGATATAGGATTTGTAGCAATTAAAGAAGACAATTCTAAAATAGAGGTTAAGGAAGAAAAATCTCTAGTTTCTCAAGTTGAAAAGAAATCTGATTGGATTATAGATAGTGGTTGTTCACATTATATGACTGGAGACATGAAAAAGTTCATAAATTTTAACAATTATGATGGAGGAGTTGTTAGAATTGGAAACAATGCACCTTGTTTGATTAAAGGTATAGGATCTATTACTCTTGATGGAAAAACTAATACTAATAATTTTTACTTTCTAGATGGTTTGAAACATAATCATTTGAGTGTTGGACAATTAGTTGATAAGGGATATCAAGTTTGGTTTACTGAAAAAACTTGTGTGATAAAAGACAAAGATGGAAATTTGATTGGTACTGGAACTAGAACCAAAGGTAATGTATTTCAATTGAATCCTACTAAGATGACATGCTTGATTACTAAGATTGATGATAGTTGGTTATGGCATAGAAGATTTTGTGATATAAATTTTGATAACATTGTGAAAGTGAGTACTACACTTGCAGTAAGAGATATGCCTAGAATTATGAAGCCTACTAACATGGTGTGCAACAAATGTGTGATTGCTAAACAGAAGAGAAGCTCATTTCCTAGTAAGAAGTTCACATCAACAAAGAAGTTGGAGATTGTTCATACAGACTTGAACAGTCCTACAAGGACTAGAGGATTCTATGGAGAAATGTATTTTATGTTTCTTGTTGATGATTTTACAAGAATGATGTGGATTACATTTCTTAAAGAAAAATATGAAGCATTTGATAAGTTTAAGGTTATTAAGAATAAAGTTGAGAATGAATCTGGAATGAAGATTAAATGTTTGAGATCAAATAGAGGTGGAGAATTTACTTCTAGAGAATTTAACACCTTTTGTGAAGTGAATGGTATTAAGAAATAATTTTCAGTCCCTAGGATACTTGAACAAAATGGTATTGCAGAAAGAAGAAACAGATCAGTGATTAAAGCATCAAGAGCTATGTTATTTGAGAATGATTTAGCGAAGATATTCTAGAGAGAAGTAGTGAACACAATAGTGTATACTATGAACATAGTACAAATCAGAGTAGACACAAACAATACACCCTATGAACTATGGTTTGGACATACACCCTCAGTTGAGTATCTTAGAATTTTTGGAAGAAAATGTTATATAAAGAGAGATGATGACATTGGAAAGTTTGATCCTAGAAGTGATGATGGTATATTTCTTGGATATTATTTGAAAAGAAAAGCTTATAAATGTTACATAAGAGAACTAAGACTATTGTTCAGAGCGCAAATGTTAAAGTTGATGAAAAGTTCAAAATTTAGGAAAGAATGCTTGATTATGAATCATATGAAGGAACTCATCCTAGATCTAACATTGAGACTACTGAATTATTCTATGAAACCGACAGTGATTTGTTGAATGAAATCCATAGTGAGGTAATTGAAGAACTGGCACCTAAAGTGAGATTTGAGACAATGACACCTAACAAGAATTTATCAAGGAATCATCATGTTGAGTAGATTATTGGAAGCCTAGATAGAGGAGTTCATACTCAAAATAAGGTACAACAATAGTTATGTTTTATTTCTCAAATTGAACCTAAATCTACTAGTGAAGCTTGTGAAGATGAACATTGGATTAAAGCTATGAAAGTAGATCTAGATCAAATTGAAAAGAACAAGACATGGGAATTGGTCCCTAGACTTAAAGATAAGAATGTTATAGGAACAAAATGGGTATTTAGAAACAAGATGAATGAACAAGGAGAAGTAGTAAGGAACAAAGCAAGATTAGTATGTAAAGTATACTCATAACAAGAAGGAATTGACTATGAGGAAAATTTTGCACTAGTAGTAATAATTGATGTAGTAAGAATGTTTTTGGCTTATACAACTTTTAAGAAGTTCAAAGTATATCAGATGGATGTGAAGTTAGCATTTCTGAATGGAGAGTTGGAAGAAGTCTACATTGAGCAACCTGAAGGTTTTCCTTTAACTCAAGAAGGAGACATGGTATGTAAAATAAAGAAATCTTTATATGAACTAAAGCAAGTACCTAGAACTTTGTATGCAAGATTGGACAAGTATTTGATAAAATTAGGATCTACAAAAGAAACAACTTATAAAAACCTGTACACAAAAGAAATTGAAAATGGTTTCTTAGTTGTAGTTATTTTTGTTGATGATATCATTTTTTGAGGTGAAGATTGATGCAAGGTAGTGAGCAAGAGGGGCAAAAAAATGGTACACCCTAATGATACAAGCATGCCCAACACATGCGAAAGCCAACAAACAAAACAATGAGAGAGAGAATGTAGAAACTTTCATATATATTCATCAATTGAATCATACATGCCAGGCTGTAAGGCCTTCCTGGTTATAGCTTAATATTACAATGAATCTCAAAAGTCCTCAAACATATGAGGATCTATTACAAAATCTCCAATCTAATGTCTACTATCTTCTATCCAAAAACTGCCTCCTAATCTACAACCAAATATCTACATTTATACAAGAAGCTACTAAACTGAGTCGGCCTTCAGATCCAAAATCAACAAAAGGAACAGTCAAATCTAGGACCACACACTTCCCAATTATGGATACCAACATTAAATCCATGATCCAATATAAATGCACAACTCAGCCACAACAAAAACTAAAACTAAACTCGTTGGTAAGCAAGATAACCAAGCAATAGATAGGCAATGCCGAGCACTAGTGAAATAATCGACTACCCAGGAGATAATTGACCACACTCAGTAACCAAAGAAAATCGACCAACTACTGACCATCTCGATCAAAGCAGGAACTGATGTGGGAGCATCTTGACCCTTCAACATTATGAGGAGTTTCATAATATTGTAATATTTAAAGTCATTTTGTTTTTGTGGGACCTTGTCAAGAAATGGTTAAAGTCCTTAAAATGTGAAAGTCCCTAAAATTGGATTGTAATGTGTTCATGAGAATGCTTCAAACAACATTGCAATAGGTTAGTTTTAATAACTACCTAGAATCTCATTAAAAGAGAAGTGTAACCAAATCAAGATAGAGGGAGAGTAGAGAGATTATGAGAGATAGCTCAGATAGAGAGCACAAAAGATTAGAGAAAAGAGTCATCTCTCTAGCCTTTAGATAGAGAGCCATGCATGTGATATGCATTTGTATTTCAAGGTTTTTTGAAGTTAAATAGTTTGTGTTTAGGTTCTCATTGTGTCTCCCTTTCATATTTTAGTTTTCTATTTAAATCAAGTTTAAACGTATGCTATTACAAATCGATTACATTTTTGTTTAGTTGTCAACCATTTCTTCATTTCAAAGAGATTTTGTAGTGATAATTGGGATTTAGCTCACCACCTTTCCTCATAAAAAAAACCCACTAGAAGATAATGACCTTGTTTGGATGCTAATATCCCCAGCTCCTTATAATGCAAGGAGTGTACCCTCTTGCGGGTCTTCTTCACCATGGCATGCATGCCACATAGATGTTCACCACCATTTATGTAGATAGACCAAAACAACACTCCAAAATTTCATGGGTCCATTGCAGTATGAGCATGTTGTTTCAACGTTCACTAATTAGAACCAAATACACAAAATATGATGTGCAAGTATGGTTGATTTATGATCATTGTTTCTTTGCACTTCGTGGGATTCCCTTGGAACGAGCCCAGATCCACCATCACATGGTCTGTCACCATATGAATAGGCACACACATTTCATTGACTGAGTTCATTAAACGATGAACTTCTTTGTCAACTTGTTCACACAAACTTTGCAGCGAGCTCATTTACAGGCCACCTTCCAACATGACTCTCAAAATGCCAACACACTCTACAATTTACAATAGCTTGACAGTCTGACATTATATGAGCAAGAGTGAGTATGAAAATGTGCTCACCACCTTTTGTCTCACTATAAGGGCTGAGCCACACTCATGCTTAAGGTTATAAAGCCACCACCTTAATGCCAATCATCATAGGCATTTCATGATGCCACCTTTTCTCCATTCGAATTCAATACAAGAATCCATAACAATCTCTTGGAAACCATTTTTAAGACCGATTCCTCCATTCCCATCGGACTGTAATGTTAACTAATACATTTTCAAAACAAAAACATACATAGCATTTGCCAATAACTCAAATCCCAATTATCATTGTCGAATCCCTTCGAAAGCAAGAAACAGTTGACAACTAAACAATAATGTAACCGATCTATAATAGCATATGTTTAAACTTGATTTAAATAGAAAACTAAAATATGAAAGGGAGACATGACGAGAACCTAAACACAAACTATTTAACTTCAAAAAAAATTGAAATACAAATGCATATCACATGCATGGCTCTCTGGCTAAAAGCCAAAGAGCTAACTCTTTTCTCTAATCTTTTGTACTCTCTCTGAGCTATCTCTTGTAATTTCTCTACTCTCCCTCTATCTTGATTTAGTTACACTTCTTCTCTTTTAACGAGATTCTAGGTAGTTATTAAAACTAACCTATTACAATGCTATTTGAAGCATTCTCATGAACACATTACAATCCAATTTTAGGGACTTTAACATTTTAAGGACTTTAACCATTTCTTGACATGGTCCCATGAAAACAAAATGAATTTAAACATTATAATATTATGAAAATCCTCATAATGTTGAAGGGTCAAGATGCTCCCGCATCATACTCCTGGGCTTAAAATATTTCCATGTCCCATGGAAATGGTGTTTGGTTCACACTTCTACTGCTCACTCTAATGTTGTAATTGACTTGGCCACTATCCACCTTGCTTCATGTTGCTTCACACCATCACCTTATTGCCATCTTATCCACCCAAGATCCTGGAAGATGCTGACCACCCTTCGCTTAGTGGTTTCTCTCTTACACTTTCTACCCAGCCTTATCTCGGTGGAGACAATACCAAGACCTCTACTCATGAGATCTTCACTCAAGAACATCTTTGTTCTTCTACAGCTTTGATGGATCACTCTTGCAACTAGTTAAAAATTCCACCCACCAAAACACCAGACCTTTCGCTAGCACTGATACCATTCTGATGCGGAGGAAATCTCAAATTCCAAATACTTCTCCAAGGATATCACCATAAATCGACCATACTTGCACATCATATTTTTTTGGTAGGTCTGGTCCGAGCTGCATCCAACTTAGACTGTGAAATGCATGAATTGTCTTCCATCGGTCTACTGTTCCACTTAACCAAATATTCCATATATTATTTTCCTCTTGTACTTTTTCCAACTCTTTCCTTCAAAATTTGTTCAACTTCATCATTCTGCTTCTAAGGATATTTTGTCGGCACTGTCACTTCTTCATTAGGTTCATGATACTCAAACAAATCAGCAATGTTGAAAATCGGTGATATGTCCATGTCATCAGGTAACTCAATCTCATATGCATTTCCACTATCAAATTTCTTCAAAATCTTGCAAGGTCCAAACTTCTTCATCTTTAGCTTCCCATATGTTCCAACAGGAAATCAACCTTTCTTCAAATGAACCATCACTTCATCACCAACATCAAAAGTTTTATGTCTCCTTGAGCTATCAACTTTGTCTTTGTATTTTTGATTACTATCTTCTAGCTTCAACTTCACATATTTATGAAATTTTTTCATGTATTCAACAAACTTTACTCCTTTAGTACTTTTCTTATTCTCATTAGCAATGTCTCTCAAATCAGATATTCCTCTTGGTTATGTTCCATTCACAATCTCAAATGGTGTCTTTCCAGTACTCCTATTCATTGAATTATTGTATGCAAACTCTTCTTGTGCCAACACATAATCCCAATTACTTGGTGTGTCTCCAACTAAACATCTCAAAAGATTTCCCAAACTTCTATTCACAACTTTAGTCTATCCATTGGTTTATGGGTGAAATGTAGAGCTATATTTCAACTCAGTGCCAAATTTCTTCCAAAGTGTTTTCCAAAAGTATCCAACAAACTTATTGTCTCAGTTAGAGATAATACTCCTTGGTAATCCATGCAATCTAATAATTTCCTTAAAGAAAAGATCTGCTACATGTACTGCATCTGATGTCTTTCTACAAGGTATTAAATGTGCCATTTTTTAAAATCTATCCACAATAACAAATATTGAATCATTACCTCTTACTATCTTTGGTAAGCCAAGAACAAAGTCCATACTAATGTCAATCCAAGGTTTCTCAAGAATATCAATTGGTGTATACAATCTAGTATTCTGACTTACTCCTTTTGCAACTTCACAAATTCCTCAACTTTTCACAAATTTTTGAACATCTTTATACAACTACGGCCAATAGTATTTCTCCTTAAGAAAATTCCATATTTTATCAATGCCAAAATATCCAACCAAAACACTACTATGTTTCTCCTTTATCAAATTAGATCTCATCACTCCTCTTGGTATACACAACTAAATACATTTAAACAACATACCTTCCTAAATAAAATATTCATCCCATTTAGTATCTTGTTGATCTTGAATAGGTGCTTTGCACCTTCTCCATGGCTCAGAAAAATTAGGCTCAAACTTATAAGAATCTCTCATCTCATCAAAACCAAGAACTTCAATTTTCATCTTGGTCATCAAAGATCTTCTTCTACTCAATGCATCAACAACTCAGTTAGTGACTCCTCTCTTATGCTTTATCACAAATGTATAACTCTACAAATACTCAACCCATTTCATATGTCTCTGATTCAACTTATTCTGACTACCCAAATATTGTAAATCCTTATGATCAATATACAACACAAATTCACTCAGTATCAAATAATGTGTCCATTTCTTTAGTGCTTGAATAATAACATAGAATTCTTGATCATACACAGAATATTTCCTTTTAGCATCATTCAATTTTTCACTAAAGAAAGCAATAGGTTTACCTTCTTGACTCAACATAGCTCCAACTACACTTCCACTTGCATCACATTCCACTTGAAATACCTTACTAAAATTAGGTAATGCCAAAATAGGTAATTCAGAAACCTTCTACTTTAGAGTCTCAAAACTTTTGTCAGCTCGATGTGTCCACTTGAATTCTCTTTTGTCTCCTCTCATAGTCTTAGTCATAGCATTACAAATTGAACTAAAATTTCTTATGAACTTTCGGTAAAAGCTTGCCAAACCATGAAATGATCTTACCTCACTAGAATTCACAAGTGTAGGCCAATTTAAAATAGCTTCAACTTTTTTAGGTTCCATCTTCAAACCATTAGCTGAAATGAAAAATCTCAAATACACAATCTCTTCTTTCATGAATGAACACTTTTTCAAATTTATCAGCAACTTTTCCTCTTTCAATCTCTACAAAACTTGTCTAACATGAAACAAATGTTCTTCTCTAGTCTTATTGAATATTAGAATATCATCAAGATATACAATCACAAACTTACCCAAGAATTTCTTCAAAACTTCATTCATCAATCTCATAAAAGTACTTGGTGCATTAGTTAAACCAAAAAGCATAACCAACCACTCATACAAACCTTGTTTTGTCTTGAAAGCAATCTTCCATTCATCACCTTCTTTGATTATGATATGATGATTGTACACACTAGATTGCGCACTTCTCTAATTCATTACTTTCAAGGGAATCCATGAATGGGAAACCTTGAGAAAGTGACCTAGAACTCCCTAGGCATGGAATCACAAGGATGTTGATGGTGCTCTCAGCTAGAGCTATTGAAGCATGCAACCTTGCAAGTAAACCACACAGTGGGAGATTCAAAGAGATAAGGGTGAGAATGCCAATATCCTTGAGAATCAACAATGGAAATGCAATGCAACTATGCTAAGAATGAAGATGCAAGCTAATCGATGGAAATGAAAGTATTAAAAGCCTTGCTAATTAAGTTATGTGAGCTAATCTAGAGCATAAAGGAAACTAAGCTAGATGCCATGAAAGCTAATCTAAGAATGCAAGAATGAAAGCTAAATGCAACAGGATTTCCAAAGCTCCAAAGTCACCAAAAAATCCTATAGCATAAGATTAGTATTCAAACTTGGGATCCTAGAATGAGAAAAGAGCTCTCCTTTTATAGGAATTGAAAATGAATGGACCATAGAGATTAAGAGACAAAATATTTAATCAAGGGTGGAGCTTGAAAGAGGAGCAATCCATGTGCACAAATCTCCTCCAATGAGAAAATAAGAGTTGACTTTTGTGTCCATATGAGACAAAAAGACCTTTTCTTCTTTTTATAAAATAAGAATAATACTTTATTTGTGCAACTTAGGATAAGAGGAGAAGTGGGAGATTTTTATTTAATAAAAAGGGAGGAAATTCTTTTGAAATAAATAAAGACTTTAGGATAAAATGGTTAGCCCATAGAAGATAATCAAATAAATGATAGAAATAGGATTTGATCAAGGAAATTGATATGATTGAAAAATGCTGATTTTTGAAAATATTGATTCAGGGGTTTGATAAATTGTTGAATGGGGGCCCAAAGTCTAGGCAACCATTTTAGGGTGCATACATTTTCCCCTCTTTGACTAATGTGAGATCGATTTGGGATCACATGTGGTCAAAGAATGGAATTGAAGTGTGAGATTGATTTGGGATCACAAAAAAAAATCCACACATGTGCTCAACATATGGGAACATATCAGGACAAAGATAAGCATAAGCTAAAAAAGATAAGCTAAAAGAGAAGACCAAATCACTGGTGAATAGGAAATTGTCAAGTCTCAAATAAGAGATAATAATATTAAGCAAGGTTTGATTGATAAAGATGAATCAAGAATTGAAGTTGATAGGTACTGCCCCCTAGAATTGAAATCAAAATCAGGTAGAGGAGAAACAACAAATTGATAAATCTGATCAAATCACTAGAAATCATAATCGAAGGTGAAAGATGATAGGATAACCATCAAGAAGTGAAGAAATGCCCCAGTTTGACTAGGTCTGACTAAGAAAGATATAGGATAAAAATGAAGTCAAACCTCAAAGAGATGAATGAAATGAAAATGAATGGAAGACTAGAAGGTTGAAAGAGATGGGGATGAAAAAATGAAGATGCCCCAACAAAGATTGAAGGATCATGCCTCAAATGGTCAGCCAACTGCACAGAAGAAAGGGAAAGTTTGAAATGTGATTTTGACTGTCAAGATGAACTCTTATTTTGATTTCGATCCCAAAAATGAATCTAGGACGTCAAAATTAGCCAATTGTGCAATTTTTGCAAAATTCTGAGATGTTTTGAAAATTAGGTGAAAAAGTCAAAATGCTATATAAGGGGTAAAAAGGTCATTTTCAAAATCATTTGTCTTTTGTGATTGATATAGACTCATGTTTTTGAAAATGATCTCTTTATGATATATATATATATATATGATGATAAGATTAACCCCTTGTGATGACAGGAAAAGGATGGGATGAAAAAGATAAGGAGCAAAAGACATGATCGAGAAAAAGTGAAAGGTGAGCGTAGTTGACTGAAAAGTCCATGAAAGATGAAAAGAGAGCTCTCTCCATATGAAAGATGCAAAACTAATCTAACATGAACCTAAAAATGCAAGCTACTATGAAAAGTGGTTTACTTGCAAGGTCACAAAGCTTTTAGACTCTAATATTCATCATCAAGTATTATTGGTAGCGTCTCAAGATCATACAATACACACTAGTATGACTATGTGAATATGAATATGATCTATATTGGATAGATATGTGGGAATCTCACCTAAGCATCAAAGACATATAGGTCAAGATGACTAGTGTAGTGATATTTCCTAAATTTAATATGGCAAGATTATACTCGTATCGAGGCACAAGGAAAGTCAAGATGACTATAAGCATGCACTTGCGAAAAACAATCAAGGATAATATACTATAGATCCTAGTGTCAGGTGGAACAAGCATAAATACTAATAACAATTAAGATTAACAAGATATACCCATAAGTAGAAAATAAATAAAACGTGTCCTCATGCCCCCAATTTTCTAGCTTGGCATCATCAAAAACTATTAGGGAGAGAACACTCATCAAAGAAATCATCATAGATAGCACACAAAGAAATAAAGTCAAACAAGTCTCAATGAATCAAGTTTTTAAGTGTGCGTGTGTAGGTCATAGATTCAAACTTTGAGTATCACATCTGCCAGTAAGAAATATTGTATCATGCTAGACTACGGGTAAGATATCTGATAAGTGTTGAGAAAAACTTGATGCTAGGGTAGTGTTGAAAAAGATAGTTGGGGTGGTATTGAAAACACCATTTGCGAGGTTTTAAAATTTTTTGATTTTTTTGGAATATATAATTTTTTTGGAGATACATCAAAGTGCCTATTGCTAGGTTTTCACTAAGATGATCATTTTTTTAAGGACATTTTTTTTATTTTTAGAAATTTTTCAGCATCATATATGAATTTTTTTGGGAAATTTTTTCAGGATCAATAAATATTTACAAAGGATTCCCCAGATAGAATGGGTATCAAACCCCCAAGCAAGATCACATCGTGTAGTCCCAATGTCTAGCAAGGTGGAGAACAAGAGGGATTAGCAAGCTGGTGGAAGAGATGGAAGACAAGAGAATAAAGGAGAATGAAGGGAAGAAATCCTGAAGGGAAAACTCTGCAAGAGTACCCAAGCTAGGGAAAAAATGTCATGTAAAGAACATTTGGATAAGCAATGAAAGGCCAGCATAGGATGAGTAACAAAAGTGTAATGAAAAAGAAAGAAAAGATGCAGTCCAAAGTAGTAGACATGTCAAGAGGCTTCATAGCATTGTGTTTTACTCTTTTTTATTAGATCAAGACCAAAGGGGAAAAGGATAGCAAAAGGATAGAATGAATGGAAAAAAATAAATATGAAGGATAAACATGAAAGGAATGAAAGAAAGATCATCATAAGATAACTCACAAGATAGCCAAATGTTCATGTATAGGTCAACATTGTCAAGATCAAAGAGGGAAGACGGAATGGATAAAATATGTAGAAGAACTACACATGATGTCTGATTGCTAGGTTTTCATCACGGTACTTATCCAAGGCACCACAAGGGAGTGGTTTTCACCATAGGACAAATTTATTTCCCTTTACTTTTGCTACCAAGGTGCCTGTTTCCAAGTTTCCACCAAGGCACATTTTCAATTTTTTTAATTTATTTATTTTGGAAGAAGGCAAGATTTTTAGATAATTCTCCTTGAAAGGATAAACCATGATATGCTAATGATTCAAAATTATATGCTCAAAGATGTTGATAGGGAAAGGAAGACAGAAGAGAAAAATGGAGGATAAGGTTTTATGTAAAGCAAGTGAGGTTGGAAGATATGAGGAATAGGCAAATGAGGAAAAAGGATAGAAGGTAGAAGGATAATGAATGGAAGGATTTTGAAAGGGTAGATGGAAAGGAAGGAAAGATCAACATCAACACACACCTTGAAGGGTGGTGAGAGGATGGAGGAAAAAAAATGTGAATGAAGAAATATGTGAAGGAATATGGTGAATGGATAGCAGAGGTTGCAGTTTAGGCGCATGGAATGAAAGAATGTTTTTGGAAGAAGATGAAGTGGAAGCCTTTGGAAGCTTTAATGTCAAATTCACTTTTTTTTCAACATCATACTCTTTCAAGAGAGACTTTGGAGTCCATATAACCGTAGGATTTTCATTTCTTTTTAATGATTTGGAGAGAATATCTTCAATGATGGATTTTGGAACCCATACTTGTCTTTTAGTTTTCTTCTTAGATATCTCTTTTGACTTTATGTCTCCATGTTGAGTAGAGGAGACATGGTGATCTTATTTTTTTGATGGATTCTTATATTGCTTCATTTTCTTGTATTGAACATTTAAGTTACTTCCAAAAGATGTGGGACTTGTGGAAGAAGAAGGAGGATATGACTAGTTTAGATGGGTGGGTGGATGGAAAGGACTCAAGGGTATGGATCTATGTTGATCTTGAGGAAAGATAGGAGATGGAGGGATGTAAGAATGTAAGATGGATGATGAATTAGGATATTTAGGAGGGGAAATTGAAGGGACATAAGGGCCCAAGATGGAAGGAAGATGTGAAGCCCTTTGTATTGGTGGAGGAGGTTCAAGGATGGACATGGAAGATACAAAAGGATAATCAATAAGTTCATCAACATCTATATGACAACCAAGGACATCAGCATCTTTAGAGTGAGCATTAGGATTTGCAATAGGATCATGAAAATCTTGATTAGGGGAAACTTTTTTGATATGATTTTTCAAAGCTTACAAAGACTTAAGAAGAGTAGAAAGTGGAAGCGAACATGGAGTGGTAGAAAAAGAATATGGAAGACTTTGATCTTGACAAGGAGCTTTAGATAGCATAAGTGTATAAGTTTTCTCTTGATTTTCAATAGGATTAACATTGGAAGTAACAACACTATTTTTAATAACCTTAATGGAAGTATCATCTTTGGAAAGCACAAGTGTAGTAAGGTTATTTCTATTGTCAATAAGCTCAATGGTGTAAGTAGTATCTTGATCTTGCTTAGGAGAAGACTTAAGACATGGTGGAATGAATGAGAATGGGTGTAGAGGATCAAAAGAATCATGAAATGTATAAGAGACATCATGAAAAGGATTGGATGATATGGAGGGTTCTTGATCTTGATCTTTCATTATGTTCTTTTGTTTACTTTTAGAGTCCTCTTGACATGGAGCCACTTCTAAGGACAAGGAGGCATGTTGGAATTGTATGGAAGACTTTGGAAGAGATGGTGAAGGACTAGTTGAAGTAGGCATTGTAGCATATAAAATCTTAGGCTCTTTAGTTTTAGCATTATTGAAAGTATTTGCAGCCAAGTGAAGATTAGCTTGACTTTCTTTAAGAGGCGGCCCTTGAGGATAGCTATAGGGAACTGGATGAAAAGTATTAGGATCTTTGTTGGATGAAGGATTTGTGATAGATTTGGAAGAGTCAGAAGCTTTAGGAAATGTATGGGTATTGGAGGAAGTAGGGGATGGAAGGGAACCATCACAAGACAAAGGTCGTTCATTAACATAATCTTTCTTGAGAGTGTAGTCTTTAATTTCAACATGAATGTTCTTAGATGAATGATTCTTATAATATTAATGTTTCAAATCAGTGTGGTGCATTTTATAGTCCTCAATAGTAGTAAATGGATCATAATCAAGGTATTGTTCACAGAAATCATCAAAATCTCTTTCAAAATCAAAATCATATGGATCACCATCACGATCTATCCAATGTGATGACCCATTTCTAGTAAGCATGAGCACAGGATGAGGAGGACCCTTAGGAATAGAGGTGTCATAGGTATCAGTACATTGTCCATTATCATAGTCATCATAGTCATCAAAGATAGGTGTGTCACTCTTCATGGAAGAGGTATCACAAGGAGTATCATATTTCTCATCATGGTATGTCTTGAGATAAGGAGTAAGACTCTTGGGGGAAGTAGAAGAGGAACAAGATCATGAAGAAGAGGAAAGTGAAGACCTAGCAGAGGAAGAAGACTTGGATAATGAGGAATGTGAATAATATGTAGAAGAGTCATGGTATGACTTGGAAGATGAGGAAGGATGAGAAGATTTAGAAGATGAAAAATGTTTGGAAGAAGGAGGTCGTGACATGATCATGTCTATGATCCTAGCAAAGGCATCTGATTCATTCATCTTTTATTTTATTTTTGTCTTAAGTTCATCACCCATGAGATATCTAGAAGGAATATTGGAGGAATAAAAATCTTTGAATTGAGCAATAAGTTTGAGATCATCTATTTTCAAGAGAGGTTCCATAACAAGATAGTTGAAATTCATGATTTTGGAAAAGGAGGAGTCAAGCATGGAAATGAAAGAAGAGATGAATAGAAGAAGGTAAGACTAGATAATAAGAGGAAAAGAATCAAGAAGATGTGAAGAGTTTCCCATGGGAGTGGAAGACTAGAAAAACATTAGAAATATGAAAGAAAGAAGACCAAGAGTCATTTTGTGCAACTTGGTACCATTTACATTCATTTGGGTGTTGAGAAATATGTCATAGCACCTAAGATTTGACCTAGACCAACCAAGGAAGACTGAAAATGACACAAATCAGACAGACAACAAAATTACTCTGAGTGGCAGTTTGCAGGGTACTAGGACAATACAATCTGCCTAGGTGATATTTCTTACATAGGTTATGTGACAATTTCTAGGTAGCCGGTGTGATAAAATCCAGGCAAGTAGTGCGACAGTTGTGCTGCAATGAAGTATCACATGATAAAACTTAGAATAACATGTGATGATTGTTCAATATTGTATGATTCTTGACCAGTGAATGTAAAAATCTCAGTTTTTGAAGGCAATTCATCTAAAGTCTCAGTTTGATGGTTCAATTTCTGGACTCCAAACATAGTAATAGCAGAGAATAGATAGGTTTGCAAATAGTAAGTGATCAAACATGTCATAAAACACTTGAATAAAGGGCAAAAGAAACCTTGCCAAGACAAACACTTGTGATATCAAAGAAAAGAAATCCTATGAATGCTACCATGATGTTTGATGTTTGAGAACATTTGCACAAGTAGATCACAGTGAGAACACTTCAAGCACTTACTAGCCTAAAAAGACAAAGGCTCAATACTTAACAACTTGGCCCACACTTGATGTCCCATTGCCTCACACAAAGTGGTTTCCCACAATAGATATTGGCTTTGTCATGGAAGTGCCAATGACAGAACCAAAGGAACATAGATGGTGAGTAATCTTGGGGTGATCTGGGTTAGTCCACTAGGATCAATCCTTGCACCAAGATGCTAAGTGGAAAAATAGGGTGGCTTCTACCTATGGTTCTTAGTAAGGGCTTCTATTCGTAATACCCCTCTTTCTCCCCAAAGGGACTCCTTACCTTGCGGCAAGTAACAGACCTCATGGCCACAAGAGTACCTTAAGCATTCTTGCTCAACATTTTTGTCATGGTCACAATCCCACAAGTACTCACATCAAGTGAAGACAATTACTACATCTACCAAGGTTTTGTGTCCTTGATAGCCTTGATTTTATAGTGGGTTGGAATAGCCAGTGAAAAGCTTGTCCCCACTTGGGTCATTTCTCTTGATAGCTCAAGAGTGGGCCCGCTAAAGGATTCTAAAACTAAACAAAGAGTGGATTAACCTTTGAGGGTCAATGTTTCTGGTTCACCTCAAGGTTGAAGATAATACTTTCCTAGCTCAAAAATTTCTACCAAACATGCCAATCAAAGGTTCAATTACCCTCTTGCCTTCAAAATCCAAAGATGGGTCAAGATTTTTGTTTCACCACAAGGGTGAAGAGCATACTCTCCTACCACCAAAAGATTCCTACAACAAGATATTAAGTGCCTATGAAAAGAAACAACTAGTATATGCCACACTCAAAATGAAAGCAATTAAACAAACACTTGATTGGTTTTTATGCTTTGGGCAGCCCTGCAAAAATGGTTAGTAGCCCTTTTGCATTTGGAACTTTGACATGCGTTCTTTTAAGAAAATGTTTCAAGCAATGAGAGCACCTACAAGCACAACTTGTTAGCCCTGCAAAGGTTAGCACATCAAAATCAAGTGAAATCTACAAATCAAACTCTATTCTACCACAACAAATTAGAAATTTGAATCAAATAAATCAAATCTTGCAAAGGAATGTCCAAAATTACTCACTGCCAGGCCTAGGTGATAGTTATGTCAGAGAAAGAATCATATGATACTTCTTAGTATATTGTTGCAATACATCCTCTCTATGTGATAGTTCATGATACCTGCATGTGAAAGAGAATAATATGATAGTGCGACATAATCTACAAGGGCACGGGATACTTTAACTGGTAAAGTATTGCACTTGTATACAAGCAATTGTCATAGGACATTGGAAGACTATCGCATGATAATTTTGTCAGAAAAATAGAGAGCTGAAACAAAAAGCTAAAATGATGATGAAAAATTGATGGAAATGCATAAAAAGAAGGACAAAAAAGGAGTGTTATGTCCCACGGTGAGCGCAAAAAATATACACACTAGATTGTGCACTTCTCTAAGTCATTACTTCCAAGGGAATCCATGAATGGGAAACCTTGAGAAAGCAACCTAGAGCTCCCTAGGCATGGAGTCACAAGGATGTTGATAGTGCTCTTAGCTAGAACTATTGAAGCATGCAACCTTGCTAGTAAACCACACAATGAGAGATTGAAAGAGACAAGGGAAAGAATGCCAATATCCTCAAGAATCAACAATGAAAATGCAATGCAACTATACTAAGAATGAAGATGCAAGCTAAGCTATGGAAATGAAAGTATTACAAGCCTTTCTAATTAAGATATGTGAGCTAATCTAGAGCATAAAGGAAACTAAGCTAGATGCCATGAAAGCTAAGCTAAGAATGCAAGAATGAAAGCTGAATGCAAGAATGAATGCAACAAGATCTCCAAAGCTCCAAAGTTACCAAGAAATCCTACAGCATAAGATTAGTATTCAAAGTTGGGATCCTAGAATGACAAAAGAGCTCTCCTTTTAAAGTAATTGAAAAGGAATGGACCATGGAGATTAAGAGGAAAAAGATTTAATCAAGGGTGGAGCTTGAAAGAGGAGCAATCCATGTGCACAAATCTCCTCCAATGAGAAAATAATAGTTGAATTTTATGTCCATATGAGACAAAAATATCTTTTCTTCTTTTTATAAAATAAGAATAATGTTTTATTTGTGCAACTTAGGATAAGAGGAAAAGTGGGGGCTTTTTATTTAATAAAAGGGGAGGAAATTCCTTTTAAATAAATAAAGATTTTAGGATAAAATGGTTAGCCCATAGAATATAATTGAATAAATGATTGAAATAGGATTTGATCAAAGAAATTGATATAATTGAAAAATTTTGATTTTTGAAAATATTGATTTAGGGATTTGATAAATTGCTGAATGGGGGCCCAAAGTCTAGATGACCATTTTAGGGTTCATACATTTGGCCCTCTTTGACTAATGTGTGATCGATCTGGGAACACAGTCAATCAAAGAATAGATCAGCCAAGAAGGCAATAGAGAGAGATCTGACTCCAAAGAATGAAGTGCAGAGAGATAGAAAATCCTAGCATGATCAGCCTGGTAGTGATAGCACTGAACACTTAGGAGAGAGATGGACAGTATCAGGACTCAAGATGAGAACTAACATGTCAAGTTCAAATAGATAGATAGATCAATCAGAGAAAATAGAATGGTCAAGCATACGCTCTAGAGAATAGCCAATAGAATATGATGTGTCTACCCCCTTGGGATCAAAAGTGCAATGAGGTAGAGGGAATGTAGAAGCAAGAGTAACATGATGACCTACACATGCACTTAAACACTTGACTTGCTGAGATTTATTTCTTTGTGTGCTGTCTATGATGATTTCTTCAATGAGTGTTCTCTCCCTAATAGTTTTCGATGATGCCAAGCTAGAAGACTGGGGGCATGAGGACATGTTTTATTTGCTTTCTACCTATGGATATATTTTTTTGATCTTAGTTGTCATAAGCATTTATGGTTGTTCCACTTGACTCTAGGATCTAAACGGTATTATCCTTGACTATTGTTCACAAGTGCATGCTTGTGGTCATCTTGACTTTCTTGTGTCTTGATGCGAGCATAGTCTTGCTATACTAAACTTAGGGAACCTCACTACACTAGTCATGTTGACCTACATGTCTTTGATGCTTAGGTGGGATTACCACATACCTATATGATATAGATCATATTTAGATTCACATAGTTATACTAGTGTATAGTGTATGATCTTGCAATGCTACGAATAAAGCTCAATGATGATTATTAGATTCTAATGGCTTTGTGACCTTGCAAGTAAACCACTTTTCATTGTAGCTTGCATTCTTAAGTTCATGTTAGTTTAGTTTTACATCTTGCATATGGAGAGAGCTCTCCTTCGTCTTTCACAGACTTATGGGTCAACTGTGCTCACCTTTCACTTCTTGTCTTTCATATCACATCATTTTCTATTCTTTTCAGGATCACAATTGAAATTTGAGTTCATCTTGATAATCAAAATCACTTTTCACAATTTCTCCTTCTTCTGTGTAGTTGGCTAACCTACACATGCTAGAGCTCCCTATGCATGGAGTCACAAAGATGTTGATGGTGCTCTTAGCTAGAGCTATTGAAACATGTAACTTTGCTAGTAAACCACACAATGGGAGATTCAAAGAGACAAGGGCAAGAATGAAAATGCAATGCAACTATGCTAAGAATGAAGATGCAATCTAAGCTATGGAAATGAAAGTATTACAAGCCTTGCTAATTAAGCTATGTGAGCTAATCTAGAGCATAAAGAAAACTAAGCTAGATGCCACGAAAGCTAAGCTAAAAATGCAAGAATGAAAGCTAAATGCAACAAGATCTCCAAAGCTCCAAAGTCACCAAGAAATCCTGTAGCATAAGATTAGTATTCAAAGTTGGGATCCTAGAATGAGAAACGAGCTCTCTTTTTAAAGGAATTGAAAATGAATAGACTATGGAGATTAAAAGGAAAAATATTTAATCAAGGGTGGAGCTTGAAAGAGGAGCAATCCATTTGCACAAATCTCCTCCAATGAGAAAATAAGAGTTGACTTTTGTGTCCATATGAGACAAAAAAATCATTTTTCTTCTTTTTATAAAATAAGAATAATGCTTTATTTGTGCAACTCGGGATAAGAGGAAAAGTGGGGGCTTTTTATTTAATAAAAGGGGAGGAAATTCCTTTTAAATAAATAAATACTTTAGGATAAAATGGTTAGCCCATATAGAAGATAATCAAATAAATGATAGAAATAGGATTTGATCAAGGAAATTGATATAATTGAAAAATATTGATGTTTGAAAATATTGATTCAGGGGTTTGATATTTTGCTGAATGGGGGCCCAAAGTCTAGGTGACCATTTTAGGGTGCATACAATGATACCCACTTTTCAAATCAATCTTTGTGAAATACTTTTCTCCAGTCAAACTATCCATTATATCATCCATTCTTGGTATAGGAAACCTATACTTCATTGTTATCTTATTGATTTCTCTAGAATCAGTACACATTATCCATTCTCCATTCTTCTTGGTGCCAATAAAACACATACTGCACAACGGTTCAAAATTTTTCTAATCAAACCTTTCTCCAACAACTCTTGAATCTGTTGGTTCAATTCCTCATGTCTTTTATTTAATTTCTCCTCAGCCTTCAAAGCAAATTGATAAGCCTCTTTAATATTCTCCAACTTGACCATACTAATTTCCTCTTGGATGGAAACTCTCAAACCATTTAGGTATCTGTTGATTCTTTCTACATCATCTTCATCATGTCTAAATCTGATATCCAATCTATATAATTTCTTAGTATATTCTTTTACCGAGCTATCTTTCTATCTCAAACTTTGCATTCGCTGAACTAGGTTAATTTGATAATCACAAGGTAAGAACTTTCCTTTCAAGTTGTTCACCATTTTATTCCATACCTTGATTTTGTCTTTTCCTTTCCTCTTCCGATCCAAGTGTAGATGTTCCCACCATAAGGATGCATGACTTTTCAATTTTGTGCTTAAAATCTTCACCTTCTTATCCTCAGGAATGTTTTCATATTCAAAATGCTTTTCCATCTCGATGATCCAGTCCACCAGTTCATCAAAATCTAGCTTTCCACCATACTTAAGAGGATTGAAATGTGGTGTTGACTTTATACTTGTCAAAGCCTTAAAAAATATTTCTTCACCTTGATCCATAACAGGTGCAGGTTCTGCATTCACTTGTTCTTCCTGAACTTCATCATCACTAACATCTTCAAGATGTCTACCTCTTCTTTGAGCTATTTCAATAGCTTCTAACCTCGAAGCAATCTGCCTTAGCATATCTACCAATCTTGGATTTGCATCTCACCTCCAACAAACCATCTTGACAACCCTCTACAATTGCAGGTTAGATCGCAATATGCTACCCCACAACAATCAACTAGGCCTTCAAGAGGAACCTACAAACCTAGATCCGTAGAACTAGATCAAGATCTCACCTCACTCTAATACCACCTGACACAAGGAAGGGAGAAAGAGGGGCCAAAAAATGGTGCACCCTAATGATCCAAGCTTGTCCAACACATGCAAAAGCCAACAAACATAATAGTGAGAGAGAGAATGCAAAAACTTTCATATATTTTCATCAATTGAATCATACATGCCGAGCTATAAGGCCTTCCCAGTTACGGCCTGATATTAAAATGAATCTCAAAAGTCCTCAAACATGTGAGGATCTATTACCAAATCTCCAATCTAATGTCTACTTTCTTCTATCCAAAACTACCTCCTAATCTACAACCAAACATCTACATTTATACAAGAAGCTACTGAACTGAGTCGATCTTTAGATCCACAATCAACAGAAGGAATGATCAGATATGGGACCACATGCTTCCCAATGATGGATACCAAAATTAAATCCATGATCCAATATAAATGCACAAGTCAGCCACAATAGAAACTAAAACTAAACCCATCGGTAAGAAAGATAACTGAGCAGTAGACAGGCAATGTCGAGCGCCAGTGAAATAACCGACCACCTAAGAGATAATTGACCACACTCGATAACCAAAGGAAATTGACCAACTACCGACCAACTTGGTCAAAGCAAGAACTGAGTAACACAAAAAACTCCAATTTTTTTTTGGTGACACAGGATTGCCAAGGACTCGAGATGCTCCTACATCAAAGATGAAGCCAGTGATAAATTTGCAGATGAAATGAAGACTGAATTTGAAATGAGTAAGATTGGTGAAATGAAATATTTTCTGGGATTTCATATAACATAGAATAGTGATGATATCTTTGTAAGTTAGACAAAGTACTTGAATGATTTGTTAAAGAGATTCAGAATGGAGAACTATAAACCAATTGGAACACCTATGGTAACTAGACATTAGTTATCTAGCATAGATGAGACTCATGCAGTGGAACAGAAGAAATATAGATCTATGATTGGAGGATTGTACTTGACACATACAAGACCTGATATAGCACATTCAGTTGGAATTGTAGCAAGATTTCAAGCTGAACCTAGAAAATCACATTATGTAATAGTGAAGAGGATACTGAAATATTTAAGAGGCACAATTGAGTATGGATTGTGGTATGAAAAATCTGATGATTTTATCCTATGTGCATATATAGATACTAATTGGGGAGGCAATGTTGATGATAAGAAGAGCACCAATGGTGGACCATTTTTCCTTGGAGGGAGATTGATTTCTTGGCTAAGAAAGAAGCAAAATTGTATTTCACAAAGTGCAATAGAAGTAGGGTATGTAGCAGTAGCAAACAATATTAACCAGATAATTTGGATGAAGCATATGCTGAAGGATATTGGAATAAAGTTTGTTGAGCCTGTTGTTATGCATTGTGACAACACCAGTACAATTAGTATGTCTAAGAACCTTGTATTACATTCTAAGACAAAGCATATAGAGATAAACTATCATGCAGTAAGAGAGAAATTTTTTGAGAAAGAAGTCAGACTTGAACACATAAGTACAAAGGAGAAGATAGCAGACATATTTACAAAACCTTTTCCTAAGGATACATTTGAGTATCTAAGAGGTATTCTTGGGGTTCAGCCTGAGCCTACTTTTGAGAAGTGATGTAGATTGTTGCATCCGTTCAGTGGTATATGGGCCCTATCTTTCTTTTGGATTGGATGTTGGTACTTCTTTTATGGGGGAGTACCTGTATTTGAGTCGAGTCATGAGGACTCTAGTGAATGTATTTTCTGAATAGTGTCTTTTGACATTAGAGTTGTTGTTGACATAATGATGAAATCTCTATCATTGATGTCAATGGGGGAGAAGTGTACATGAAAAACTATTTGTACCATCTTTTGGAGAGAACTGAATAGGAATACAAAGCAAGATTTGATTGATGAAGAGGACTTGAAGTATTTTTCAGAGTAGCAGTGTTGCAGTGTTGGATTTATGGAATACTCGATGTTTTTCATCTATGTTGACATCAATTACAATGGGGGATATTGTTAGGAATGAATGCAAAATATATTATATGGGAGTATTAATAGCTATTTTGTAGCAGTTGTTGTTGTATTCATGACTGTGATTGTCATTGATGTCAACACAGTGATCTACTAAAGATTAGCAGAGGAGCAAATAGTGTTTGGGTTAGAACACATCATATATTAGAGATAAAGTTATTCGATGTTAAGGACTTATTCTATGATGTGTTATATGTTCATGGTTAAGATTGCAGACAATAATTCATTTATTCATGAAAGTTATGAGCATTTTGGTGGAAGCAGTATTCAGGCAGTGTTCCTGAGTAGCGGTTTGTGGTAATCAAATGATATCTCCTAATCAGGATGGAATCTGGTTATGCATAGTTGGAGAGTGGTTGAAGACATTTTGATAGTGACATGGTGAATAGTGCAAACTTCGAGGTTGCACGAGTGAAGAGTTATTCTAATTGGAAGCTGACAATTTTGTGTAATTTTTGTGTAGCCTGTGGAAATTTTTATTTTTTAATTTGTATGCTGACTCATTTGTAATTACTTTAGTGTGGTATAAAGGAAGGAATGTTTTCCTTGATGTAATATGATGAAGTGTGTAGTAATGTAAGAGTGAATGAAATTGTGAAAGTGAATTTGTGGAAAGAGGATATGTGAGGTACAAAGATCTAAAATTTAGATCTGGTGTAGCAGTGAGTGCAATTTGGCACAGTCAGAGGAGAGGTAACATATTGTTGAGATCAGTACTATTTTGATATTATTCTATTGAATAATCCATAGATTAGTTGGACAGTGTATTCAGTGATCTTTCCATTGAAGTTGTTTGGGCAGTGGGTCCTTCTATCTTCCATAACTCCTAACAGAGTTAGAATCTTTTAGCAGGGATTCAAAATCTCCTAACATGGATTCATATGTACTGTATGTATTTCATAACACTCCTAAAAGATTCCATCCTTTCACAAGGAATATTCATATTAGTGCTTCTTTTATGGGCATCATTCCCACTGGGGTTCACTCTTTGATCAAGAGGTTCCCTAGTCAACATATCTTATGTCATTGTGTTATTGTGCATGAATATCTTTCTATGGTTGTTGGTTACATTTCTTATATGGTTAAAATCTATTAAATTTGATAAAGGTTATAATTATCTAATAACTGATTCACCCCCCGCCATCTTAGTTATCTTGGACTTTACTTTCTAACATTATGTTGTGGTTTTGCAAATAGTTTTCCATTGAGCACTACATTCTTTCTCCCTATCGCTAGCTCTGTGTTATATTTCATGTTGTATAAAAAGGGCTCGGTTATAATATCTTCTATGAAAAATTAATGACAATATTTTTCCTATTTTGGCACATTCTCAGCTACTTAAACCCTTGTGATTTTGTATTTTTTGGACATTTACTTGATGCCACTATAAATAAACTAGTGGGTTTACCTTCTTTAAAAAATTTATCAATTTTTTGGCTTTTTGAACTAGATCTCAATTTCTGACTTGATACTCATTTCTAGGTTATGATATATTTATGCTAAAATCATATCCAGTGTATCTCTAATGTCAGACCCTATTGCATATGAAGATTGAGACTTTATGATAACCCAAGACTATCAAGAGTTTCTTCTCCATATAGCTAATGCTTTTTATTCTATTGTGCAATAGAATCGAGCTTGTCACTATTTCATTCCCTTTTTCTATGTAATTTTAAACATCTCTATTAATGTCATTTGCTCTTTGCTGATATAGAACTTATTGGTGGTCAATTCATGTGAATTTTGTCTATGTTTATGGATTCATATATGTCGATGAATCTATTGGGGAAACCCACACTGATGAGTCATCTAAAATGCTCACCGTTGTGTGTTGTCCTGATGGATTCATCTGTAGTTAACATGACTTAGAATTCCCTACTATTGAGTAGGATTTGAATGAATAATGAATAAGAAGATGAAATTGCATTCCATGTATCAAAAATGTTGATATAGTTGATGAAATTTACCTCTATCAACTCATTTGAAATTTGTCTTCAGACTTTTGAAATGCGTGTTCCTGTCTGATCAAGTCTTCTACAACAATCAACAAGAATTTGACCTCCTATAGAAAAATAATTGTTGTAATATCTTAAATACTGATGAAGGGTGCTCCCCTTAATACCACAAACACATAACAGAAATAGAGAAACAACAACAACAATATGCAAGAAAAAAAAATTAGCTTCTTATTATCTCCACAAATGTGGAATTACAAACTTTCAGAATTACAATATGCAAAGCCACATGGGAATTCCCTTACAATATTCTGTAGGACAAAGCCTCAAACCAATACTCAAAACTATTCTGAACTATTCTGAACTGCCTAAGACAATAATACAGCTGTCCTTATATAGGTAATTTTCCACCGCTTGGGAAGGTTCCAGAATTTTAGCCAATAAGGCCGACCAAACTTAGAATTATTTTATTTTACATTTTATTACATCATAGTCGGCTCAAAATAACCTTTGAAACCTGAATAGAAATTTTGAAGAAAGTTATTTTCCACCATTTCAGGTGGCCCAACTTCTGAAGACCATAAGTCATCACGAGTTGACCCAATCGGCTATTATAACCCCATTTCAAAAATGCCACGAAGCGCTCTACAGGCTTGGTTGGCGCAAGCACCTGTCATCCAAATTTTTGACCTCATCCGGGGCCTCTAAAGCCTTCAAAACTGAGTTCAAAGTTTTTGTACCCTACTAAAAATACCAAAAATCTTCAATATCTTCCAATATACACTTGATCTGGCAATGAAACTTTATTGGCAGACTTATATGACCAAAATGAACCTCCAAGAAAGAAATCAGATCATTCTGAGGACATACAAAAATTACCAAAAATAGTAACTTTCCATAAATAGTAGCTCTGCACAAAATAGCCCTTATTGAATATAAAAACAAAAATATTTTTTTGGGTGATGTAAGATTGCTCTTACACCCAGGATGCTCCTGCATCAAACACCCAGGATAATTTGAGAAGTGACCCTGTCACGACTTAGGTGTGCAGAGGAAAACCAAGACAGCTAACCTCCTCCTTTGTCAGCCATGATGAATCTTCAACAGGTCATCCTTTCCACTTGACCAGATATTCTTCATATGTCCTGTTCCTTGTGCTTCTGCTAACATGACTGTCCAGTATATCTTCGATCTCCTTAGTGTCTAAACTAGTTGCTGGAATACTCCACTATGCTGCTGTGATCTCATATTCAGCACCTCCTTCATGATACTCTATCAGATCTGAAATGTTAAACATTGGTGAAATATTTAGCTCAATAGGCAATTCTACCTCATATGCATTTCCTGAATCATGTTTCTTTAGTATCCTACATGGTCCAAACTTCTTCATTTTCAGCTTGTTATATGTACCAACTGGAAACCGCTCCTTCTGCAAATGAACCATGACTTCATCACCAACCTAAAATTCCTTATACCTCCTTTTCTCATCTGTCTTAGCCTTATACTATGTGTTCATCTTGGTAATATGCTTCCTCACCTCCCCATGGATGTTCTTCAAGTGTTCTGTAAAATCCTCAGCTTCAGCACTACTTATTTCTCCTTTATCTATCTTCCTTAATTCAGATGCATTTCTTGGACTACTTCCATATACAATCTGGAATGGTGATTTACCAGTGCTCTTGTTTACAGAATTATTGTATACAAATTTTGCTTGTGGTAAAATCAAATCCCATCCTATTAGCTTATCTCCAACCAAACATCTCAGCAGATTTCCCAAACTTCTATTCACCACCTCTGTCTGTCCATCAGTCTATGGATGATGTGATGAACTGAACTTCAAATCTATCTTCAAATTCTTCCACAATTTCCACCAAAAATATCCAAAAAACTTAGTATCTCGATCTGAAACTATGGTATTTGGCAAACCATGTAGTCTCACCACTTCTCTGAAAAACAATTCTGCTACATGAACAACATCATTAGTCTTCTTGCAGAGAATGAAATGTGCCATCTTCGAAAATCTATCAACTACTACAAAAATTGAATCATGTCCCCGCTGTGTCCTCGGTAAACTAAGAAAAAAGTCCATGTTGATATCCTCCAAAGGCTTCTCTGGTATAGGTAATGGATGATACAACCTTGTATTCTGCTTCACTCCTTTCACCATTTGACATACTCTGCAACTCTATACAAACTTCTTCACTTCTTACTGCAATTGTGGCCAATAATAATTCTCACCAACCAAAGCAAGCATTTTATCACGACCAAAATATCCAGCCAATCCTCCACTATGCTTCTCCTTGATGAGATTCTTCCTCATAGAACTTCGTGGAATGCACAACTGACTCCCTCTGAATAGCATATCATCTTGGATGATAAAACCCAACCATTTCATCTTATCTAGAGTAACAGGTTCTGTACAAGCTTTCCAAGCTTCACCAAAATCAGGATCCTCTGGATACAAATTCTTGAGTTCCTTGAACCCAACCACCTCAATCTACATCTTTGTCAGCAATAGTTTCCTTCTGCTAAGAGCATCTGCAACCCTGTTAGACTTTCCACTTCTGTGTTTCAAAATAAATGTATAACTCTGCAAAAACTCAACCCATTTCAAATGCCTCTGATTCAGCTTTCCTTGACTATTCAAATATTGCAAAGGTTGATGATCAGTGTACAAAACAAACTCCTTAGGAAGTAGATAATGTCTCCACTTCTTTAATGCCTGAACTATAGCATAAAATTCCTGATCATAAATAGAATACTTCCTCTTGGCATCATTTAACTTCTCACTAAAATAAGCAATAGGGTTACCTTCTTGGCTCATAACAGATCCTATTGCAGTACCACTAGCATCACAATCTACTTGAAACACCTTATTAAAATTTGGAAGTGCTAAAACAAGTTGTTCTGTAACTTTTTGTTTCAACAATTGAAAAATCTTTTCTGCCCCATTAGTCCACCTAAACTCTTTTCTATCCCCTCTCATTGTGTCAGTCAAGGGTCCACAAATACTGCTAATATTTCTGATAAAATTTCTGTAAAAGCTAGCTAGACCATGAAAAGATCTTACCTCAGTAGCACTCCTTGGAGTAGGCCATTCAAGGATAGCTTGTACCTTTTTTGGGTCCATTTTTAGACCTTCTGCTGAAACTACAAATCCCAAATACACTAACTCTTTCTTCACAAAACTGCACTTCTTCAGATTAATCAACAATTTTGAATCCCTCAACTTCTCAAACATCATACGTTTATGCATCATATGCTCATCCAATGTCTTACTAAAGATCAAAATATCATCTAGGTAAACAATGACAAATTTACCCAAAAATTCTTTCAGAACCTCGTTCATGAGCCACATGAAAGTGCTCGGTGCATTGGTTAGCCCAAAAGGCATGACTAACCACTCATATAGTCCTTCCTTTGTCTTGAAGATAGTCTTCCATTGATCTCCTTCTCTGATCCGAATCTGATGATATCCACTCTTCAGATCTATCTTTGAGAAATACACAGCTCCACTCAAACAGTCCATAATATCATCCATTCATGGCAATGGAAACCTGTACTTGATTGTGATCTTGTTTATTGCCCTAGAATCTATACACATCCTCTATTCTCCATTCTTCTTTGGTGCTAATATTGCTAGTATAGCACAAGGACTCAGACTCTCACGGATCAATCCTTTCTATAACAGTTCATGTACTTGTCTGTTCAACTCCTCACTTTCTACAGGTGTCATTCTATGTGCTACCTTATTTGGAAAACTCACTCCTGGGATCAAGTCCATCTGATGACTGATCTTCCTGACTGGTGGTAATCCATTAGGCATGTTATCAGATACAATATCTTGAAACTCATTCAACAAATCTGCAACTTCTACAGGAACATCTTCTACTTCCTCTTTACCAGCTTTTGGAATTAAAGAAAAACATACATGCTCATGCCTCATACCATTTAGGAAATTTCTTCCATCAACAAAAGTTATCCTTGCATTACCACATACCTTTTCTTCAGTCTCCTTTAATGGTTTTAGCTTATGTCGCACTCCATCTTTTGTCAGGGAATAGGTATTCACACGACCATCATGTACAACACATCTATCAAACTGCCATGGTCTACCCAACAACATATTACATGCATCCATAGATATGATATCACACAATACCTCATCTTGGTATCCACCAATCTTGAACTTCACCAGGCATTGTTCATTAACCATGACCTTGTGGTCATCCTATACCCAGGCAATCTAATATGGATGTGGGTGTTTCTATCTCTTGAGCTTCAACTTTGTCACCATCTCTTCTGACACCAAATTGTCAGTGCTTCCACTATCAATAATCACATCACAACATTTACCTTCACACTTGCACCTGGTGCAAAATAGACTCCTCCTTTGCTTAGGTTCATTCTCACCACTCAACATGACTCTTCTGTTAATCAACATTTCTCCTTTTTCAGCATCTTTAGAATTTGATGATTTGACATCTTCATCTACATGTGCAACTTTGGCCTGGACTTCATTTCTCCTATCTATTCTGCCTTGGCACTGAGGACATTCAAATGCCCTATGACCTTCTTCTCCATAGTGAAAACATGTTCCACGGAAGGCTCCTCTTCCAGATCCTTGTCCTCTTCCTCTTCATCTCTGATCTCTATTATTCTGATCTTGGAAATGATTGGAATTATTTCCTCTCTGATTCTGACTACTATTGGCCTCATCTTTCTTTTTCGGATCTTCATTTCAGCCACCATATGACCATCCACCAGATCTTCCACCACGACCTGTTCCATTTTGTCTGCTCTCAAACTTCTTGTTTAGCTTTTCCTCTACTTTTAAGGAAAACTGGTATGCCTCCTCAATACTGCTCATTCAAACTAGATTCAACTCCTCCTGAATGCTTGGCCTTAACCTTTTAAGGTATCGGGCAACTTTCTCCTTATCAGCTTCTGCATGGCCTATTTTGATGAGGAGTCGATAGAACTCCTCTATATACTCCCGAACAGATCTTCCTGCTTGCTTCAAACTTTACATTTTCTTTAGTAGGTCAAGCTCATAATCAACAGGAATGAACTGTCGCTTCAATTTATCCACCATCCAATCCCATCTTGTGATTTTATCTTTCCCTCTTCTATTTCTCTCTAATTGAATTTCTTGCCACCAGATCTTCGCATGACCTTTCAATCTAGCCTTCACAAATTTGACCCTATCAGGATCCTCAACATCTTCCTACTCAAAATATTCTTCACATTCATTGATCCAGTCGATCAATTCCTCTGTGTTAAGATTTCTATAAAATATAGGAACCTCAATCTTAGGTCTTTTCCCAATCTTAGAAATTACTCGAAAGAGTCTTTCTTCCTCCTGGTTCACAATTTTAGCTTCTCCTTCTTGATATTCTTCTTCGACTTCATTTTTGCTTTCATCTCTAACATTAAGATTCATTCCTCTGCGAATCTCTTCTTGCAATGCTCGCACTTGTCTCTGCAGCTCTCTAACCTCAGGTGTCACAGCACCAGCTCTTCTGCCACGTTCTCTTCATGGAGGCATTTTTGCAATGCGCACTAAAACCCTAACCATGGTCCTCGTGCAAACTGCTTCATAGTCGGTGATCTGTTTACAGACTCAAGAACTCCTGCTCTGATACCACTTGATGAAGGGTGCTCCTCTTAATACCACAAACACATAACAGAAATAGAGAAACAACAACAACAATATGCAAGAATAGAAAATTGGCTTCTTATTATCTCCACAAATGTGGAATTACAAACTTTCATAATTACAATATGCAAAGCCACATGGGCATTCCCTTACAATATTCTGTAGGACAAAGCCTTGAACCAATACTTAAAACTATTCTAAACTATTCTGAACTGCCTAAGATAATAATACAGCCTTCCTTATATAGACAATTTTCCACAACCTGGGGAGGTTCCAGAATTTTAGCCAATAAGGCCGACCAAACTTAGAAATATTTTATTTTACATCATAGTCATCTCAAGATAACCTTTGAAACCTAAATAGAAAGTTTGAAGAAAATTATTTTCTGCCATTTCAGGTGGCCCAACTTCCGAAGACCATAAGTCATCACCAGTTGACCTGATCGGCTATTATAACCCCATTTTAGAAATGCCATGAAGTGCTCTACAGGCTTGACTAATGCAAGCACTTGTCACCCAAATTTTTGACCTCATCCAGGGTCTCTAAAGCCATCTAAACCGAGTTCAAAGTTTCTGTATCCTACTGCTAATACCGAAAATCTTCAATATCTTCTAATATACACTTGATTTGGCAATGAAACTTTACTGGCAGACTTATATGACCAAAATGAACCTCCAAAAAAGAAATCAGATCATTTTGAGCACATAAAAAAATTACCAAAAATAGTAATTTTCCATAAATGGCAGCTCTGCACAAAATAGCCCTTATTGAATATAAAAATAGAAATATTTTTTTTGGTGATGCAAGATTGCTCTTACACCTAGGATGCTTCTGTATCAGACACCCAAGGTAATTTGAGAAGTGACCCTATCACGACTCAGGTGTGCAGATGAAAATCAAAACAGCTAACCTCATCCTTTGTCAGCCATGATAAATCTTCAACAGGTCATCCTTTCCACTTGACCAGATATTCTTCATATGTCCTATTCCTTGTGCTTCTGCCAACACGACTGTCCAGTATATCTTTGATCTCCTTAGTGTCTGAACTAGTTGCTGGAATACTCCACTATGCTGCTATGATCTCATCTTCAACACCTCCTTCATGATACTCTGTCAGATCTAAAATGTTAAACACTGGTGAAATATTTAGCTCAGTAGGCAATTCTACTTCATATGTATTTCCTGAATCATGTTTTTTCAGTATCTTACATGGTCTAAACTTCTTCATTTTCAGCTTGTTATATGTACCAATTGGAAACTATTTTTTTCGCAAATGAACCATGACTTCATCACCAACTTGAAATTTTTTATACCGCCTTTTCTCATCTGCCTTAGCCTTATACTGTGCGTTCATCTTGGTAATATGCTTCCTCAACTCCCCATGGATGTTCTTCAAGTGTTCTACAAAATCCTCAGCTTGAGCACTACTTATTTCTCCTTTATCTATCTTTCTCAATTCAGATGCATTTCTTGGACTACTTCCATATACAATCTGGAATGGTGATTTACCAGTGCTCCTATTGACAGAATTATTGTATGCAAATTCTGCTTATCATAAAATCAAATCCCATCCTGTTAGCTTATCTCCAACCAAACATCTCAGTAGATTTCTCAAACTTTTATTCACCACCTCTGTCTGTCCATCAGTCTATGGATGATGTGATGAACTGAACTTCAAATTTGTCTTCAACTTCTTCCAGAATATCCACCAAAAATATCCAACAAACTTAGTATCTCGATCTGAAACTATGGTCTTTAGCAAACCATATAGTCTCACCACTTCTCTGAAAAATAATTTTGCTACATGAACAGCATCATTAGTCTTCTTCCAGGGAATGAAATGTGCCATCTTCCAAAATCTGTCAACTACTACAAAAATTGAATCATGTCCCCACTGTGTCCTCGGTAAACCAAGAATAAAGTCCATGTTGATATCCTCCCAAGGCTTCTCTGGTATAGGTAATGGCTGATACAACCCTATATTCTACTTCACTCCTTTCACCATTTGACATACTCTGCAACTCTGTACAAACTTCTTCACATCTTGCTGCAATTATGGCCAATAATAATTCTCACCAACCAAAGCAAGGGTTTATCATTACCAAAATGTCCAGCCAATCCTCCACTATGCTTCTCCTTGATGATATTCTCCCTCATAGAACTTCATGGAATGCACAATTGACTCCCTCTGAATAGCATATCATCTTGGATGATAAAATTGAGCCATTTCATCCTGTCTAGAGTAACAGGTTCTGTACAAGCTTTCCAAGCTTCACCAAAATGAGGATCCTCTAGATACAAATTCTTGAGTTCGTTGAACCCAACCACCTCAATCTATATCTCTGTCAGCAATAGTTGCCTTCTGCTAAGAGCATCTGCAACCCTGTTAGACTTTCCACTTCTATGTTTCAAAACAAATGTATAACTCTGCAAAAACTCAACCTATTTCAAATGTCTCTGATTCAACTTTCCTTGACTCTTCAAATATTGCAAAGCTTGATGATCAGTGTACAAAACAAACTCCTTAGGAAGAAGATAATGTCTCCACTTCTTTAATGCCTGAGCTATAGCATAAAATTCTTGATCATAAACAGAATACTTCCTCTTGGCATCAGTTAACTTCTCACTAAAATAAGCAACAGGTTTACCTTCTTGGCTCATAACAGCTCCGATTGCAGTACCACTAGCATCACAATCTACTTGAAACACCTTATTAAAATCTGAAAGTGCTAAAACAGGTTGTTCTGTAACTTTTTGTTTCATCAATTGAAAACTCTTTTCTGCCCCATTAGTCCACCTAAACTTTTTTCTATCTCGTCTCATTGTTTCAGTCAAGGGTCCATAAATACTGCTAAAATTTTTGATAAACTTTCTGTAAAAGCTAGCTAGACCATGAAAACATCTTACCTCAGTAGCACTCCTTGGAGTAGGCCATTCAAGGATAGCCTATACCTTCTCTGGGTCTATTTTTAGATCTTCTGCTGAAACTACAAATCCCAAATACACTAACTCTTTCTTCACAAAACTGCACTTCTTCAAATTAATCAACAATTTTTCATCTCTCAACTTCTCAAACACCATACAAATATGCATCATATGCTCATCCAATGTCTTACTAAAGATCAAAATATCATCTAGGTAAACAATGACAAACTTACCCAGAAATTCTTTCAAAACCTCGTTCATGAGCCGCATGAAAGTGCTCGGTGCATTGGTTAGCCCAAAAGGTATGACTAACCACTCATATATTCCTTCCTTTGTCTTGAAGGCAGTCTTCCATTCATCTCCTTCTCTGATCTGAAATTGATGATATCCACTCCTCAGATCTATCTTTGATAAATACACAGCTCCACTCAAACAGTCCATAATATCATCCATTTGTGGCAATGGAAACCTGTACTTGATTGTGATCTTGTTTATTGCCCTAGAATCTATACACATCCTCCATTCTCCATTCTTCTTTGGTGCTAATATCGCTAGTACAGCACAGAGACTCAGACTCTCACGGATCAATCCTTTCTATAACAGTTCATGTACTTGTCTATTCAACTCCTCACTTTCTGTAGGTGTCATTCTATGTGCTGCCTTATTTGAAAAACTCACTCCTGGTATCAAGTCCATCTGATGACTGATCTTCCTGACTAGTGGTAATCCATCAAGCATGTTATCAGATACAATATCCTGAAACTCATTGAATAAATCTGCAACTTCTACAGGAACATCTTCTACTTCCTCTTTACCAGCTTTAGAAATTAAAGCAAAACATAGATGCTCATGCCTCATACCATTTAGGAAATTTCTTCCATCAACAAAAGTTATCCTTGTATTACCACATATCTTTTCTTCAGTCTCCTTCAATGGTTTTAGCTTATGTTGCACTCCATCCTTTGTCAGGGAATAGGTATTCGCATGACCATCATGTACAACACATCTGTCAAACTGCCATGGTCTACATAACAACATATGACATGCATCCATAGATATGATATCACACAATACCTCATCTTGGTATCTGCCAATCTTGAACTTCACCAGACATTGTTCATTGACCATGACCTTGTGGTCATCCTGTACCCAGGCAATCTGATATGGATGTGGGTGTTTCTATCTCTTGAGCTTCAACTTTGTCACCATCTCTTCTGACACTAAATTATTAGTGCTTCCACTAGCAATAATCACGTCACAACATTTACCTTCACACTTGCACCTAGTGTGAAACAGGCTCCTCCTTTGCTCAGGTTCATTCTCACCACTCAACATGACTCTTCTATTAATCACCATTTTTCCTCTTTGAGCATCTTCAAAATTTGATGATCTGGCATCTTCATCTACATGTACAACTCTGGCCTAGTCTTCATTTCTCCTGTCTATTCTACCTTGGTGCTAAGGACATTCAAATGCCCTATGACCTTCTTCTCCATAGTGAAAACATGTTCTACGAAAGCCTCCTCTTCCAGATCCTTGTCCTCTTCCTATCTGATTCTGACTGCTACTGGCCTTATCTTTCTTTATGAGATCTTCATTTCGGCCACCATATGACCGTCCACCAGATCTTCCAACACGACCTCTTCCATTTTGTCTGCTCTCAAACTTCTTGTTTAGCTTTTCCTCTACTTTTAGGGAAAACTTGTATGCCTTCTCAGTACTACTCATTGGAACCAGATTCAAGTCCTCTTGAATGCTTGGCCTTAACCCATTAAGGTATCAGGCAACTTTCTCCTTATTAGCTTCTACATGGCCTGTTCTGATAAGGAGTCGATAGAACTCCTCTGTATACTCCTGAACAGATCTTCCTGCTTACTTCAAACTTTGTATTTTCTTTAATAGGTCAAGCTCATAATCAACAGGAATGAACTATCACTTCAATTTATCCACCATCTGATCCCATCTTGTGATTTTATCTTTCCCTCTTCTATTTCGCTCTAATTAAATTTCTTGCCACCAGATCTTCGCATGACCTTTCAATTTGGCCTTCGCAAATTTGACACTATCAAGATCCTCAACATCTTCATACTCAAAATATTCCTCACATTCATTGATCTAGTCGATCAATTCTTCTAGGTTAAGATTTCCATAAAATGTAGGAACCTCAATCTTAGGTCTTTTCCCAATCTTGGAAATCGCTCGAAAGAGTCTTTCTTCCTCCTAAATCATAATTTTAGCTTCTCCTTCTTGATATTCCTCTTCTGCTTCATGTTCGCTTTCATATCTAACATTAAGATTCATTGCTCTATGAATCTCTTCTTACAATGCTCACACTTGTCTCTGCAGGTCTCTAACCTTAGGTGTCACAGCACCAGCTCTTCCGCCACGTTCTCTTCGTGGAGGCATTTTCACAATGCAAACTAAAACCCTAACCACGGTCCTGGTGCAAACTACCTGACAGTTGGCGATCTGTTTACACACTCAAGAACTCCTGCTCTGATACCACTTGATGAAGGGTGCTCCCCTTAATACCACAAACACATAATAGAAATAGAGAAACAACAACAACAATATGCAAGAACATAAAATTGGCTTCTTATTATCTCCACAAATGTGGAATTACAATATTTTAGAATTACAATATGCAAAGCCACATGGGAATTCCCTTACAATATTCTATAGGACAAAGCCTCGAACCAATACTCAGAACTATTCTGAACTATTCTGAACTGCCTAAGACAATAATATAGCTTTCCTTATATAGGCAATTTTCCACAGCCTGGGAAGGTTCCAGAATTTTAGCCAATAAGGCCGACCAAACTTAGAAATATTTTATTTTACATTTTATTACATCATAGTCAGCTCAAGATAACTTTTGAAACCTAAATAGAAATTTTGAAGAAAATTATTTTCTACCATTTTAGGTGGCCCAACTTCCGAAGACCATAAGTCATCACCAGTTGACCTGATCGGCTATTATAACCCCATTTCAGAAATGCCACGAAGCACTCTATAGGCTTGACTAATGCAAGCGCCTGTCACCCAAATTTTTGACCTCATCCAAGGCATCTAAAGCCTTCAAAACCGAGTTTAAAGTTTCTGTACCCTACTGCTAATACCGAAAATTTTCAATATCTTCCAATATACACTTGATCTGGCAATAAAACTTTACTGGCACACTTATATGACCAAAATGAACCTCCAAGAAAGAAATCAGATCATTATGAGCACATACAAAAATTACCAAAAATAGTAACTTTCCATAAATGGAAGCTCTACACAAAATAACCCTTATTGAATATAAAAATAGAAATATTTTTTTTGGGTGATACAAGATTGCTCTTACACCCAAGATGCTCCTCCATCAAACACCTAGGATAATTTGAGAAGTGACCCTGTCACGACTCAGGTGTGCAGAGGAAAATCAAGATAGCTAACCTCGTCCTTTGTCAGCCATGATGAATCTTCAACAGGTCATCCTTTCCACTTGACCAGATATTCTTCATATGTCCTATTCCTTGTGCTTCTTCCAACACGACTGTCCAGTATATCTTCAATCTCCTTAGTGTCTGAACTAGTTGCTGGAATACTCCATTGTGCTGCTGTGATCTCATCTTCATCACCTCCTTCATGATACTCTATCAGATCTGAAATGTTAAACACTGGTGAAATATTTAGCTCAGTAGGCAATTCTACCTCATATGCATTTCCTGAATCATGTTTCTTCAGTATCCTACATGGTCCAAACTTCTTCATTTTCAACTTGTTATATGTACCAACTATAAACCGCTCTTTCTGCAAATGAACCATGACTTCATCACCAACCTAAAATTCTTTATACATCCTTTTCTCATCTGCCTTAGCCTTATACTGTGTGTTCATCTTGGTAATATGCTTCCTCACCTCCCCATGGATGTTCTTCAAGTGTTCTGCAAAATCCTCAGCTTGAGCACTACTTATTTCTCCTTTATCTATCTTTCTCAATTCAGATGCATTTCTTGGACTACTTCCATATACAATCTAGAATGGTGATTTACCAGTGCTCCTATTGACAGAATTATTGTATGCAAATTCTGCTTATGGTAAAATCAAATCCCATCCTACTGGCTTATCTCCAACCAAACATCTCAGTAGATTTTCTAAACTTCTATTCACCACCTTTGTCTGTCCATCAGTCTGTGGATGATGTTATGAACTGAACTTCAAATTTGTCTTCAACTTCTTCCACAATGTCCACCAAAAATATCCAACAAACTTAGTATCTCGATCTGAAACTATAGTCTTTGGCAAACCATATAGTCTCACCACTTCTCTGAAAAATAATTCTACTACATGAACAACATCATTAGTCTTCTTGCAGGGAATGAAATGTGCCATCTTCAAAAATCTGTAAACTACTACAAAAATTGAATCATGTCCTTGTTATGTCCTCAGTAAACCAAGAATAAAGTCCATGCTGATATCCTCCCAAGGCTTCTCTGGTATAGGTAATGGCTGATACAACCCTGTATTCTACTTCACTCCTTTCACCATTTGACATACTCTGCAACTCTGTACAAACTTCTTCACATCTTGCTGCAATTGTGACCAATAATAATTCTCACCAACCAAAGCAAGGGTTTTATCATGACCAAAATGTCCAGCCAATCCTCCACTATGCTTCTCCTTGATGAGATTCTCCCTCATAGAAATTCATGGAATGCACAATTGACTCCCTCTAAATAGCATATCATCTTGGATGATAAAATTGAGCCATTTCATCCTGTCTAGAGTAACAGGTTCTGTACAAGCTTTCCAAGCTTCACCAAAATGAGGATCCTCTAGATACAAATTCTTGAGTTCCTTGAACCCAACCACCTCAATCTGCATCTCTGTCAGCAATAGTTGACTTCTGCTAAGAGCATCTGCAACCCTGTTAGACTTTCCACTTCTGTGTTTCAAAATAAATGTATAACTCTGCAAAAACTCAACCCATTTCAAATGCATGTGATTCAACTTTCCTTGACTATGCAAGTATTGCAAAGCTTGATGATTAGTGTACAAAAAAAACTCATTAAGAAGCAGATAATGTCTCCACTTCTTTAATGCCTGAACTATAGCATAAAATTCTTGATCATAAACAGAATACTTCCTCTTGGTATCATTTAACTTCTTACTGAAATAAGCAACAGGTTTACCTTCTTGGCTCATAACAGCTCCTATTGCAGTACCACTAGCATCACAATCTACTTGAAACACCTTATTAAAATCTGGAAGTGCTAAAACAGGTTGTTTTATAACTTTTTGTTTCATCAATTGAAAACTTTTTTTGCCCCATTAGTCCACCTAAACTCTTTTCTATCCCCTCTCATTGTTTCAGTCAAGGGTCCACAAATACTGCTAAAATTTCTGTTAAACTTTATGTAAAAGCTAGCTAGACCATGAAAAGATCTTACCTCAGTAGCACTCCTTGGAGTAGGCCATTCAAGGATAGCCTATACCTTCTCTGGGTCAATTTTTAGACCTTCTGTTGAAACTACAAATCCCAAATACACTAACTCTTTCTTCACAAAACTGCACTTCTTTAAATTAATCAATAATTTCTCATCTCTCAACTTCTCAAACACCATACGAATATGTATCATATGCTCATCCAATGTCTTACTAAAGATCAAAATATCATCTAGGTAAACAATGACAAACTTACCCAGAAATTCTTTCAGAACCTCGTTCATGAGCCCCATGAAAGTGCTCGGTGCATTGGTTAGCCCAAAAGGCATAACTAACCACTCATATAGTCCTTCCTTTGTCTTGAAGGTAGTCTTCCATTCATCTCCTTCTCTGATCTAAATTTGATGATATCCACTCTTTAGATCTATTTTTGAAAAATACACAGCTCCACTCAAACAGTCCATAATATCATCCATTCATGGCAATGGAAACCTGTACTTGATTGTGATCTTGTTTATTGCCATAAAATCTGTACACATCCTTCATTCTCCATTCTTCTTTGGTGCTAATACCATTGGTACAGCACAGGGACTAAGACTCTCATGGATCAATCCTTTCTGTAATAGTTCATGTACTTGTCTATTCAACTCGTCACTTTCTGCAGGTGTCATTCTGTGTGCTGCCTTATTTGGCAAACTCGCTCCTAGGATCAAGTCTATCTGATGACTAATCTTCCTGACTGGTGGTAATCCATCAAGCACGTTATCAGATACAATATCCTAAAACTCATTGAATAAATCTGCAACTTCTAAAGGAACATCTTCTACTTCCTCTTTACCAGCTTTAGAAATTAAAGCAAAACATACATGCTCATGCTTCATACCATCTAGGAAATTTCTTCCATCAACAAAATTTATCTTTGTATTACCACATACCTTTTCTTCAGTCTCCTTCAATGGTTTTAGCTTATGTTGCACTCCATCCTTTGTCAGGGAATAGGTATTCGCACGACCATCATGTACAACACATCTGTCAAACAACCATGGTCTACATAACAACATATGACATGCATCCATAGATATGATATCACACAATACCTCATCTTGGTATCTGCTAATATTGAACTTCACCAGGCATTGTTCATTGACCATGACCTTGTGGTCATCCTGTACCCAGGCAATCCAATATGGATGTGGGTGTTTCTATCTCTTAAGCTTCAAATTTATCACCATCTCTTCTGACACTAAATTATTAGTGCTTCCACTATCAATAATCATGTCACAACATTTACCTTCACACTTGCACATGGTGCGAAATATGCTCCTCCTTTGCTCAGGTTCATTCTCACCACTCAACATGACTCTTTTGTTAATCAACATTTTTCCTCTTTCAGCATCTTCAGAATTTGATGATCTGGCATATTCATCTACATGTGCAACTCTGGCCTGGCCTTCATTTCTCCTATCTGTTCTGCCTTGGCGCTAAGGACATTCAAATGCCCTATGACTTTCTTCTCCACAGTGAAAATATGTTCCACAAAAGCCTCCTCTTCCAGATCTTTGTCCTCTTCCTCTTCCTCTCTGAGCTCTATTATTCTGATCCTGTAAATGATTTGAATTATTTCTTCTTTGATTCTAACTGCTACTGGCCTCATCTTTCTTTTTCGGATCTTCATTTTGGCCACCATATGACCGTCCACCAGATCTTCCACCCTGACCTATTTTATTTTGTCTACTCTCAAACTTCTTGTTTAGCTTTTCCTCTACTTTGAGGGAAAACTTGTATGCCTTCTCAATACTGCTCATTCAAACCAGATTCAACTCCTCCTGAATGCTTGGCCTTAACCCATTAAGGTATTAGGCAACTTTCTCCTTATCAGCTTCTGCATGCCCTATTCTGATGAGGAGTCGATAGAACTCTTCTGTATACTCCTGAACAGATTTTCCTGCTTGCTTCAAACTTTGTATTTTTTTTAATAGGTCAAGCTCATAATCAACAGGAATGAACTGTCACTTCAATTTATCCACCATCCGATCCCATCTTTTGATTTTATCTTTCCCTCTTCTATTTCACTCCAATTGAATTTCTTGCCACCAGATCTTCGCATGACCTTTCAATCTAGCCTTCGCAAATTTGACACTATCAGGATCCTCAACATCTTCGTACTCAAAATATTCCTCACATTCATTGATCCAGTCAATCAATTCCCCTAGGTTAAGATTTTCATAAAATGTAGGAACCTCAATCTTAGGTCTTTTCCCAATCTTGGAAATCGCTCGAAAGAGTCTTTCTTCCTTCTGGTTCACAATTTCAGCTTCTCCTTCTTGATATTCTTCTTCTGCTTCATCTTCACTTTCATCTCTGACATTAAGATTCATTCCTCTGTGAATCTCTTCTTACAATGCTCACACTTGTCTCTGCAGCTCTCTAACCTCAGGTGTCACAGCACTAGCTCTTCTGCCACGTTCTCTTCGTGGAGGCATTTTCACAATGCAAACTGAAACCCTAACCATGGTCCTGGTGCAAACTCCCTCACAGTCAGTGATCTATTTACACACTCAAGAACTACTGCTTTGATACCACTTGGTGAAGGGTGCTCCCCTTAATACCACAAACACATAACAGAAATAGAGAAACAACAACAACAATATGCAAGAACAGAAAATTGGCTTCTTATTATCTCCACAAATGTGGAATTACAAAATTTTAGAATTACAATATGCAAAGCCACATGGGCATTCCCTTACAATATTCTGTAGGACAAAGCCTCGAACCAATACCCAGAACTATTTTGAACTACCTAAGACAATAATATAGCCTTCCTTATATAGATAATTTTCCACCGCCTGGGAAGGTTCCAGAATTTTAGCCAATAAGGCCGACCAAACTTAGAATTATTTTATTTTATATTTTATTACATCATAGTTGGCTCAAGATAACCTTTGAAATCTGAACAAAAATTTTGAAGAAAATTATTTTCTGCCATTTCAGGTGGCCCAACTTTCGAAGACCATAAGTCATCACCAATTGACTCGATCAGCTATTATAACCTCATTTCAAAAACACCACGAAGTGCTCTACAGGCTTGACCCACGCAAGCGCCTGTCACCTAAATTTTTGACTTCATTCAGGGCCTCTAAAGCATTCAAAACTGAGTTCAAAGTTTCTGTACCTTGCTGCCAATACCAAAAATCTTCAATATCTTCCAATATACACTTGATCTGGCAATGAAACTTTATTGGTAGACTTATATGACCAAAATCAACCTTCAAGAAAGAAATCAGATCATTCTGAGCACATACAAAAATTACCAAAAATAGTAACTTTCCATAAATGGCAGCTCTTCACAAAATAGCCCTTATTGAATATAAAAATAGAAATATTTTTTTGGGTGATGCAAAATTGCTCTTACACCCAAGATGCTCTTGTATCAGACACCTAGGGTAATTTGAGAAGTGACCCTATCACGACTCAGGTGTGCAGAGGAAAACCAAGACAGCTAACCTCCTCCTTTGTCAGCCATGATGAATCTTCAACAGGTCATCCTTTCCACTTGACCAGATATTCTTCATATGTCCTGTTCCTTGTGCTTCTTCCAACATGATTGTCTAGTATATCTTCCATCTCCTTAGTGTCTGAACTAGTTGCTGGAATACCCCACTGTGCTGTTGTGATCTCATCTTTAGCACCTCCTTCATGATACTCTATCAGATTTGAAATGTTAAACACCTGTGAAATATTTAGCTCAGTAGGCAATTCTACCTCATATGCATTTCCTGAATCATGTTTCTTCAGTATCCTACATGGTCCAAACTTCTTCATTTTTAGTTTGTTATATGTACCAACTGGAAACCGCTCCTTCCGCAAATGAACCATGACTTCATCACCAACTTGAAATTCCTTATACCTCCTTTTCTCATCTTCCTTAGCCTTATACTCTACGTTCATCTTGGTAATATGCTTCCTCACCTCCCAATGGATGTTCTTCAAGTGTTCTGCAAAATTCTCATCTTTAGCACTACTTATTTCTCCTTTATCTATCTTCGTCAATTTAGATGCATTTCTTGGACTACTTCCATATACAATCTGGAATGGTGATTTACTAGTGCTCTTGTTGACAAAATTATTGTATACAAATTCTGCTTGTGGTAAAATCAAATCCCATCCTGTTGGCTTATCTCCAACCAAACATCTCTGTCAGCAATAGTTGCCTTCTATTAAGAGCATCTACAACCATGTTAGACTTTTCACTCCTGTGTTTCAAAACAAATGTATAACTCCGCAAAAACTCAACCCATTTCAAATGCCTCTGATTCAACTTTCCTTGACTATTCAAATATTGCAAAGCTTGATGATCAGTGTACAAAACAAACTCCTTAGGAAGTAGATAATGTCTCCACTTCTTTAATGCTTGAACTATAGCATAAAATTTTTGATCATAAACAGAATACTTCCTCTTAGCACCATTTAACTTCTCACTGAAATAAGCAATAGGTTTACCTTCTTGGGTCATAACAGCTCTTATTGCAGTACCACTAGCATCACAATCTACTTGAAATATCTTATTAAAATCTGGAAGTCCTAAAACAGGTTGTTCTGTAACTTTTTGTTTCAACAATTGAAAACTTTTTTCTGCCTCATTAGTCCACCTAAACTCTTTTCTATCCCCTCTCATTGTTTCAGTCAAAGATCTACAAATACTGCTAAAATTTCTAATAAACTTTCTCTAAAAGCTAGCTAGACCATGAAAAGATCTTACCTCAGTAACACTCCTTGGAGTAGGCCATTCAAAGATAGCCTATACCTTCTGTGGGTCTATTTTTAGACCTTCTGCTGAAACTATAAATTCCAAATATACTAATTTTTTCTTCACAAAACTGTACTTCTTCAAATTAATCAACAATTTCTCATCTCTCAACTTCTCAAACACCATACGAATATGCATCATATGCTCATCCAATTTCTTACTAAAGATCAAAATATCATTTAGGTAAACAATGACAAACTTACCAAGAAATTCTTTCAGAACCTCGTTCATGAGCTGCATGAAAGTGCTCGGTGCATTGGTTAGCCGAAAAGGCATGACTAACCACTCATATAGTCCTTCCTTTGTCTTGAAGGTAGTCTTCCATTTATCTCCTTCTCTGATCTGAATCTAATGATATCCACTCTTCAGATCTATTTTTGAGAAATACACAGCTCCACTCAAACAGTCTATAATATTATCCATTCGTGGCAATGGAAACCTGTACTTGATTGTGATCTTGTTTATTGCCCTAGAATCTGTACACATCCTCCATTCTCTATTCTTCTTTGGTGCTAATACCGCTGGTACAACATAGGAACTCAGACTCTCACAGATCAATCCTTTCTGTAATAGTTGATGTACTTGTTTGTTCAACTCCTCACTTTCTACAGGTGTCATTCTGTGTGCTGCCTTATTTGGCAAACTCGCTCTTGGGATCAAGTCCATCTAATGACTGATCTTCCTGACTGGTGGTAATCCATCAGGTACATTATCGGATACAATATCCTGAAAGTCATTTAACAAATCTACAACTTCTAGAGGAACATCTTCTACTTCCTCTTTACCAGCTTTTCGAATTAAAATAAAACATACATGCTCATGCCTCATACCATCTAAAAAAAAATTTCCATCAACAAAAGTTATCCTTGCATTACCGCATACCTTTTCTTCAGTCTCCTTCAATGGTTTTAGCTTATGTTGCACTCCATCCTTTGTTAGGGAATAGGTATTCACACGACCATCATGTACAGGAGATCTGTCAAACTGCCATGGTCTACCCAACAACATATGATATGCATCCATAGATATGATATCACACAATACCTCATCTTGGTATCCGCCAATCTTGAACTTCACCAGGCATTGTTCATTGACCATGACCTTGTGGTCATCCTGTACCCAGGCAATCCGATATGGATGTGGATGTTTCTGTCTCTTGAGCTTAAACTTTGTCACCATCTCTTCTGACACTAAATTGTCAGTGCTTCCACTATCAATAATCACGTCACAACATTTACCTTCACACTTGCACCTGGTGCAAAATAGGCTCCTCCTTTGCTCAGGTTCATTCTCACCACTCAACACGACTCTTTTTTTAATCAATATTTCTCCTCTTTCAGTATCTTCACAATTTGATGATCTGGCATCTTCATTTACATGTGCAACTCTGGCCTGGCCTTCATTTCTCCTGTCTGTTCTACCTTGGCACTGAGGACATTCAAATGCCCTATGACCTTCTTCTCCACAGTGAAAACATGTTCCACGAAAGCCTCCTCTTCCAGATCCTTGTCCTCTTCCTCTTCCTCTCTGATCTCTATTATTCTGATCCTGGAAATGAGTGGAATTATTTCCTCTCTGATTTTGACTGCTACTGGCCTTATCTTTCTTTATGAGATCTTCATTTTGGCCACCATATGACCGTCCACCAGATCTTCCAACACGACCTCTTCCATTTTTGTCTGCTCTCAAACTTCTTGTTTAGCTTTTCCTCTACTTTTAGGGAAAACTTGTATGCCTCCTCAATACTGTTCATTCGAACCAGATTTAACTCCTCTTGAATGCTTGGCCTTAACCCATTAAGGTATCGGCAACTTTCTCCTTATCAGCTTCTGCATGGCCTGTTCTGATAAGGAGTCGATAGAACTCCTCTGTATACTCCTGAACAGATCTTCCTGCTTGCTTCAAACTTTGCATTTTCTTTAGTAGGTCAAGCTCACAATCAACAGGAATGAACTATCGCTTCAATTTATCCACCATCCGATCCCATCTTTTGATTTTATCTTTCCCTCTTCTATTTCGCTCCAATTGAATTTCTTGCCACCAGATCTTCGCATAACCTTTCAATTTGGCCTTCACAAATTTGACCCTATCAGGATCCTCAACATCTTCGTACTCAAAATATTCCTCACATTCATTGATCCAGTCGATCAATTCCTCTGGGTTAAAATTTTGAGAAAATGTAGGAAACTCAATCTTAGGTCTTTTCCCAATCTTAGAAATCACTCAAAAGAGTCTTTCTTCCTCCTGGTTCACAATTTCAGCTTCTCCTTCTTGATATTCTTCTTCGACTTCATCTTCACTTTTGTCTCTGACATTAAGATTCATTCATCTGCGAATCTCTTCTTGCAATGCTCACACTTGTCTCTGAAACTCTCTAACCTCAGGTGTCACAGCACCAGCTCTTCCGCCACGTTCTCTTCGTGGAGGAATTTTCGCAATGCGCACTGAAACCCTGACCATGGTCCTAGTGCAAACTACCTCACTGTCGGTGATCTGTTTACATACTCAAAAAGTCCTGCTCTGATACCACTTGGTGAAGGGTGCTCCCCTTAATACCACAAACACATAAAAAAAATAGAGAAACAACAACAACAATATGCAAGAACAGAAAATTGGCTTCTTATTATCTCCACAAATGTGGAATTTTAAACTTTCAGAATTATAATATGCAAAGCCACATGGGCATTCCCTTACAATATTCTATAGCACAAAGCCTCAAACCAATACCTAGAACTATTCTGAACTATTCTGAACTGCCTAAGACAATAATACAGCCTTCTTTATATAGGCAATTTTCCACCGACCGGGAAGGTTCAGGAATTTTAGCCAATAAGGCCGACCAAACTTAGAATTATTTTATTTTACATTTTATTACATCATAGTCGGCTCAAGATAACCTTTGAAACCTGAACAGAAATTTTGAAGAAAATTATTTTTTGCCATTTCAGGTGGCCCAACTTCCGAGGACCATAAGTCATCACCAGTTGACCCGATCGGCTATTATAACCCTATTTTAGAAATGCCACGAAGCACACTACAGGCTTGACTAGCGCAATCACCTATCAAACCAAATTTTCAACGTCATCTGGGACCTCTAAAGCCTTCAAAACTGAGTTCAAAGTTTCTGTACCCTGCTGCCAATACCGAAAATCTTTAATATCTTCCAATATACACTTGATCTAGCAATGAAACTATATTGGCAGACTTATATGACCAAAATGAACTTCCAAGAAAGAAATTAGATCATTCTGAACACATATAAAAATTACCAAAAATAGTAACTTTCCATAAATAGCAGCTCTGCACAAAATAGCCCTTATTGAATATAAAAATAGAAATATTTTTTTGGGTGATGCAAGATTGCTCTTACACCCAGGATGCTCCTGCATCAGACACCTAGGGTAATTTGAGAAGTGACCCTGTCACGACTCAGGTGTGCAGAGGAAAATCAAGATAGCTAACCTCCTCCTTTGTCAGCCATGATGAATCTTCAACAGGTCATCCTTTCCACTTGACCAAATATTCTTCATATGTCTTATTTCTTGTGCTTCTGCTAACACGACTGTCCAGTATATCTTCGATCTCCTTAGTGTCTGAACTAGTTGCTGGAATACTCCACTATGCTACTGTGATCTCATCTTTAGCACCTCCTTCATGATACTCTATCAGATCTAAAATGTTAAACACTCGTGAAATATTTAGCTCAGTAGGCAATTCTACCTCATATGCATTTCATGAATCATGTTTCTTCAGTATCCTACACAGTCCAAACTTCTTCATTTTTAGCTTGTTATATGTACCAACTAGAAACCACTCCTTCTGCAAATGAACCATGACTTCATCACCAACCTAAGATTTCTTATATCTCCTTTTCTCATCTGCCTTAGCCTTATACTCTGCGTTCATCTTGGTAATATGCTTCCTCACCTCCCCATAGATGTTCTTCAAGTGTTCTGCAAAATCCTTAGCTTCAGCACTACTTATTTCTCCTTTATCTATCTTCCTTAATTTAGATGCATTTCTTGGACTACTTCCATATACAATCTGGAATGGTGATTTACCAGTGCTCCTGTTGATAGAATTATTGTATGAAAATTTTGCTTGTGGTAAAATCAAATCCCATCCTATTGGCTTATCTCCAACCAAACATCTCAGCAGATTTCCCAAACTTCTATTCACCACATCTGTCTATCCATCAGTCTATGGATGATGTGATGAACTGAACTTCAAATCTATCTTCAACTTCTTCCACAATATCCGTAAAAAATATCCAACAAACTTAGTATCTCGATTTGAAACTATGGTCTTTGGCAAACCATGTAGTCTCACCACTTCTCTGAAAAACAATTCTGCTACATGAACAATATCATTAGTCTTCTTGTAGGGAATGAAATGTGTCATCTTCAAAAATCTGTCAACTACTACAAAAATTGAATCATGTCCTCACTCTGTCCTCGGTAAACTAAGAGCAAAGTCCATGCGGATATCCTCCCAATGCTTGTCTGGTATATGTAATGGCTGATACAACCCTGTATTCTGCTTCACTCCTTTCACCATTTGACATACTCTACAACTCTGTACAAACTTCTTCACATCTTGCTCCAATTGTGGCCAATAATAATTCTCACCAACCAAAGCAAGGGTTTTATCATGACCAAAATGTCCAGCCAATCCTCCACTATGCTTCTCCTTGATGAGATTCTCCCTCATAGAACTTTGTGGAATGCACAACTGACTCCCTCTGAATAGCATATCAACTTGGATGATAAAATCTAGCCATTTCATCTTGTCTAGAGTAACAGGTTCTGTACAAGCTTTCTAAGCTTCACCAAAATTAGGATCCTCTGGATACAAATTTTTGAGTTCCTTGAAACCAACCACCTCAATCTGCATCTCTATCAGCAATAGTTGCCTTCTGCTAAGAGCATCTGCAACCCTGTTAGACTTTCCACTTCTGTGTTTCAAAACAAATGTATAACTCTGTAAAAACTCAACCCATTTCAAATGCCTCTGATTCAACTTTCCTTGACTATTCAAATATTGCAAATCTTGATGATCAGTGTACAAAAAAAACTCTTTAGGAAATAGATAATGTCTCCACTTCTTTAATGGCTAAACTATAGCATAAAATTCCTGATCATAAATAGAATACTTCAACTTGGCATCATTTAACTTCTCACTGAAATAAGCAATAAGTTTACCTTCTTGGCTCATAACAGCTCCTATTGCAGTACCACTAGCATCACAATCTACTTAAAACACCTTATTAAAATTCAGAAGTGCTAAAACAGGTTGTTCTGTAACTTTTTGTTTCAACAATTGAAAACTCTTTTCTACGCCATTAGTCCACCTAAACTTTTTTCTATCCCCTCTCATTGTTTCAGTCAAGGGTCCACAAATACTGCTAAAATTTATGATAAAATTTATGTAAAAGCTAGCTAGACCATGAAAAGATCTTACCTCACTAGCACTCCTTGGAGTAGGCCATTCAAGGATAGCCTGTACCTTCTCTGCATCCATTTTTAGACCTTCTACTGAAACTACAAATCTAAAATACACTAACTCTTTTTTCACAAAACTGCACTTCTTCAAATTAATCAACAATTTCTCATCTCTCAACTTCTCAAACACCATACGAATTTTCATCATATGCTCATCCAATGTCTTACTAAAGATCAAAATATCATCTAGGTAAACAATGACAAACTTACCCAGAAATTCTTTCAGAACCTCATTCATGAGCCGCATCAAAGTGCTCGGTGCATTGGTTAGCCCAAAAGGCATGACTAACCACTCATATAGTCCTTCCTTTGTCTTGAAGGCAGTCTTCCATTTATCTCCTTCTCTGATCTGAATCTAATGATATCCACTCTTCAGATCTATCTTTGAGAAATACACAGCTCCACTCAAACAGTCCATAATATCATCCATTTGTGGCAATAGAAACGTGTACTTGATTGTGATCTTGTTTATTGCCCTAGAATCTATACACATCCTCTATTCTCCATTCTTCTTTGGTGCTAATACCGCTGGTACAACACAGAGACTCAAACTCTCATGGATCAATCCTTTCTATAACAATTCATATACTTGTCTGTTCAACTCCTCACTTTCTACAGGTGTCATTCTGTGTGTTGCCTTATTTGCAAACTCGCTCCTGGGATCAAGTCCATTTGATGAATGATCTTCCTGACTGGTGGTAATCCATCAGGCACGTTATCGGATACAATATCCTAAAACTCATTCAACAAATTTGCAACTTCTACAGGAACATCTTCTACTTCCTCTTTACCAACTTTTGGAATTAAAGAAAAACATACATGCTCATACCTCATACCATCTAGGAAATTTCTTCCATCAATAAAAGTTATCCTTGCATTACCACATAGTTTTTCTTCAGTCTCCTTCAATGGTTTTAGCTTATGTCACACTCCATCCTTTGTCAGGGAATAGGTATTCACATGACCATCATGTACAACACATTTGTCAAACTACCATGGTCTACCCAACAACATATGACATGCATCCATAGATATGATATCACACAATACCTAATCTTGGTATCCGCCAATCTTGAACTTCACCAGGCATTGTTCATTGACCATGACCTTGTGGTCATCCTGTACCCAGGCAATCCGATATGGATGTGGGTGTTTCTGTCTCTTGAGCTTCAACTTTGTCACCATCTCTTCTGACACCAAATTGTCAGTTCTTTCACTATCAATAATCACATCACAACATTTACCTTCACACTTGCATCTGGTACGAAACAGGCTCCTCCTTTGCTCAGGTTCATTCTCATCACTCAACAGGACTCTTCTGTTAATCAACGTTTCTCCTCTTTCAGCATCTTCAGAATTTGATGATCTGGCATCTTCATCTACATGTGCATATCTGGCCTGGCGTTCATTTCTCCTATTTATTCTGCTTTGGCACTGAGGACATTCAAATGCCCTATGACCTTCTCCAGAGTGAAAACATGTTCCACGGAAGCCTCCTCTTCCAGATCCTTATGCTCTTCCTCTTCCTTTCTGATCTCTATTATTCTGATCCTAAAAATGATTGGACTTATTTCCTCTCTGATTCTAACTGCTACTGGCCTCATCCTTCTTTTTCAGATCTTCATTTCGGCCACCATGTGACCATCCACCAGATCTTCCACCATGACCTCTTCCATTTTGTCTACTCTCAAATTTTTTGTTTAGCTTTTCCTCTACTTTTAGGGAAAACTGGTATGCCTCCTCAATACTATTTATTCGAACCAGATTCAACTCCTCCTGAATGCTTGGCCTTAACCCATTAAGTTATCAGGTAACTTTCTCCTTATCAGCTTCTGCATGGCCTGTTCTGATGAGGAGTCGATAGAACTCCTTTGTATACTCCTGAACAGATCTTCCTGCTTGCTTCAAACTTTGTATTTTCTTTAGTAGGTCAAGCTCATAATCAATAGGAATGAACTGTCACTTCAATTTATCCACCATCGGATCCCATCTTGTGATTTTATCTTTCCCTCTTCTATTTCACTCCAATTGAATTTCTTGCCACCAGATCTTCGCATGACCTTTCAATCTGGCCTTCGTAAATTTGACCATATCAGGATCCTCAACATCTTCGTACTCAAAATATTCCTCACATTCATTGATCCAGTCGATCAATTCCTCTGGGTTAAGATTTCTAGAAAATGTAGGAACCTCAATCTTAGGTCTTTTTTCAATCTTGAAAATCACTCGAAAGAGTCTTTCTTCCTCCTAGTTCATAATTTCAGCTTCTCCTTCTTGATATTCTTCTTTGGCTTCATCTTCACTTTTGTCTCTGACATTAAGATTCATTCCTCTACGAATCTTTTCTTGCAATGCTCGCACTTGTCTCTGCAGCTCTCTAACCTCAGGTGTCACAACACCAGCTCTTCCACCACGTTCTCTTCGTGGAGACATTTTCACAATGTGCACTGAAACCCTAACCACGGTCCTGGTGCAAACTACCTCACAGTCGGTGATCTATTTCCACACTCAAGAACTCCTGCTCTGATACCACTTGATGAAGGGTGCTCCTCTTAATACCATAAACACATAACAGAAATAGAGAAACAACAACAACAATATGCAAGAACAGAAAATTGGCATCTTATTATCTCCACAAATGTGGAATTACAAACTTTCAGAATTACAATATGCAAAGCCACATGGGCATTCCCTTACAATATTCTGTAGGACAAAGCCTCGAACCAATACCCAGAACTATTTTGAACTATTCTGAACTACCTAAGATAATAATATAGCCTTCCTTATATAGGCAATTTTCCACCGCCTGGGAAGGTTCCAGAATTTTAGCCAATAAGGCCGACCAAACTTAGAATTATTTTATTTTACATTTTATTACATCATAGTCGGCTCAAGATAACCTTTGAAACTTGAACAGAAATTTTGAAGAAAATTATTTTCCGCCATTTTAGGTGGCCCAACTTTCGAAGACCATAAGTCATCACCAGTTGACTCGATCGGCTATTATAACCCCATTTTGGAAACGCCACGAAGCACTCTACAGGCTTGACCGGCGCAAGTGCTTGTCACGCAAATTTTTGACCTCATCCGGGGCCTCTAAAGCCTTCAAAACTGAGTTCAAAGTTTCTGTACCCTGCTGCCAATACCAAAAATTTTCAATATCTTCCAATATACACTTGATCTGGCAATGAAACTTTACTGGCAGACTTATATGACCAAAATGAACCTCCAAGAAAGAAATCAGATCATTCTCAGCACATGTGAAAATTACCAAAAATAGTAACTTTCCATAAATAGCAGCTCTGTACAAAATAGCCCTTATTGAATATAAAAACAAAAATATTTTTTTTGGGTGATGCAAGATTGCTCTTACACCCAGGATGCTCTTGCATCAAATACATTTGTAACTATATTGATTTACATTTCATATATATTTGAGTTGATTCTTATTTATTGCACTAGTTTTAATGTCCTCTTAATTTGATTTCATATAACCATATCACGTATGATTTCTTTATTGTATATATAGAACATAAAACATGAAATAGTAGAGCCCCCTTTAAACCTCTTGTAGCTACTTAAATGATTCCAAATCTGCTCCATTAAGTCATTCTCTTGTAACCTCTTGTAGCATAAATACTTCTTGTAGCATTATGAATGGAGTTATGCAGAAATATCAGTTGTTCCTATACCAAACTTCATGGAGCATTAGTGATATTATGTAGAAATATCATAGGCTAAAAGTTTTCATAATAAAAGATCATGTCCCTTCAACAACTAGTCTTCAACAATTCCATTAATTCAACTAGAAGGTCCCATAACTTTATGTATGCCCCCTCTACAACTTCCTTAATCAATCACCACCTCTACATATGTTCAACTTCCTTAATCAATCACTGCCTCTACAAATCTTTATTTAGAAAGTTTCACACCTATAGGATATGTGTGTCCCTTCTACAACCTACTTGGTCCACATACCCGCATTTGCACATGAAAAAAATGATATTAGCAAAAAAATTATTTCTTTTATTTTCTCCTTACTTGCATCATTTAATGCCTTATCTACATAAGCACACTATAGTACATAGAGTACTATAGACATATTTAGGAAAAGTTCCATTTCTCGGTTATTTTTGAACTAACCATTCTCATTTCATATTTTTTCATCTAATCAAAGATGGAGATGTGGGCCCAAATATTCATTACAATTCAAGTAACAGACTCTCATTCAAGAAATAGATGATTTACCTCTCTCTCTTCATTACTTTCTTTCTTGTAATCTATTTATTCAGATATTGTTTTAGAAGTTTCCACAGCTTGTGTGGATCTGAAGATGCAAGAACTATAAAAACCCAAAATGCCAAGATGCCAAGACTCCAATCTGCCAAGCTCCCCCCCCCCAAAGATGAAATAATGAGGAGAGAGCCTCCTTTTAAATAAATTATAAATGAGTGGATGGTCAAGATTAAGAGGCAATAGAATGAGAAACAGTGGAGATTAAGTCTTGGTTGATCCATGTGTTCACGTCTTTAAGAGGCTAAAAAGAAAAGGCAAAGATTAAGAGGAAAAAGCCTTCTTCAAAAGTTAAAATATTCCATCTCATTGGAAAGTGCACTTTTCTTTTTCTTTTTCTTTTTATTTTATTATTTTATTTTAGAAAAGTGATTTTAATATGCACTTAGGATAAAAGGGTTTTTTTATTATTGAATGAAAAGGGAGAAAGTTCTTTTAATTAAATTAAAATAGAATAAATTGGTCAAAATTTAGGATGTAATCAAATAAATGATTAATTAATTATGAAGAATTGAATTGATGCAAAACAATGGTCTAATATTTTAGTTTAATTATTCATAAAGAGGGCTTGTATTTTACTAGACTAAAATTAGGTGATTACAACTCATGCTTCACTTATGAATCTTCCTTAGGATCATGATATTGATACAAATTTAAAATATTGAATATAGGTGATATATCCATATCCTGACATAATTTTACTTCAAAACCATTTTTGGAGTCAAAATTTTTCAATATTCTATAGGGTCCAAATTTCCTTATGTTCAACTTGCTATAAGTTCCAACCAAAGACCTTCCTTTCTTAAAATGAACCATAGCTTCATCTTGTACTAAAAAATCCTTGTCTCCTAGTTTAATGAGCCTTCACCTTATACTTAAAATTAATACACTCCAAATGACACTTAACCTCCTCATGTAATGTCTTCATAAAATTTGCATATCCTTATGCTTCAACACTCCTTTTGCATTCATGAATAAGACTCTGTAATTCTATAATTCCTTTAGGATTCTTGCCAAGAACTATTTTAAATGGTGTCTTTCATGTACTCCTATACACTGAATTTTTATATTCAAACTTTTCTTATGGAAAAACCAAATCCCATTTTTACCTAGTTTTTCTCCAACCAAACATCTTAGCTAATTACCCAAACTCTTATTCACAACCTATTTCTATCCATCGATCTATGGGTAAAAAGTAGAACTAAACTTCAAATTAGTGTTTAACTTCTTCCAAAGTGTCCTCCAAAAATAACAAACAAACTTACTATCCATATTTGAAACTATACTCTTTGCTAATCCATGCAATCTCACAATTTTACTAAAGAATAAGTTAGCAACATGCATAACATCTAATATTCTCTTATGAGGAATGAAATGTGACATCTTAGAAAATATGTCAACTACCAAAAATATATAATCATTACCTCTTTGTGTATTTAGAATTTCTAAAACAAAATCCATGCTAATATCTTTCCAAGGTCTATTACGTATGTTGGAGATTTGCCAACAAGCCAGTACTGACTGTATGTTTGTCATTGATGAAAACATATGGAAATTAGAGTACATGGATGAATTATGTAGTAAGCCTTAAGTATATGCAGCATGGAAATGATGTCAGCATGATATCATGGGAGCAGAGGTTAACTATTAGTACAGACAGTTATATAGAAGCTGGTGTCAGCAGTGTTTCTAACAGAGTAACATATAGTGTTTTGTGTATGCTTGTTCGTATAGTTATCATGGAGCCTTGTGTGCTTGGATATATGTTTAAGATATCTTAGTAATGTTGCATTCATGAAAAAAAAGTCTAATGATCAGTAGAAGTGAAGTTATGCAGTCACTATTCACCAGTAGCAGTTTCCTGTGTTTGTTCAGAAGAGCCGACAGATATTATATTGGTTCTGGAGTTGCACCTATCATTTTAGTATGCACCCTTGGAGTTAATCTTGGAGAAGAGTTAGTGATTTTTGGTTAAGAGCACATAAAGTAATTCACCTTGAGGAAAAAGATTTAGTTGTTTTGGTAGACCCGACAGTGTGTAGCGTGCATCTATAATTATCTTATTGGATAGGTCTCATAATGTGTTGCATCCTTAACAAAACTAACTAAATTGTTATTGGAGTTTGTTATGGTTTCCCTAATATGATTTCAAGGTGGTTCTAATAGGAAAACTTTATTATATCATTTACAGGAAAGATATTTATAAGCGGTCATTTGTGATTGCTTGAGTGTGGTTCATAGTTGATAAAGAAGAGTAGAGCAGAGTGTGTGAAGTGTTAAGCCATTAGAAGGTCTATGTGACAAAGAAAAGTGTTTTTGATATACATTGGAACTGAGCTAGATATCAGGTCAAAGCCCAATTCACCAAGATCCAGATATAGTGTATATCTGTTAAACAGAAGGTTTTAGCCTTCACCCCTTTGAGTAGTGTGCTCTCAGACACTGCGTCCTCTCCCCTAACAGGGACTATTGTAAAAGAATCCTAACAAGGTGTGAGCCTTGACTAGCTCTATTGTACTAAATATATTGTAAACAAACTCCTAATAGGGTTAAGGATCTTCTAACAAGGATCATAATACACTAGTATAGAATATTAGTGGGTGTCAATTCCCCTATAACCAAAATATTGGTGTTGTGTTCAAGTGTTCTTTCATTGTGTTTATGTTTTATGTTTAAGTATACTTAATTGGATAATGGATTGAAACTTGTAGATAACTGATTCACCCCCCCCCCCCCCCTCGCAGTTATCTCTTGGGACTATTCCTAACAAGGTATAGGTAAAGGTGTATAGTATATACAATCAGATATTCTGACTAACTCCCTTAACAACTTGAATAATTCTTCAACTATGAATAAATATTTGAACTTTCTTATGAATCTATGGGAAAAAATACCTTTCACTCAAAAAAATCACTATCTTATCGACTCCAAAATGTCATGTAAGTCTTTCACTATGATTCTCCTTAATTATATTGTCCCTCTTTGATCCTCTAGCTATGCAGAACTAAAATACTCAAAATAACATATCCTCCCAAATGAAATAATCTAACTAGTTGCTTCAGTCAATTATAACACGTTCTTTCAAAACCTTCCACAATTCAACAAAATTAGGGTCTGTCTCATACAAAGTATTCAATTTATCAAATTCCAACACTTACACTCTCATGTCTATCATAAAATTCTTTCTTCTACTCAATGCATAAACAACCTTTTTTGACTATCCACTCATATCTTTCAACTCAAAAGTGTAACTATTCAAGAATTAAACCAATCTCATATGTTAGTAAGGATCTATTTGGGTCCCTTTTGATCATACATGTTCAAAAGTTGGTAGAAGTTTCTTGATGTATGAAGTTTGGTGGAATTTTGAATGAAGAAACCCTGATTTTGTGTAAATTTTTTTGATTTATGTACTGTAAGATCCGATTAGCGATTTGAATTGATGCAAATTTGAGATATTTGTGTAGTTTTATGTGTTCTAGTCTATATGCAATTGGTTTGAACCAATTTGGTAGATATTGGTGAGAGTTGTGTTTAGATTTGTGGAAATAGTCCAAGAAACCCTTGTTTATAGGGATGAGTCAAATATGGAGCCCTAACTTACACTCCTACCATGGAAAATCCATGAATCCTAGTGGAATGAAATTTAGGGTGATGTACTTTAAGAATCCTGAAAGGTAGGATTAGGTTGTATGGGTTGGTGATTTTTCCAACAAGCCCTAGGCCAAATAAACCCATGTGTTTAGACTAGAATTGTGAAGAAGTGAGAGACAATCATACCAAAGGACTGGTAAGAATCAAATAAATGATGGAAATAGTATAATTTCAGATATCCAATCATATCCAAGTGGTTGTGGTGATTCTATGAACCCATTTCTTAGGACCTCCTTTAGAAAGCAGTCCTAATTAGGCCTATTAGATCGATATCCATTGTTGAGTGTTTGGGTGTGTAGGAATAAAGTTAGAATTTGACCTTTTAGAATTTGACCAGGAACCATAAAGGGTATTCAAAAATATAATTTTTTTGAGAGGACCTTTGGAATAGTCTAATTGTTTTGGAAGGAACTGGGTGATTAGGGCTACTAGCCAAATAGGATAGTCGGTGTAGTGTGAAGTCAATTGTGAATCTAAGGTATCTTAAAGAGGAGTCAATCTTGTCACTCACTTGGAACAAAAATATTATGACTGTATGGGTGATAGTTGAACAACAAGTCCAATCGGTGAAAGGATATATCAAAGAAAGATAGTAGACCACTAAGTGGTAACCGAGCTTGTTGATTAACAAACTAGGACACTCCACTAAGAACTCCAAGTAGTTACCGAGTACATCTAACAAGATACCAAGATGTATAGATTTCCATGAATCTAAGATGTTGACATAAAATCCAAGTCAAAGGTTGGATAAGTAGTGGAATTGAGATTTTCATTCTTCTAGTTGCCTACTCTACATCAAGTGGTATCAGAGTACTAGGAGAATCCTTAGGGAAATGGATTGGGAAAATGGTAGATGGGGGAGATGGTGAAGAGATCCCTATAAGGATCACCAATAAGGAGCTCACAAAGATAATGAGAGAGCACATGATAGAGAGTAGAAGGATGCAAGAAGAAATAGAAAGACTTAAGAAAAACATAGATAGAAGGGATGTAGTATAATTTTAAGAATAAGTAGATGGGGATGAAGAAGAGACCTCTTTGCAAGACAAAGAGAGGGTACCTACAGATCAAAGATCCTTTATTGAACCTCTTTAAATGGTAGGAAATAAATAGAGTAAATAAAACCTACTAATTTTCTCTAGGAAGTTGAATACAGAAGAGATTATGGATTGATTGGAAGAATTGGAAAATCACTTTGAATGTGATGAAGTGATGGAGAACTAGAGGGTGAGAATTGCCAAGTCCAAGATGAAATATTTTTTCTTTAGTTGGTGGAAATTCTTGTAGAATGAGAGAATGGAGGAAGAGGAAAATCCTATATCTTCATGGAAGAGAATCATGGTAGAGATAAAGAATCAATTTATACCATAGTATTATGGGGTAATGATGCATGGGAAGTTACAAAATCTAAGACAAAAGGACTTAGATATGTAAGTACCTACATAGTGGAATTTCACAAGATGTCCCTAAAGGAAAGAGTACCTAAAAGTGAGAACAAAAAGTTAGCAAGGTATTTGAATGGCCTCAGATACAATATTAAGGATGAACTTAGTCTTTTCAATCCTGAGACAATTGATAAGTGTTTCCAAATTACATTGAGGATAAAATAAAAGAAAAGAGGAAGGGAGATAACTAGAATAGACAAATAGGAGGAAACTTCAGAGGAAGAGGTAGATCTGGTGGAAGAGGAATATCCCCTAGATCACAAGGAGATTCAAATAACCAGGAACAAGAGGGGGAGTCAAACCATAGATGTAATTTTAGAGGAAGAAGGTCCAATAGAAGAGGAAGATTTGGAGGTAGGGGATCAAATGTGTTCACTGAAAGATGTTTCACTTGCAATCAGATTGGGCTCAAGTCTTTTAGATGCCCTGAGAAACAAGGGACAACTAGTCAAGGAGGAGAAAAAGGATCCAGCTAGCCTAGGAGGAAGATGATTAGAGAATTCAATAAAACTCAAGACATTTAGGACTAGAGAAAGGGGAGTGTGTAATTTTCTTTAGGACCCTCTTGAAGGTGTTGATCACAAAGTAGCCCCCAGACATGAAATATCTATTCAAAACCACATGCAAGGTAAGTGGAAAAGTTTGTAAGGTTATTGTAGATTAGGATCAATAGATAATCTCGCATCAATATAAATGGTTAACAAGATTTATTTGAAGAATATTTTTGACCCTTATCCCTACAAAGTCTCTTGGTTGAATAAGGAACAACAAGCCTTGATAAATGAACAAGTTTGGGTAGAATTCCAACTAGGTGAATATAGGGACAAAATACTGTGTTGTGACTAAGATGGATTCTTGTCACTTAATTCTAGGGAGACCCTAGAAATATTATGTTAGTGAACAACATTATGGTAAAAAGAATGTTTATACTATTACTAAGGATTGTGTGAGTTACTCTATGACCCCACTCCCTTATGATGGTAAGGATAAACACATAGTAACCATTACCATGATGGTGGATGAAAAAGAGTTCATGAAGACCGTGAAAGGGTAGGATAGCCCATGTTTTCCCTAGTAGTGAAGCCCAAGTAAGTGGTAAAGAAGAAGAATGAAAAAAAGATGCAACAGAGAGATGTAGGTCCCAAGAAGGTGGAGGAGTTGTTGGAAACATACAAAGAGATAGTTGTAGGAAGTACACTGGAAATATTCCCACCCCAAAAAGATGTTATCCATTGCATAGAACTTATACCTGTGTCTACATTTCCCAATGAAGCAGCCTATAATATGACACTAGATCAGAATGAGAAGATTGCAAGACAAATACAAGAGTTATGAGACAAACACTTCATAAGAAAGAGTATAAGTCCTTGTGTTGTCCCTGCATTTTTGGCCCCAAAGAAGGAAGGGACATTTAGACTGTGTATAGAATCCACAACTATAAATAAGATTACCATCACATACAAATTCCCAATGACAAGGATACAAGATTTTATGGATTGTCTAGGAGGGGAACAGTACTATTCCAAGGTGGATTTGAATAGTGGATTACACCAAATAAGAAAATGAAGAAGAGATGAGTGGAAGAAAATTTTTAGAACAAATAAAGGCCTTTATGAATGGTTGGTTATGCCATTTGGCCTTTCCAATGCCCCTGGTACATTCATGAGGCTCATGAATGAAATCCTAAAACCTTTCATAAATCATTTTGAAGTAGTATATTTAGATGATATACTAATTTTTAGAAAGGATAAGGATGAGCATTTAAGGCATTTTGATTTGGTATTAAAAATATTGCATGAGGAATAGTTAAAGATAAATTTGGAAAAGTGTTTCTTCTTGCAGGAAAAGTTGATATTTCTTGGCTTTGTGATTTCCAAGGGAAGTCTCAAGATGGATCCCTCCAAGGTGGAAGAAACCCTTATTGGTCAACACTAATAACTAAAGTGAGATATAGAGATTTCATGGCCTTACAAGTTTTTATAGGAAATTTATTAAAAAATTTAGTGGTGTATGTGCACCTATGATTAACACCATAAATAGATGAAAAAAATATCAATTATCTTGGACTAGTGAGGAAGATGAGTATTTTCAATATTTGAAGAATATTTTAGCAGATCAACCCATCTTAGTTTTACCAGACTTCTACAAAGTTTGTTAGGAATGGGAACACTAAGAGGGGGGGGGGAAGGGGTGAATTAGTGTTCTATACTTATTACTTTTTCTAATACTTTGAAACTTAACTTAATTGGTTAGTTATTGAAATGAAAATCAATGCAAGTAAGATTAACATTCATAACACATGACACCAAATATGATTACAAGGAAACCCAAATAGGTAAAAAACCTACTGGGAATTGACACCCACTAAGAACTGAACTAGTGTATTATGATCCTGTTAGAAGATCTTGCAACCCTGTTAGGAGTTGTTCTTTACAATGCTTTAGTACAATGACCTGGTCAAGGGTCAGACCTTGTTAGGAGTCTTTTACAATTAACCTTGTTAGGGGTGGGGACACACTATCCTAGAGCTCACTACTCAAGTGGTGAAGGCTACAACCTTTTGGATCTCAGATACACACTATATCTCCAAGGTGAACTATTGTTGTGACAATACTTGTCTGATTAGTTCCTTTTGTGCACTTATGCTTTAGCCTCTTGTAAAGCACTACAACATACTAACTTCTCTTCGCATGCCTCTTCACTACTCTTACCAATTTTTATATCTAATTCCATCCTGAATTACAATGACACATGTCTTATTTATATGCACATACAAAACTTGTAATACCCAAAATCCACTAGGTATTACATAGCATATTCAAACTCTTAATCATATCGAAATGCCCAGTTTAATATAGTAAAACATAAAATCTTTAAATGAAAATTAAACATTAAAATTTTTATTACATTACAAAATTTAAGTAAAATGAGAAGTAATTTTGTCATCATATGCATTTGCAGGAAATTTAATTTTTGAAACAGAATTATAGAATATGTAGGATTTTTGGAACAAATATCAACTGAACATTTTCAAAACCATATCCATTTCATGTTCATAAATGAAGGAAGCTAAATTAAAATTACATTTATAGATTCAGTAATTTAACTATTTAAGAAGCAATAATTTTACTAAGGAATAACTTTGAAATACAACTAGTAATAGAACCTTCTTTCAAGAGGAAAACATATAAGCCTTATTTCCAACCTTTCTTTATTACAAATACAATATCTTGGAGAACATTGTGAGTAGAGAAATATTACTTAAACTCAATACACTAGTGATCATTTCTTTAAAATTCTTTCTTTCAATTTAATCTTGAAACTTCAACTTGAATTTCATCTTTCACCAAGCAACAAAACTTGCAACATAAAACATCATCCACATGACCATGGAGGCTCACCTCCTAGTCTAGGCCATTTCATGGCCACCTTCGAGCTAGGGGCAACAAGAATTGGATGGGTTATAAACAAACAACACATACATAAACATTCAACCACAAACTGGAAACAAATCAAACACAAATAACTCCCTTCCCAAGCTTGCACAAAGGATTCCAAGATTGGATCCATAGATGGGTGAAAGTGGAAACTTCTCATATGGAGACACCTTTCTTATACCAAACAAGAATTTTAATATTACTCACTTGCCTTCACAAGGCCCTTCCAAACATACAACTCAACTCCATGAGCTTCAACACATCCCTTATGACCCCCAAACAAACATAAGAAGGCCCTCAAGGATTCCCATACATCCAAGTTCTCATACATAAAGAATTCCATACTAGGCCCTTAACCCCAAGTCCTTCTCAAATCCTCCCAAGGATGAGGAGTAAACTTGCACACCCATAAACATGAAGAAAAAAAAGATGAAAAAACAAGATCAAAGTCATAAACTCAAAAATAAACTACTTAATACAAGATTCACACACAAGATACTATAATTCACAAAATTCACAGAAGTTCATCTTCTCAAAGCAACTACACAACTATTACATGATAGAGCCACCAACCTTTCTCCTAAGCAATGGAAAATTGGAAGGTTGAAGAAGAGCTTCCCTAGATTCCTTGCTTGCTTCCCTTCTCCAATCTACTAGAAAATCTCTCTCTAGTCCTCCTCTCACTCACTCCACAAATCTAGCATAGACAAGATGATCAAGTTCCTAATTCCTTAGCCTCTATCTCCTAAAGACACTCCAAACATTCCTCTCTCATTCCCTCTTCCCAAAACAAGTTAGGTTTCTAGATACTAGATAAAATGACACTTTCCCTTGCTATAGAAATGAGATGAAAAACAAAACATGAAAAGGTGTGATATCCTAGAAACATTCCCCAATTTCATGTTTACCAAAATCGGTCCATTTAGAGAGGCAAAATAGTGGTCTAGGGAAGTGGAAATGGTAGAAATAGGCCCCCTAACCCATGTACTAGACTTGGGGCACTAAAAACAAACCTTAACTACACCCTGGGACTCCACATAGCCCCTCAAAAACCCTAGTTAAACTTGCATCCGAAAATTGAATATTGATAACATAAATCTTAGTTCCCTAAACCACCAACCTAGCCTAGGGATACACAAGACCAATCTAAGGAAAGGGTGGGGTCCATATTCGACTCAAGCATGTCATCTCATCATAATGGTGTCAAGTGACACCTCATAGAAGTACACATCACATAACACACTTGGCATGCTTAGTGGACAAATTATATTTATTTTCACAAAATGAAATTTAATTCCAATAATGCATTTTCAAACATTAACAACCACTCACACACATGCATCACATTTATGAATAAAAATAACATTACAACGAGGTCGTTCTCTTCTTAGATCTGACCTTGGTTTCAAATTGATTGCACTTAGATCCATCCTTGTTTCCCTGAATTTACAACCATGGCCATATTCCTGCACACTCGATTTCAATATCAATACCTCATAAAAATTTTGCATTAATAATCATATCAAAAGTGAAATAATAATTATATAACTCAATATATATAAAGGAACTACATTTCATGAATCATAAATGTAATCCACATTATACTAGGATAATTCTTCAAACATTGAAATGTGATTTCAATTTCCATATAAACAAGCAACCCTAAGTTAAATCATTGAACCATTACTCTATCAGTAGTTTACTATTCTATAAGATAATGTAATGAGTGCAGAATTCAAAATTTCATATATCATAAGGTAAGCATAAAACTAATATGATCATATAAAGAGTATGACTAACATCATCATCATATAAATCTATAACAAATATGTCATAAGGTCTAATGATAGAAATTCATAATCCAAAATAGGTCTAATGTCTCTAAACAATGTATCATCAAGATAAACCAAGTGTCAAAATCAAGTGTCAAAAAAAATGTCAAGCTAAGATGGGTCGGTGTGGGACCTCACAAAACTTTTCATCAAGTCGGCCTATAACTAATTATACACAATGCTTCCAAATGAATTGGCTCAAGTGTGTTTACATAAAATCATAATAAAATCTCTATGACCTAAATAAAATAGGTGCATAGCCTTAACAAAATAATATTACAAGTGCTAGCCAAAATACAAACAATCGGCTGCATGCTCTGTCCTGTTCTGCTGCTTACTGTCTATGCCACTTCATCTGACTGTCACTTCCTCATACTGAATCATATGATCATGTGCTCTTAGAATTATCATGAATATATACTTATAATCTTATCTTCAAGGGCTCATGTCATAACTTTGTCATACGCATGTGCACTGATGCTCTGATCATCTGGTACTCTACTATTTATCCAGTCTTTCATACTTAGCCATATTTATGATCTTCTTCAATATGCGTCAACTCCAAAAATTCATATGAATTTTTTTCCATAATGAAAACACTAAATATAGTCATATACTTTAGTATAGTCAACTTTCCAACAATCTCCCCCTTTTTCATTAATGGCAACAAAGGAATATGGTGAAGTTACTAACAGTATCCTTATACAAAATTTTCTAATACATACTCTAACTTATATCTCCCCTTATGTACTATACTTTTATTTACATCATTTACAAGGCTCCATATTATTCATTCTACATACTATACTCCCCCTTTTAAATTAATGAAAAAGGTGCTCAAAAAATGTATTCATAATTACTTACAAAGTGAAGACATTTGGATATGCTATCTTTAGATTAGTAATCTCATTCTGCCAAAATTTCTTGAGTGTGTCTATTCTCTGGAGATGGGTGCACAAATCATATGTTAAATTTTCCATCTTTTCCAAGTCTATACATAGACCTTGATCATATGTCACCATAGTGGCATCGATCTCCTTGATATTTTGATTAAAGACATCTACTGAGGGTGCAAGAGCATTTCTTAGTTGTGTTTGCCTTGCCTTTATCTTGGACATTTATTTTTTTGTCTTTTCTATTTTGTCCACTTTTCCCTAGTATACATTGTTACACCTGTTTACATCTGTAGTGGGATATTCTACTGAGTTCATCACTTTATCTATCATAGCCTCTGCCTCCTAAATTTTCTTATAGAGATCTACAATCAGCTTGTCTTGGTTCATGCAGTCTGCTATGAGTTTCCTTCCTTTGGTTGCAAATTCTTTCAATGATGCTTGACCAAACTTTAAAGAGTTGAGGTCAAGTGCAAAGTTTTTAGTTATCTCATCCAATCTCTTCTTTAAATATTTCTATTTTGCTACCTTAGCCACTGATTCTTCTAAGTAGGAGAATTTTTCCTTGAAGCTTGTTCGGATGTTGCTTACATCCTCCACTGAGTGCACTTTTGGTATCTTATTCTCTACTTGAAGTAGATTGTTCAAGATGTCTATTGACTCAACAAATAGAGTATTTATCATTACTTGTTTTTCCTTGGCCTTCTTCATAGCAAGGACACTGATCTTGATCAGGTCTTCTTCTCCCCAAGAGTCCAAGCTTGTAGTGTAAAGGATCAAACTTGAAAACAATGATGTTGAAGGCATGGGAGTGATGGATGTGTTGTTCATCATTTTTGTCTTAATCTCCATAGGCATTTCAACTAAGGGTTCATATGTTGTTTCCTTTTCTAACTCATCTTCTCCTCCTTTCTCCTTTTCTTTTTCTTTCTCCTCTTCTTCTTCTTGACCTATTATATCTTCTATCAATACATCCTCTTGGTGCTTAGGTGAAATATGACTGAATAGAATTTCTACCTCTTGTGTATTACAAAGGCTTCCTCAAATTTGTCTAAGTCTTTATTAGTGGCCTCCATTGATATTTATGTTATGAATAGTCCCAAGAGATAACTGAGAGGTGGGGGGGGGGGTGAATCAGTTATCTACAAGATTTAATTCTTTATCCAATTAAACATAAATCATAAACATAATGAAAGAACAAATGAACATAACACCAATATTTTGGTTATGAGGAAACCCAAATAGGTAAAATCCCCAGTGGGAATTGACACCCACTAATATTCTACACTAGTGTATTATGATCCTTGTTAGAAGATCCTTAACCCTATTAGGAGTTTCTTTACAATATATTTAGTACAATAGACCTGGTCAAGGGTTGGACCCTATTAGGAGTCTTTTAAAAATGTCCCTATTAGGGGAGAGGACACACTATCCAAGACCTCACTACTCTAAAGGGGTGAAGGCTACAACATTCTAAATAATAGATACACACTATATCTAGATCTTGATGAACTATGCTTTGACCTGCTATCTAGATTAGTTCTAATGTATAGCACAAATACTTTACTTGGTCACATAGACCTTCTTCTGATAGCTCAACACTTCACACACTCTGCTCTGCTTTTCTTAATCAACTATGAACCACACCCAAGCAATCACAAATGACTGCCTATAAATGTCTTTCCTCTAAATGATATAATCAAGTTAGCCTATTAGAACCACCTTGAAATCATATTAGAGAAACCATAACAAACTTTGATAAACATTTTGTTGGCTCTACTATGCACGCAACATAATCTGGGACCTATCTAATAAGATAATTGTAGACGCACGCTACACACCGTCAGCTCTACCAAAACAACCAGATCTTTCTCCTCAAGCTGAATTAACTCATGTGCTCTTAACCAAACATAAATAACTCTCCTCTAAGATTAAATCCAAGGGTGCATACCCTAAAGATAGGCACAACTCAAGAACTAATAAAATCTCTATCAGCTCTCTTGAACAAACACAGGAAACTGCTACTGGTAAATAGCGACTTCATAAGTTCACTTCTACTAAATATCAGACTATGAATCTATGATTGAAACATCACTAACATGTCTTCAACATATATCCAAGTTTGAAAGGCTCCATGATAACTGTATGGATAACCATTCATAGAACATTATCTGTTACTCTGTTAGGAACATTAATGACACAAGCTACTATATAACTATTTGTACTAACACTTAACCTCTACACCCATGATATCATGCTAATATCATGTCCATGCTACATATACTAAAAGCTTACTGCATAAGACTTCCACGCATGCTACTTTCCCTATGTTGTCATCAATGACAAACATACAATTAGTACTGGCCTACTGGCAAATCTCCAACAATTTACACATTATCAATCATTATTATGTTATCCTCTTGAGTTGCGGTCATGGGTGCAAACTTTATTTCAACTACAGGCACTATTACTAAGGGCACTAAGTCTTGTGGACCTATCATATGTTTTTTTGTGACCTTAGCTACTTTAGCTTGCTCAACAGGTGCTCGAGTGATGGGCACTTATGTAGGTTGCGTGCGCTGTTCAAGGAATACTTTCTCAAAATATTTCTCTATCACCTTGGCTATTAACTCATAATCCTTGTTCATTATATGAAATGTTCTCATATTTTTCCTTAGGTTCAGCTTCACCAAATCCATTAATAATGCTTTTTCTTCCACTAAACATACTAGTAGATTTCCATCCAATGTTTTCTCTCTTATTCTAATGTCTTCTTCTTCTTCTTGTCTTTTCAAAGTGTCTAGAATATCCCATACTTTATCTGGGGTGACTATTTTTAGTTCTATAACTCTCTTCTTGAACTTGATCATATGTTTGATCAGCATCTCATGTATCTCAGACTTGTCAATTTCATGATATCTATCATAGAAGTTAGATATCTGATCAAGTCTGCCTTGATCAAGCACTCTTGACCTCAATACTTGTAAACTTGGTAAGAATCCTACCTCAGGAGGTGGTTTCATATTTTTGCCTCTGCTTCTTGTGGCTTTAGTTGATGGATGACTAACTAGTTGTTTTCTCCTCCTTGACATTTTACTGGGCTCTGGTGGTGTAGTGGAGTCACTAGGAGTGGGTGTAGGAGTGATGTTATTTGTCTTCTTCTCCTTTTCTTTTGGTTCATTAGTTTTCTCAATCTTTACCTTCTTCAACTTAGAATCATCAGACTTAGCTTCCACAGTAGATGCGCTCTTAATTTGCATATCAATTTTTGCTTCTCTAGCTTTATCTAGGTCTCTTGGGTCACAATATGGATCTTCAATATTTCAGATGTTATTTTAGAGGCTTTCCTCTTGGTTGATGCACTGTTTAGGACTGCATCTACCTCCCTAGTCTTTTCCTCATGAGTTCCCCATCTAGGCTCATTAGGATCCTTGGGTGCCAATAGTAAAACTTGTGCATAAGATTCCAAGACTTGCTCCTCCACTTCATAGACAACTGGATGAATCCACTTAGTTCTAGGCTCAATAGCCTCCATATAATTAATGTCAGTTTCTACCATAAAATAGACATTGTCCTATTTTTCAACAATGTTTTCAGGTATCCTATACCTCATTTGCATCTTTATTCTGAAGGTTTTCAACTCTAACTCCATGTAGTCTCTTAGTGTGCTCTCAACTAATGCCCTAAGGGATATTTGAGGCATTGTAGGTAAAATTTTATCTAACTATAAGTTTGATACCTTCCCAACTATATGAACATGCATATAGATTATAAAGGCCCAAACCTAAATATTTTGCTCTTATCATGATTGATTTCCCTTATGTTATCTATCAATAGTGCGTGCAAGATTTCACACAAGTTGAATTCTCCATTCTCCTTTACTATCTTGATGATTGTAGGAATAGTGGTTGTGGACACACTATTGACCCTGTTTGTATGTTGAAACCTATACCCAAGTAGAATAGACATCAATTTGATGTCCTCCTGAATTGGTTCAATTGTCATCCCGCGCTTATCACTCTGGGATTTGCAGGCTTGTTCAACTAATTTCCTAACATCTTTTCCAATTGGAAGAATGGCACCAGTCTTAGATAGACCAGTCATCTCATGAATGAGATCAGTTTTGATTCTAACTAGTACTTCATCTATCTAAAATAGGTCATCATAGATCCTACTCAAAAAAAATTTTATCCATTCTGATTCATATAATTCAAATGCAGTAGCATATTCAATGATAGGGTGACTCTCAAGGTGTGAAAACTCTTCAGTGAATGATTTGTCCAGATTCATCATGAAATCTAGGTGTGACCTAATTTTGTCTAAGCCAACTAGTTCCTTTTTGCAATACACATACACGCATAAGTCTTCTACATGCATGACACCTATTGGGGTTCTTGAAAATTCTCATTCGAGGTCATCTAGGGTGGACTTAAATGGATGCTTCTTAAAAACATATCTCTTTCTTTTAGCAACATCAAATACAACTGGTGTAGCCATGACTTACTTGATTAAATTCTTCTAAATGGTTTCCAAGGGTTTCTAGATTGTCACATCTGAATTAGGGCTTTGCAATAATCAATCTTCCTTCTTCGCTGATAGATTCAACTACAATGCTTCACAACTCAACTGCTTAATCTTTTGTGCTCTCCAATTGCTTAATTTAGAATTTAATGTAAGAATAATAAATATTCGATGGCTATAAAGAATATTTTCCACCATTAATGTTTGCTACATAAACATAGAATGCAACTATAAATTTGGTTCTTTGTTCCTACTAACAATCAGGTAGTGCGCTCATACATACTACATCACATAGTCTCCAAATAGTTGTAGTCCAAGGCACATACTCTGAGGGTGAGTATACCAGCCATGTAGGGGTCTAGAGCTAATCTAGCTCCCCCTATGACCATGAAGGTCATTTAACCATAAATAGGAGGTGCACCCATTGTGGATGCATCCTCAACTATTTCATAAACATTGTCCTTCTTTCCTTCCTTCCAAATCAAGATTGCATCTTCTAAAGCTTGCACAAATTTGACTTCTCCCACTTCTTCTTGTCTTTACGCTCTTGTTCTATAGAACCTAGAGATGTATCCATCCTTGTTACATGAGTGAAAAATGATTGGAGGCTTGATATTCCTTGGCCCATTCATGCAAGCTACCATACTGCACTGTCTGGCTGTGTGACCAACAAAATTGCATATCTGACATTTAATGTTCTAAGAGTTTCTTACATTTTTTTGTGGATGACCTCTCCAATTTTTATGATTTTGATTTGATCTACAATTCATAGCTCTATGACCAAAATTATTACATGAATAATAGTAACCATTGAAAGGTCTTACCTGTTTACAATTTATTGCTATGTGCCTATGTCTGTTACAAGCATAACAAGTCTTGTTTACTGGCTTACGCTCATCCTTCGGTGGTTTATCTTCTGTATGATTTCCTATCTTCTTAGCTTTTGAATATTCTTCTAATACTTACTTTCTTTCTCACAAGTCATTGATTTGATTTTGTGCTTCATTGAATCCAATACCACTGGTGTCTCCTTTAACCTTCTGCGCATACAACTATGATTCTATTAGATCCTTTCTTGTGTGTAATTTGTCAATATGATTCTTTTCTTCAGTCAATTTAGATTCCTCATTTATCTTTTTAATCAATTTTCCCAAATCACTTGTGGAACAATCTTTCAAATCTTTTCTCATTTTTTTAATGATTGCATGAGAATCACTAACCTTTTCTTTTAGTTCTTCAATTTCTTTTTCAGATCTGTCAAGGTCTTGAACAGCTACTTCAAGATTCTTTTTTAGATGTTTCATTTCTCCCTTATCCATGATCTCCTCAAGTGGTTAAACTTGTCTTTAGAGGACCAGATCTCTAAAACCAATTATTAGGAATGAGAACATTGAGAGAGGGGGGGGGGAATCAGTGTTCTATACTTACTACTTTTTTTGATACTTTGAAACTTAACTTAATTTCTTACTTACTGAAATGAAAATCAATACAAGTAAGATTAAAATTCATAACACATGATACCAAATATGATTATGGGGAAACCCAAATAGGTAAAAACCCAGGTGGGAATCGACACCCACTAAGAACTACACTAGTGTATTATGATCCCTGTTAGAAGATCTTGCAACCCTGCTAGGAGTTGTTATTTACAATGCTTTAGTACAATGACCTGGTCAAGGGTCAAACCATATTAGGAGTATTTTATAATTAACCCTATTAGGGTTGGTGACACACTATCCTAGAGCTCACTACTCAAGTGATGAAGGCTACAACCTTCTGGATCTCATATACACTATATTTGCAAGGTGAACTATTATTGTGACACTTCTTGTATGACTTCTTCCTTTTGTGTGCTTATCTTTAGCCTCTTGTAAAGAAATACAACATACTAACTTCTCTTCACATGCCTCTACTCTACTCTTATCAATTTCTATATATAATGCCATCCCGAATTACAAGGGTGCATGTCTTATTTATATGCACATACAAAACTCTTCATCAAGTCGACCTATAACTAATTATATACAATGCTTCCAAATGAATCAGCTCAAGTGTGTTTACATAAAATCATAATAACATGTCTATTACCTAAATAAAATAGGCACATAGCCTTTACAAAATAATACTACAAGCACTAACCAAAATAAAAACAGTCGGCTCCATGCTCTGTCCTGTTCTGCCTCTTACTTTCTATGCCACTTCATCTGACTATAACTTCCTCATAATGACTCATATCATCATCCTCTCTTAAAGTTAGCATGAATACATACTTAGAAGATTATCTTCAAGGGTGCATGTCATAACTCTATCATGTACACATGCACTGATGCTCTGATCATATGGTGCTCTGCTATCTGTCCAGCCTTCCATACTTAGCCATATTTCTAATCTTCTTCAATATGCGCTGACTCCAAAACTTCATATGACTTTGTCACCATAATGAAAACACAAAATATATTCATTTACTTCAGTATAGTCAACTTTCCAACAAGGTCTTCAAAATTGAGTGTGATGCAAGCAATATGGCTATAGGGGGTTTTTGAGTCAAGAGGGTAGACTTGTGGCTTTCTTCAATTAAAAACTAAATGAAGAAAAAATAAAGTATTCAATATATGATCTAGAAATAGATGCAATGAATCAATCTCTGAGAAAATGGAGAAATTATTTATTTCCCAAGGAATTTTTAATTTACACTAATAATCATGCTCTGAGTATTTTGAGCAGGCAGGAGAAGTTAAACCATCATAATATGAAGTATCTACAAGCCTTCACCTTTACCATTAAGCACAAGAAAGGGATAGACAATAAGGTGGTTGATTCCCTTAGTAGAAGGAATTTGATAGTGAAGGAAATTCAATTGGAGACTATAGGGATAAATTTATTGAAGATATGTACCAAGATGATGAAGATTTGAGGGAAGCCCATTAGGTATGCATGAAAATGGGAGATCTATACCATACGGAGTTCTTTGATTTAATTTTGCAAGAAGGTTTACTATTACAAGGGAGTCATATTTTCATCTGTGGATGCTCAATGAGGGAAATCATTGTAAAGGAAAAGAACTATGGAAGTTTATTCAGACATTATTGGATTGACAAAACACTTGAAATTATTTAGAGGTTCTATTTCTTCCCAAGAATGCAGAAAGACATCAAAAAATTTGTTGAAGGGTGCATGGTTTGTCAAAAGGCTAAAGGGAATAGTTCAAATGTAGGGTTGTACACTCCTTTACTTATTCCAAGTAATCCATGGGATTCAATGATTATGGAATTTGTCTTAAGACTTCCAAGGACAAAATTGGGTCATGATAATAAATATGTTGTGATGGATAGATTCTCTAAAATGGCCCATTTTATACCTTGTAAAACTACACATGATGCATCCCATATTGTAGGTGTTTTACTCAAGAAAGCAATAAGACTTCATGGTTTACCATTATCCATCATTTCAAATAGGGATTCTAAAATTATTGGATACTTTTGGAGGACTCTTCAGAAGAGACTAGATACAAGTCTATACTTTTGGAGGACTCTTTGGAAGAGACTAGATACTTTTTGGGTCACTTAAAGGTCCTAATTCACATGTGCTTAATCATTATCCCCTTTATCGCATGATTGTGTGAACTATTTTCATGTTACATGATCTTGCGACTAAAGGTTTTATACCCTTGGTGGCCTTTAATTTTCCTAAGTCCTCTGCACCTAAATTTTTCCTTAAAATCCTAAGTCTCAACAATTAATTTTTCCTATGCTTTAGCTTAAATCTTTCTTGGACCCAGCCTTCTGACACCATCTTGATCCAACAATTGTCGTGAAAGTGCAAGGGTTTTGTCAGAGGCTTGCACTTTTGTGACGACCGTTGATTTTATTATATGACATAGCCTTTCTTTATAGGTGGATCTGATGACACATATGCAAAAATGGCGGCATCTTATTGGTCCATCTATCAACACATTGGTATTGTCAGTGGGACCTAGTTTTTGGATGCGTCAGAGGGTCCTGACATTGTCAGTAAATCAACATCGGGCACATGATCTTATGAGATCTGTCAGAGGGTTAAGATCATGCACCGACTGTCGATTCTATCTTTCTAAAAGGAGATAAAGTGCGGTGGGTCCACATGTGAGGTGTGTTGATTTGTTGTTATCTGATTGGTCCACGTAGAGTGACTGGGCATGCTGTTAGTAGGGCTATGTATTTCGAGGCTCAGTGGGTTCTGACAATGATAGAGCATCAACAGTCGGCATGTAATCTATTGGGTTTTCTCTGACACTTGTAATTTTAAGATAGTCATCGATCTTAGTCGGTGTCGAAGGGTTGTCAGGGTAGGGAAAGATTCTACATCTGACAGTTGTCTCATGATCTAATGGAATCTTTGAGGGCTATGCAAAGATGAGACAACCATTGATCTTCTTGTGCGGGCCCAGTTAATTTTCTTAGTCTTTTGGTGGTCCTGATAAAAGGTTAGCGGCCTGATGAATTTTTAGTGCTTTTCGCTCATTCACAAAATGATTTCATGGTATTAAAAAAAGGCTACCAATTCAGTGAGTGTGTTGTCACGTGATCGCTAAACTACTTGGTAGATAGATAAAGTTCTTCGTGAATTGATGAAAAACTTTGGTCGCTAGTTTGCCAGATGTAGCTGGGATGGGTTAAGTTCCTTTGGTCGCCAATTCATGGGGTTAAGTGGTGAGTTAGGTTTTCTTTCTGTGAATAGGGAAAAGCATTGTCACATAGTCACTGGAGGTAACCCGAGGTATCTGGTTGAGTTAAGGACTTAAAGCCCATGAAATGGAAAGAACAGATGATCAAGACTTAAGGTTGGCCCAGATTTAAATTATGACCGCCGATTTTCTATTGGCACTTGAATGTGGCTATTTGATTTCAAATTTGAATTTGTGGAGGGTTTCCTAGTGATAGAAAGAACTAAAATTGAATGCTTTAACAGTTGGATTTGATTTGTTTGGTGGTGCTCGTTGTTCTAGTGTGGTCCAGGGTGTTCCATGATCATCTATAGGGGTCTGTACTATAATTTTTTTGGTTGAGGTGTGCTGCAAATAGCCAAATAGGTTGATATATTGAATTTTCATGATTTTCAGTACTTTCCGAGAGATCTATCATAAGTGCAAATCTTTCTCAGGCATGGCCGATTGGTTTTCATCTCTTGCATTTAAACTTGTGACTGTTTTTGGTTGGTTGGGTAGTTGAAACCCTTACCCTAGTCACCCGAAGCTTGATGCATCCTCTTTGAGGATTCCAAGGTGACTAGGGGTATAAGTAGTGATATGTTTTATTTTGTAAGGGTTCTTTCTTTTGCAATTTTGAGAACTGGTTCCATGAAGGGTCCTTTTCCTATAGATTTTCTCTAGTTCTCTGCATATAGGGTGTTCTTTTCTCCTTTGTTGGCTCAGAGAATATGATATGTATTGTAATTGATTTGTCTTATGCATGAGATTCAATATATTTCTACTATTATCAGATTGCCTCCATTTGAGTTTCAGACTTATTGATTGAAGCATCAAGGGTGTTTCCATCTTTTTATTTGCATTTCCTTTGTGTCTGCAATAGAGTTGTTTTCGCAGAAGCAACTAGGTTTGGGATTGGCTTTCAGGTGTGTATGAACTGGGGTATCAAAGCTATGTCATGCTTGTCTTCCAGTGGATGCTGGTCAATGTATTATCTATTTATAGGTCTCTTCTAAGGGAAGGGTTAAAATCCTTTGGATGGGTAATAACATACTTGAATGCACAGGTGGGTTGTTGAAGTGAGGTTTGGTTATGGTGTGTGATTGATGTTAGGCGTCAACACATTGAGTCTTTTTTCTTCTTGTTTGATAGTTGTCTATTGTAATAGGGTATTTGACTCTGTGGCCCATTGGACAAGGCACTGGTCTATGAGGGACTTAGGACATCTCAAGGGTCCTTTCAACCCATCTTTAAATCATTTACATTCAGTTCCACCCTTTCCCTTTTATGTTGTTAGGATAGGTCTCTAGTTTTCATACCCATTCTATCCAAGTAGGGCTATTACATTAAGAATTTTCTTCATTAGGGTATAGGATACCTATAGGGGTTTGAAGACTATTCCACAATAATCTATCTATAGGCCTATTGTTTATCTTAAGGTGTCTTGAGTGTGTAGATAAGGCAATACCTACCTGAGTGATGTGGAGCTCAAAGAAGAAGGGGGATTCTTTTCTATCCTCATCAATTGGACTATTTTCTTGTCAAACTTGAGTGCTTGACCTGAGATCCAAGCCCATCTATTGATTCAAGTTTGGTCCTACAAGAAAAAGCTCGAACAAATTGGTGACTCTACTAGGGAAGAAGTAAAAGATAGCAAGCTTTCCTTGTTTGGCTAGATCATTCCAGAGTCTGGTTAAATGATCATAGAGTCAGATATAAAAAACACATTTGTAAAATTTTCTCACTAAGTGTTGAGTGGCTACTCTGATTTCTCTGTTTGATTAGTGTGGTTCTTGATAAATAGTATGCAAATCCTGGTGTAGTTTTGGTTGATTGGAAGAGGTACAAAGAAAAACAATATTTTCCTCTTCAAGGAGGTGGTGACTCTACACAAAGAATTTGATGGAGCAGCAAGCTGAGCTCTAGATCTACCCTAACTTCCAGTCAACAAAGTATTGTGCTACAAAACTCTCAGGTACTTTTCAAGGTCTAGATGTTTTCTTATTAAGTGATCAAGCACTATGAAAAGGATAAGGTGTGAGTAGAGGTTTTCATACTACAATTTTTTAGTTGCATCTCTACAAAATTGTATGGAAGTATTGCATTAAGTCTGATGGGTAAGCTTGATGAGGAGCTTGCTTTCCTTGAGCAAGGCATCCTTAGGGATTGCATGTCATTGATGAGATTGAAATTAGGATGCATAAAGGATCTATCCATATCTCTTTTCTATAATAGATTTTGGGATGTATATAATGAGCTTCCTGATGATGTTGAGTTTTCTGAACCCGAGTTCATTGGTTTATTCTTGGATCTTTGTTTTCATGAGTCAACCAGTTAGTTAGATGCATTGTGAGAAGAGTATTATGTATGTGCTAGAGATTGGATACTTAGTGATGATAGCCTTGGGCTTGAGGATGCACTTGGGGTTATGTCCTTAAAAGCTGAGAACTAACAGTTAATGGGGGACATGAGGTTGAGGGCATTGGCTTCTCTTTATGTTGATCATGAGGAAGCCAGTATTTTTGATGTTGCTTCTCATTATGTGGAAAGTGTTGAATATGAGGCTGATTTTGAGGTTAGTGCATATGAGAGTGCTGAAGATGGATCTGAGAGTGATAATGTTTACAATTTGTTAGTAGATTTTTCTTCTTTTCAATATCAGAAGGTAGTTTTCTTATCCTGGTATGATGATGTTTTGTGTGAAGGGAAGAGTATTGAGTATGATGTAGATGATGATTCTTGTAGTTATTGTTTCACATAAGATGATCTAAGGCCAGAGATGTGTATCCTCATTCCTGACAGGGATGATATTTGCAGCATTAAGGGTGAAGTTGAGGAAGATGAAAGTATGGCCCAAAGTCCATTAAGCAGTGAAGAGATTTCAATACTCTTGGCTGAAGAATTTTAGAGGTATGCCCCTATTTTGGATTTTGATTTGCAGCTCCCCTATGATTTATCCTTTGACACTAATAATAAGGCCAGTGTTCAAAGTGACCCTGAGGACCCATGTATATTATAGTTCCCCTCATGTAGTGACTCTGCAGAAGAAGAGGTTGAAGACTATGACAGTGTGTTTCCCTGCCATAGAGATTGCAATGATGAACAAGTTTCTTGTTCAAGTACCTTTCCTTCTTTTTCCAAATATGATACCGATGGTGATAGTATTGAGGACTTTTTCTTCAAAAGTTGGGACAAATTTTCTTTTGATAAAAATGATGATGCAGATTAAGTGTCCTACTATCACCAAATTTATGAAGAAGACCTTCACTTGGCTCATGATCCAATTCATGAAAATATCATAGAGGAACCAAGTTTCTCACTGGTTGATGTTGTGTATGAAGACAAATCTAAGGATCTAACTCCTTCTCAGCTAGGTAATTCTATGGTAATGCATGATAATCAATATGTCACATTTTTTGATGCACTACTAGATCATTTTTTTGTTTCCAATCATCAAGAAGAAGTGAGTGATGTTCCTTACTTCTTGGAATATGAATATGAGTATGATAGTCATGACTGTAAATGCATGGGTAGTGATCAGTGCAATTTTGTTGTTCAGCCCATGAATTATCACATATGTTGGTAGCAAGGCGGTCATGACAGTTTCAAGTGTCTGGTTACATATGTGGATGAAAATCAGATTTTTGATTTAGGAGGATCATTGATTTTCTTTTGGTGGCCTGGGGCCACTAAATAAGTTTGTAAAATTTTGTAAATATTTGTAGATATCTTGCCTTTTATATTGGGTGTTTCCCTTTCTATCTTCTTGGCTCGGTTGCCATTTTTTGAGGTCCCTGTGTTTTGTCTTGTGGGTGGTCTACTTCTCCCAGAGATATGAATCCTTTCCATGCCTATAGGAGGCATACATCCGTAGAAAGAGCCATTGTTAGCACGTGAAAAAATTTTCATGGCTCTTGGTCTTTTCCCTTGGTCCCTGCAGTGTTTTTCTTGGTCTCTGGCCTTAAACCCTAGTTCAATTTCAAAAAAACTAGCCATTGGTATGAAAACCCTTTGTTTTGCCTAGGCCCTGTTCTAATTTCAAGTTAAATTTTTGGGTCACTTAAAGGTCCTAATTCACATGTGCTTAGTCGTTATCCCCTTTGTCACATGATTGCATGAAATTTTTTCATGTTACGCAATCTTGCGACTAAAGATTTTATACCCCCGATGGCCTTTAATTTTCCTAAGTCCTCTGTGCCTAAATTTTTCCTTAAAAGTCCAAGTCTTAGCAATTAATTTTTCCTATGTTTCAGCTTGAATATTTCTTGGGCCCAGCCTTCTAACACCATCTTGATCCAACGGTTGTCACAAAAGTGCATGGGTTTTTTTAAAAGGCTTGCACTTTTGTGACGACCATTGATTTTATTGTATGACGTAGCCTTTCTTTATAGGGGGTTCCAATGACACATATGCACAAATGGTGGCATCTTATTGGTCAATGTATCAACACATTGGTAGTTGTCAGTGGGACCTAGTTTCTAGATGTGTCAGAGGGTCCTAACATTGTTAGTAAATCAACGTCAGGCACATGATCTTATGGGATCTGTCAAAGGCTTAAGACCATGTGCCAACCATTGATTCTATGTTTCTTAGAGGAGATAAAGTGCGGTGAGTCCACATGCTAGGTGTGCTTATTTTTTGTTATCTGATTGGTGTACATAGAGTGATTGGGCATGCTATCAGTGGGGCCAGGTATTTTGAGGCTCAGTGGGTTCTGACAATGACAGAGCATCAATAGTCGACATGTAATCTAATGGGTTTTCTCTGACACTTGCAATTTTAAGATAGTCATTGATCTCATTTGGTGTCAGAGGGTTGTTAGGGTAGGGAAAGATTCTGCATCTGATAGTTGTCTCATGATCTAATGGAATCTTCAAGGGTTATCCAAAGATGAGACAACCGTCGATCTTCTTGTGCGGGCCCAGTTAATTTTCTCAGTTTTTTGGCGGTCTTGATAAAAGGTTAGCAGCCCAATGAATTTTTAGTGCTTTTTGCTCATTCGCAAAATGATTTGGCGGTATTCTAAAAAGGCTAGCGATTTAGTGAGTGTGTTGTCATGTGATCGCTAAACTACTTGGCAGATAGATAAAGTTCTTCACGAATGGAGGAAATCCTTTGGTCGCTAGTTCACTAGATGTAGCTGGGATGGGTTAAGTTCCTTTGGGTGCCAGTTTGTGGGGTTAAATGGTGAGTTAGGTTTTCTTTCCACAAGTAAGAAAAAGCATTATCACATAGTCATTGGAGGTAACCCAGGGTATTTGGTTGTGTTAAGGTCTTAAAGCCCACGAAATAGAAAGATTGGATGATCAGGACTTAAGGTTGGCCCAAATTTAAATTATGACCATCGATTCATTGTTGGCACTTGAATGTGGCCATTTGATTTCAAATTTGAATTTGCAGAGGGTTTCCCAGCCATAGAAAGGACCAAAATTGAATGCTTTCATGGCCATATTTGATTTGTTTGGTGGTGCTCATTGTTGCAGTGTGGTCCAGGGTGTTCCATGATCATCCGCAGGGGTTTGTACTATAATTTTTGTGCTCAAGATGTGCTACAGGTGGCCAAATAGGTTGACAAATTCAAATTTTCATGATTTGCAGTACTTTCCTAGAGATCTATCATAAGTGAAAATATTTCTCAGGCATGGCCGACTGGTTTTCATCTCTTGCATTTAAACTTGTGACCATTTTTGGTTGGTTGGTTGGGTAGTTGAAACCCTTACCCTAGTCACTCGAAGCTTGATGCATCGTCTTTGAGGATTCCTAGGTGACTAGGGGTATAAGTAGTGAAATGTTTTATTTTTTAAGGGTTCCTTCTTTTGCAATTTTGAGGATAACTGGTTCGATCAAGGGTCCTTTTCCTATAGATTTTCTCTACTTCTCTACATATAGGGTGTTCTTTACTCCTTTGTTGGCTCAGAGAATATGATATGTAATGTAATTGATTTGTCTTATGTATGAGATTCAATATATTTCTACTGTTATCAGATTGTCTCCATTTGAGTTTCAAACTTATTGATTGAAGCATCAAGGGTGTTTCCATCTTTCTATTTGCATTTCCTTTGTGTTTACAATAGAGTTGTTTTCACAAAAGCAACTAGGTTTGGGATTGGTTTTCAGGTGTGTATGAACTAGGGTATCAAAGATATGTCATACTTGTCTTCCATTGCATGCTGGTCAATGTATTATCTATTTATAGGTCTCTTCTAAGGGAAGGGTTAAAATCCTTTGGATGGGTAATAACATACTTGAATGCACAGGTGGGTTGTTGAAGTGAGGTTTGGTTATGGTGTGTGACTGATGTTAGGCATCAACACATTGAGTATTTTGTCTTCTTGTTTCATAGCTGTGTATTGCAATAGGGTATTTGACTCTGTGGCCCATTGGACAAGGCACTAGTCTATGAGGGACTTAGGACATCTTAGGGGTCCTTTCAACCCATCTTTAAATCATTTACATTTAGTTCCACCCTTTCCCTTTTATGTTGTTAGGATAGGTCTCTGGATTTCATATCCATTCTATGCAAGTAGGGCTATTACATTAAGAATTTTCTTCATTAGGGTACAGGATACCTATAGGGGTTTGAAGACTATTCCACAATAATCTATCTGTAGGCCTATTGTTTATCTTAAGGTGTCTTGAGTATGTAGATAAGGTGATACCCATGTAAGTGATGTGGAGCTCTAAGAAGAATGAGGATTCCTTTCAATCCTCATCAATCAGACTATTTTCTTGTCAAACTTGAGTGCCTAACCTGAGATCCAAGCCCATCTATTGATTCAAGTTTGGTCCTGCAAGAAAAAGCTCCAACACTTGACAAGAGAGTAAGAAATACAATAAGGAGGCATACATACTATGAATACATGGTCAGATGGAAGCAAGAACACCTAGAAGATGCTACTTACATGATGATTGTTGAAGCTATTGGATAAACTTGAGTCAAAGTCACAAAGTTACCAACTCAAGGGACTTGAGTTTTTCTATCCCTTGGTGTATGGTATAGGGCACCCAATGTAATCAAGGGCTTAGTAAATATGAATAAAGGATTTGATCCAGTGGGTTCATCTATGATGTAATATCTGACACATTTGCAAGGCTAATGGGTTCTAAGATGTTTTATAAACTAGGAGTAACATTAGGCCAAGGGGTATTTCAAGGGTTTTAATAAGGTCTTTAGGTGATTCAGAGATAGGTCTAGGCATAAAGAGAGTCTTAAAAAGATGTAAAGAAACATTTAAAAGTTTCTCGAAAAGTTGTCATTTTGTCACCAACAACAAAAACCATTTATAAAATAGTTGTAGCCATTGGGAAAGATCTATTTGGGTCCCTTTTGATCATACATGATCATAAGTTGATAGTGTTAGGAATATCAATGCACCAATCCAACTAAGAGGGGGGGGTGAATCAGTTGTATGACAGATCACTAAACTTTAAACTTTAAGTAGAAGATACAAAAAATATAATGATAACACAGTAAATGCCAACACAATAACACAATATTTTTCTATCAAGGATGTTGTAGAGGAAACCCTATTAAAGGTAAAACCTCGGTGGGAATCCGCACCCAAAAATGATGTACTAAGAGTATAGTATCCCTATTAAAATATCTATCCTTGTTAGGATATTATTAAAACATTAAAGTACATAGTTCTTGTTAAAGGAAAGACCCTATTAGGAGTCAAAGAAAAGAGTAGGTTCAGTGCCTAGGTTCACTACCCAAAGAAGGTTATATCCACCTTTGGAACTCATTGTTCTCAACACAAGTGTATATAAAAGAAATACACAATCCTTTTGAAATCTCTGATAGCAACTATCTTTTCTTGATCAATTCCAATCAATTATATAAACTACCCTCTGCTCTACATCCAATAGATACAAGCTCACAACTTCCAAAATCCTCTTTTACATTCCTTCCATACTCTACATCCTTTCAAAAGAAAATATCTTACATATATACCCTACTACAATAAATGATCAGGTTGGCCAATTAGGCTTTCCTTGTTGAAAACTGCAATTGAAACAATTGTTGTATTGTCATTGATGTCAAACCTTAACTGGTAAGACTGTTGCTACTTAGGAAATTACTATATCTACTTGAGTGTTTCTAAGGAGCTAAGCAAGGTTGGTAACAATATCACCTAAGGAAATGTTGAGTTATCTTGATACTACAAAGTGTACTTGACTATGTTGAACAATGATGAGATAATGTATTGTTTATTTTAGCAAGACTAAAAACTAAAATTGTAGGCTTAACTGAGCAAAGAATGGGAAAATAATGTTTAAGCCAAGTAATTTTAGTGTCGACCAAGTTAGTATATGTTGAGAAAAATTATAGTGTCGACCGAGCATCAGTAAATTTCCTAGGAAACAGTTTTAGTAATGACCGAGCTTTCTACATGAAGACCGAGTTGACAATCACAGTATTGACCGAGCATCAGCAATTTTATATTTGAAGAGAATTTAATTTTGGAGCTGACATTTTTGAATTCTTGGATTATGTAAAATGTGTTGAATTTATTTATTGATTGTTTGGAAGCATTAAATGCATTGTAAAACATTTTATTATAAATCTTTAAGAGATTTGAGATGATTCTAGAAAAGGAGCTGAAGAACATGAAGTGGGTAGATTCAATGAATCTGACCTAACCCAAAGATCTACGAATGAGATTGAGTGGAATAAGATGAGTTAACCTAATTGAGAAAAATATAAGGGAACCTGAGATATGCAAATGCATAAGGAAGAACAAAGAATGCTGGAAGATCAGAAAAAGTTTTACTGACTGTTTAAGCAAAAAAGGCTGAAGGAGAATTATGGTGGTTGCTTGAAGAAAAGTTTCGAGCAGATCAGAGATGGAGATGGAAAAGTTTCAAAGTTAGTAAACTAGCATTAGTATATGGAATTGGATCTGATATTTGCAAAGTGAGTTGTATATTTTTCAGATAATATTGCTGCTACTTTCTAACCATTGTAACAGTTAAAATCCTTTTAACAAAGGTTGACCTAATAGTCATATGTTAAATTCTTTGAACAAGGTTGCATTCTAATGGAGTGTAGGTAAGTCCTATGACTAGGCTCACTTTTAAAAGGGTGATTGAAATCCTTTAACCGGGTCACACTTGATAGTGTGTATTGTAACCTTTGACAGGGTTGGCTTTTTACTGAGCTCACTTCAGAAGAGTGAAAATAATAGTAGCATGTTACAAAGTGGCTTTTCCCAAATTGGGTTTCCACTATAAATCATGGTGTTAATACTTGTGTGAATGTTTTGTTTTGAACATTACTATGTTTTGCAAGTTAATTTATAGCTAGATAGTGGGTTGCATTGTTAGATGCTTCTATTATTGAATCAGTGACAATCGAGTTTATTTTGGTTATTGGATCTGATTTAAGAATAAGTTTTTGAGATTGTTTTATACATTAGGACATGAGAACAACTAATTCAGCCCTTGCTCTATTGTTCTAAATCATATTAACAATTTGTATCAGAGCTTTGTTGCTTATTATTAGTGTTGACAGATATCAAGTTTAAAGGGTCTTGAAGGAAATGATCAGGATGTATAAGAAGGAGGTACTGAAGCTGAACAAGGAAAACTTCCCTGCATGGAAAAGCTTGATGAAGCTACATCTGGCCGGTATTGGTGACTCTGCAAAGTACTACATTGAAAATAGATATTTCTCACCTATCTCACCTTTGACTATCAAAGAAATGAGAGCTAAGCAAGAACATAGTCAGGCAATGCTGGAAATTGCATCTGCCCTAAGCTATCTAGAATTTGAGGACATTAAGGATTGCACAACTACTAGGGATATGTGGGACACACTTGCAAGGATCTATGGTGGTGGCTTGAATGTGCTGAAAGCAAAGGCCGAGAGTCTTAGAGGTAAGTTTGATGAAATGAGAATGCAAGAAGGTGAAAACATTGCACAATATTGTGGAAGAATAAAAGAAGTTGTGAATGCTATTAGAGGAGCAAATGGGGCTATTGATGATGAAACTATAATTGGGGAAGTACTAAGAACCCTATGTCTTATATATGCCATTAAGATCTTAGATATTTAGGAATCTAGATGTAACTCTACTAATGTGCTTACTTTGGAAACTTTGGTTGGTAAGATGACTGCTTTTGAACTCTCTAACTATGATAATTTCACTGTTGGAAGCATTGGAAATGTTGAATCTACTTTCAAGTCATAGCTAGTTCTGAACAAGCCAAAGAAAGAAAAAGAAAGATGTGTTAGTGAAGATGAAAGTGAAAGTGATAGTGAAAGTGACAGTGACACTTTTGATGAAGACCTAGAAGATCTAGAAGCTCTTATGGCTAGAAGAATGAGAAGGGGAAAAGGAAAGTATAAAGGTAAACTCCCTATTATATGTTTTGCATGTAATAGAGTTGGTCATATAGCTACTAGATGTTCTGACAAGAAGGATAAAGATGATGAAAGGAAAAGAAAACACAAAGACAAAAGAGATAATAGAAGCTATCGATGGAGCAAAGACTACAAAGGAAAAGGTAAGAAATCTTGTTACATTGCTGAAAAAGAAACTGACACTAATAGTGATGATTTTGAAATTGAGGTAGTCTATGTGGCAATGAAAGATGAATCTGATGAGGATGAGAAAACTACATTGATATCTTATGTGAACAAGAATGATAAATGGATTATTGATAGTGATTGTTCACATCACATGACTGGTGACAAAGATAAGTTTGAGACCTTACATCATTACAAAGGTAAAAGTATAAAATTTGGTAATGATGCACCATGTCCTATTAGAGGAAAAGGTTTGATTAAACTGACTGATAAGATATCTTGTGAAAATGCATATTGGGTTGAAGGTCTTAATTATAATTTGTTACGTGTTTCCCAGCTTAACAAAACTAGTTACCAAGTAGAATTTCATCACAAGCAAGCTAAAATATTTGATGCTACTGGAGAACTGATTGGAAGTGGTGATCAGACTAGAGGTAATTTGTTCTATCTTGACCTATTTGAAGAAACATGTTTAATTGCACAACTTGATGATATTTGGTTATGGCATAAAAGGCTATGTCATGTTAACTTTGACAATCTTGTAGAGATAAGTAAGAAGAAAAAGGTAAGAGATCTACCTAGATTGGAGAAACCTAAGAATGTGATGTGTAAGGAATGTCAGTTAGGAAAAATAACAAAGTCAAGTTTCAAGAGCAAATCCTTTACTTCTAAAAATATTTTAGATTTGGTTCATACTAACCTTTGTGGACCTATGGCTATACAAAGTTACTGTGGTGCTAGATACTTTATCTTATTTGTTGATGATCATACTAGGATGATACATGTGATGTGTCTAAAAGAAAAATCTGAAGCTTTTCAATTCTTTAAGTGGTATTTGGCTAAAGTTGAGAAGGAGACAGGTAGGAACCTGAAATGTCTTAGATCTGACCGAGGTGGAGAATTTACATCAAATGAATTTAATCTATTTTGCAATGATAGAGGAATTAAAAGATAGATGTCTGCACCTAGAACACCTCCACAGAATGGTATAGCAGAAAGAAGAAATAGAGCTATCTTGGATTGTGCAAGGCCATTATTGATTGAAAAGGATGTGGCACAAAAATATTGGAAAGAAGCTATAAGCATTGTTTTCTACACTCTTAACCGGGTACAAATCAAGAAAGGTACAAATCTGACACCCTATGAATTATTGCATGGGCATGCACTGAGTGTTAAATACTTTAGAATCTTTGGAAGTAAGTGCTATATATTAAAAGACACTAGTAATGGAAAGTTTGATGCTAATAGTGATGAGGGAATATTCCTAGGGTACTCCACAAAAAGTAAAGCTTATGAGTGTTTGAACTCTAACACTAACAAAATTGTGGAAAGTGTGAATGTCAAAATTGATGAGTATGCAGAAAGAAATGAAGCTGACAGAAAAAGAGAACCAGCAGATTATAGATTTTTTGTGTACATTGAGGAAGAAGAAGAGGCAAGTAACAAACTTGCACCTAATGCCGAGTCTCAGGTAAGCAATGCCAAGTGACAGACAGAAGCTGTCGAGTATCAGGAAAATGGTGCTGAGAAAGAACAAGAACATGCCGAGCTACAAGAAAATGCTACTGAATATCAGGAATAGGTTGTTGAGCATTCTAAAGTTGAATCTGACAATCTTACTTAGGAACATGATGAAATAGAGGAGAGAACAACTAAACCTATTTTGGTAAAATATGTAAGAAGACATCATAAGCCTAAATAGATAATTGGAAACAAAAATACTAGAATTTAGACTAAAAGTAAGGCTAAGGATCCAACATGCCTATTGTGTGAATTTGAATCGAAGAAAACTAGAGAGGCATTGGAGAATGAAGACTAGATACAAGAAATGAATGAAGAAATTGACCAAATTGAGAAGAATGATACTTGGACTCTGGTGTCGAGACTTGAAAACAAAAATGTTATAGGAACAAAGTGGGTGTTTTGAAATAAGATGAATGAAAATGGTGAAATCACTAGGAACAAAGCTAGGCTGGTATGCAAAGGCTATGCACAAGAAGAAGGAATAGATTATGGGGAGACATTTGCCCCTATAGCTAGATTGAAAGGAGTAAGAACTCTACTCGCATATGTTGCTTATAAATATTTCAAGGTATATCAAATGGATGTCAAGTCTGCATTTTTGAATGGTATACTGGAAGAAGAAGTTTACATAGAACAACCAGAAGGTTTTATTAATCCAAACAGAAGACACATGGTGTGCAAAGTGAACAAAGCATTGTATGGATTGAAGCAAGCTCCCAGAGCATGGTATGAGAGGTTGCACAACTACTTGATACAAATTGGATTTTCAAGAATAAATGACATGAGCAATCTGTACATGAAAGATGAAGAAGGTAAAGGTATCTTGTTGGCAAAAAAATTTGTTGATGACATTATTTTTGGTGGACAAGATGCATTATGTAAAAGTTTCTCAAATGAAATGCAAATTGAATTTCAAATGAGTATATTTGGTGAAATCAAATTCTTTATTGGTTTACAAGTATATTAGAGGAAGAATGGAATTTTCATTACACAGTCTAAGTATGTGAATGAAATTCTGAAAAATTTTGTGTTGGAAGATGCTAAACCATTGGGAACTCCTATGGTTACTGGACAAAAGTTATCTAAGAATGATGATGCTGTAGAAGTGCATTAGACTTTGTACAGATCCATGATTGGAAAATTGCAGTATGTTGTATGTTGGGAGTTCCCTTTGATCTTCAACTTGTAGATTTATACTTTGATGGATAACTTTAATATAACTTTGACTCTATCACCACTCCAAACTCTACAAGGAAGAGGGTCAATTAACTAGGATCAATAATGAGATCCTCCTACTCTTTGATCCTTAATGCTCAGGTGGGTGTACCCTTGACTCACTTCTCCAAAGGAGTCTCAAAACAATATACAACTATGTCCTTTACTAACTGACTGAAAGATATTATCATTTAAATGTATGTGTGTGATTGATGATGATGGACTGCTTCCAAAGAATAGATCAGTGCCTTAACCCAAGGAAAAGAGTCACTTGATAACATATATCAACTAAAACCTTAACTCAAACACACATAAACTCAAAGTAAGTGCTTTTCCTATTACTGCCCTCACTCCCAAACCTGATCATCAAATTCTTGACCAATAATGAACCCACTAAAATTACGCTAAAGGCTTTAATCCTAACTTTGTTAGGAACTCCAAGCTGATCTCACAATACTCTTTGTTTACCATATGCTAATCCACTTTGTGACCTTAACATATATGAATCCACAATCAGAACAAGAAGACAATCAAAAGTTTGAGATAGGAAATTAGGTGTATTCTTATTAACTTCAAAATCAATACATGACCAAAATGACAAATTCTAGGAACAAAAACAAAATCCAAGATCTCCTTGTTTAGTATAATACCATCAACAACCAGGGACCAAAAAGAAAGTTTTGGAAGCCTCACTAAGTCAAAAATGCTACAATATATACCCCCTAGTCATCTTGGAAACCCAAGATAGGTTGCAACAAGCTACAAATGACTAGGCTTAGGGTTTCACCCACTAAACCAACTGAAATAGTCAAGAATTTATTATAGGGGATGAAAACCAGTCGGGCATGCCTGAGAAAGATTTGCACTTATGATAGATCTCTGAGAAAGTACTGCAATTCATGGAATTCTATGTCAATCAGTCCTTGTAGCCACCTGCAACATGCCTTGAGCAAAAAAACCATACTTCTCTTGGTACAAAAACATCATACCACTGACCATAGAGACCCTCATATCAGTCGGCAATAACCAATGCCACCAAACCAATCGAAATCAGCTCCAAAAACTAGAAATTTTGGTACTTCCTGTCACTGGAAACCCTCTCAAAATTTGAATTCAAACTACATCATTATTATGAACATTATCTAGCCATTCCATATCTCTTTCTTTGTGTTCAGGGATCCTCAACAATTCTAACAATGGAACCTTGACTATAATTTGGGACAATACAGATAACATATCAACAGGAGCAGAGGAAGGACTATCAATCTACACTACCTTAGTATCCTTTTTCTTATCTGATACATTAGGTGTATTGGCCACCCTCATTTTTTCATTCTTAGCCATTGTGTTAACTGGCTTCTCAATCTCACTAGAAAATCTTTCAACTACAACTCCCTTAGGCTCACAATTCTTACCTTTTACATCCTTGAATTTCACCATGTGATCACCTTTTGATTTGTTCTCATTAGGCTCTCTGGAGTTGGTACTCTTTATAAACATTCTTGTAGATTTTCCATTTATATCCCTTGCCACCATGCCCCTAGATTGCACTTGGGCAATCATTTATGCACTAATCCTATCCATATCTTCTCTAGAAGTTCTTAAATTTACTGGCTCAGAAGAAGAGTTCATGTTACATGTCTTCTTATCAATGTCTTCACTATCAGAAAATACCTCTTGATGAAAGAGGGCCCGATTGTGTCTCTTTACATTTACATCTGCTTCCTCATCAAAATTAGAATCATCTTCATATCCTAGATATGAAGTAGCCATGTTGCATCCAACATCATCTTGATCTTCTTCTTGATCTATCTCCTCATTGCCACAATCTTGATTTGCAGTCATAGAATGTGCAACCACACAATGCTCTATAGAATGAGGGGACTAGCATGCAACACACCAAGGTATGTCCTCCATGACATTTATTGAAGCCTTTTGTAGAGGGTTAGGGACACCTCTGTCATTGTTTCCTCTTGCAATAGGCACAATAGGCTTGCCATCCTTCCATTGGGTCTTGTAGGGGTAGTTCTGCAATCTATTCTACTTATTGAAATTGTTGTTGAACTAAGGCCTTTCATTGGTAGGAGCACTGATGTTCTTACTTGCAGGTGCCTTCAAATCCTTCAATGCATTGAGCACCTTATCCAATTTATCTTCTTCTTGCCTCCTAGTTCCAACATTCCTATCATTTTCTTTTTTGTATTTCTTGTCCCCAAACAACTTAGGGTCATCTCTCTTCCCACCCAAATTCCTTGATATCTTCATATTGCTCTCAATATTGACAACAATCCTAAAAGCATCTCTAAGAGTTCTTGGTTCTTTTTCCCTCAACAAGTATCCCATCTTTCCATCAAATGCATTGAAGTATGTGGTCAGACAAACATTGTCATCTAACCGCATAACTTGAAACAACTTATGCATACCCTTCTAAAATCTCATGTTAAATTCAATTGCAGACTCATCCTAATTTTTTCTTATGGTATTGAATTCATTCAACATGAAACTAGCATTAGGCCTGTCACCATACTGCTCTTTAAAACATTTCTCAAAGGAATCCCAAGTATCAATACATTTATCAGGAAGTCTCTTAAACCAATCTCTAGCATCCTCCATTAGTGATTGAACAAACAATTTCATGACTACATCCTTATGCTCTGCCTCATAATCATTAAGCATATCAACAAATAGCCTAAGATGTTCCTCACAACTAATAGCATTATTACTAGCAAGCTTAGGTACCTTATCTCTTATATCATTTGGAAAAGCATTTGGGTAGCCTGGTATCCCGTCAAAACTAATTTGCCTATAGCCTTCTAGTTGCATAGGTCTTCTTTGAAATCCTAAACTAGTGTTCCCACTAGAATTATTATTTTTATCTACATTCCCACCCACTTGCACATTTGACTATCTATTAGGATCAACAAATGATTTGGTAGATATATTAGGAATTAGATTACTTGTAGTAGCATTGCTAAGTGGAACAGTAGTGTTCATAGATGGCATACCTAGTTTAGTAGTAGAAGGACCATGAACATTAGCTGATGAACCCTTCAAGAACTAGATCTTTCTTCTTTTCTCTGCAATAGCAGCATCAACTTCATCTCTTTCCAACTCTTGAGCCAGAGCTTCATCCTCTTTTCTTTTTCTTTCTATCTTTTTCTCCCTATTTGATTTAGGTGGTGGGATCCTTGGTATTGTCATTGGTTTTCTTGCTTGGACACCCACCATCTTCTGCTTTCCTTTTTCATTAATAACTATAGTAGGCCTAGTGATCTCATGTCCATTCCCACCCTTAGGCAAGGGAGCATAACTTTGCACTTGTCTAATCACAGGGCCCTCTTCATCAAACTCATGGTCTTGCAACAAGCATTCTTGCTTGCTTCTTAGAGCTTCAAGATCACCAAAAACATCATGCTGCAACACCCTAGGAGCAGAAGCAAGCATCTTATTTCTCTCCTTCATTTCATTATTTTTTCTTAAAAGAGACTACCTCTCCATTAGAGTGTTTACTTTTTTAGTCTCTCTCTCCTCTTGTAACCTTTTGTATATGGCATTCTGCTCTACCAATTGCAACCTAATTGCATTTAGGTCATGTGGATGTATCATGTTGTATTTAGAGCTCGATGACACTTCCACATCAGTAGGATGCTAATATGGGAAGTGCACTTGCCTCTGTCTCATGGGTTGCCTTCTAAAATTATCTTCATCAAGATCTAAATCAATCTCAAAACCTATCTCTCTATCTTGTTCATCCTAACCTGCAAGCAATGAACCCTTGTCTTGAAATACAACCTCTGGGGTATCATAAAATTCATCTTCAGAGTGACCACCATCTGATCTAGAAAATCTATCTTGTGAACCTTCCTCACTTAAGGAAACATGTGGTGCTCTACCTCTGGTATTTCTTTGTTCTCTTATGGGAGCACTAGTAGACTCACCATTCTTCCTGATCCAACTCTTCTTCTCCTGTCTAGGTAATTATTCCAGAGTAACCTCCAAATTTTTTCTATCAAAGGACCTAGTATTCCTTCTTTTGTCCATCTTCAACAATTTATAGCACTGGTTCTAACCTTTTGAGTCACCACCCACCAAAGTGGGAAATCTTTAACTAAACACAACATGAAAACAAGAGTGCACTTTGCAAACTTTTATGTCTAGACTCTCCCCAACAGAGTCACCATTTTTTTGGGAGTTCCCTTTCATCTTCAACTTGTAGATTTATACTTTGATGGATAACTTTAATAAAACTTTGACTCTATCACCACTCCAAAGTCTACAAGGAAGAGGGCCAATTAATAAGGATCAACAATGAGATCCTCCTACACTTTGAGCCTTAATGCTCAGGTGGGTCTACCCTTGACTCACTTCTCCAAAGGAGTCTCAAAAAAATATAAAACTATGTCCTCTACTAACTGACTAAAAGATATTATCATTTAAAGTATGTGTGTGATTGATGATGATGGACTGCTTCCAAAGAATAGATCAGTGCCTTAACCTAGGGAAAAGAGTCACTTGATAACATATATCAACTAAAACCTTAACTCAAACACACATGAACTTAGAGTAAGTGCTGTTCCTATTACTCCCCTCACTCCCAAACCTAATCATCAAATTCTTGACCAATAATGAACCCACTGAAATCACCCTAAAGGCTTTAATCGTAACTTTGTTAGGAACTCCAAGCTGATTTCACAATACTCTTTGTTTACCATATGCTAATCCACTTTGTGACCTTAACATATATGAATCCAAAATCAGAACAAGAAGACAATCAAAAGTTTGAGATAGGAATTTAGGTGTATTCTTATTAACTTCAAAATCAATACATGACCAAAATGACAAATTCTAGGAACAAAAACAAAATCCAAGCTCTCCTTGTTCAGTATAATACCATCAACAACCAGGAACCAAAAAAGAAAGTTTTGGAACCCTCACTAAGTAAAAAATGCTACAATATATACCCCCTAGTCATCTTGGAAACCTAAAATAGGTTGCAACAAGCTATAGATGACTAGGGTTAGGGTTTCACCCACTAAACCAATTGAAACAGTCAAGAATTTATTACAGGGGATGAAAACTAGTCAAGCATGCCTAAGAAAGATTTGCACTTATGATAGATCTCTAAGAAAGTACTGCAAATCATGGAATTCTATGTCAATTAGTCCTTTTAGCTGCCCGCAACATGCCTTGAGCAATAAAACCATACTTCTCCTAGTACAAAAACATCATGCCACTAACCACAAAGACCCTCAGATCAGTTGGCAATAATCAGGGCCACCAAACCAATCAAAATCAGCTCCAAAAACTATAAATTTTTCATACTTCCTATCATTGGAAACCCTCTCAAAATTTGAATTCAAACTGCAATGGCCATTTCCAAGGTGCCAGCAGCAAATTGGCAGTCTATATTCAAAACTTGATTAACTTTAAGTCCTAACCGTCAGATCTTCATATTTCCTAGGCTTTATGACTTATCTTTTTAAAAAGACCCTAGTCACATTTAGCAAACTGGCAACCAAAGGTTTCCGCAGTTCGCAAAACACTTTATCTCTCTGCTAAATAATTTAGTGATTATGTGACCTTCCTCCGCTGAATCGCTAGACCTTTTAGAACACTGCCAATTCTTCTCACAAATGAGTGAACCTATTAAAAATTTTTCAGGCCGCTAAATATTTTGTTGGAATTGCTAGACCTTAGACCCTCGCCTGGGTTCGCTTTATGCCACATGTCACTACATCATTCGCTATCACTACTCGATCACCACTGACATAGGACCCACTCTCTATAAGCCTTCAAATTAGATGACGGGTGCAAGATCTCATGGCTTTGACACCACCCATAAGATCATATGCCAACCATTGATCTTGTCCTCATCACTGACCTTTTTGACAATGACCCCACCTTGCTAATTCCTTACATCGACCAATAGAATTTGAACAAGTCTGCAACACTTCGAAAATGGTCCCACTACATCATCATCCCTTCCTCCAATGAAAATCATTCACGTCAGCTCCAAATGTCAGAGGACCCACCTACACTAGTCGCCTAAGGAAAAGTAAAATCAACTATTGTCTGAAGATCTCATGCGTCTGACACATTCCTTAAGAACTTACACCTGTCGTCGATTCTCTACAGATGTCAGGACCCTCTTACAAGCTAGAAACTCAAGTTCCACTAACAAGTTCCAAGTCATTACCTTGTGGACCAATCAAAGACCGCCAACTACACACACCTGGTAGATGGACCCACTAACACCATTATACCTCTTGGAAGATCGGATGGCTAGCGCATGATCTCATAAGCCTGAAAGATTCCATGCAGTTATACACCAGCCGTCGATCTTGAATCTTCTGATTTAGATATTGGGCCCACCTGAAAACATGTCTAGCTCACTATTATGTGGACCAGTCAAAGGCCACCTTTTGTGTACACGTAGCAGTGGACGCACTTGTTTAAAGTGTTACATCATGAAAGAGAATCAACGATCATTGTAAGATTGCAAGCCTCTAACAAATCTTATGAGAACTTACGCTTGCCATTAGATTGAGATGGTGTCAGAGTCAGGCCTAGGAAAAATTAAGTTGAAACATTAGAAAGAATTAGAGGTGCAGGACTTAGGAAAATTAAACCCGCCAGAATTTAGGCTTAAGGAAAAATTAAGCATTGAGGACTTAGGGAAAAATTAAAGTGTTAGGCAGATAGACTTAGGAAATATTTTCACACATGGATTTTAGGGAACTTAAGTGGCCTAAAAATGTAACGTTAAAATAGAATAGGGCCAGGGTAAAACAAAGGGTTTCTCATACAACGACTAGTTTTTTAAATTTTTGAACTAGGGCTTGAGCCAGAGGCATGAAAAACATTGTAGAGACCAGAGGAAAACTAGTAAAGCCATGAAATGTTTTTAGAGTGTTAACACTGTCCATAGTAGACTAGATATTGCATTAGCTATTGGGATTGTGGCAAGATTCTTTTCCAATCCTAAGGAAACACACATGATGGCCGTGAAAAGAATTATGACATACTTGAAAGGAACTATTGACAATGGTCTATATTATAAGAAGGATGACAAATTTGAACTCAGAGTTTATACAGATGCTGATTAGGTAGGAAATGTAGATGACAAAAAGAGTACTAGTGGTGGAGCTTTCTTTCTTGGACAAAGATTAGTCTCATGGATGAGCAAGAAATAAAATTGCATTTCCCAATCTACTACCAAGGCCGACTATGTTGCTGCTACAGTAAACTGTTCAAATTTGGTATGGATAAAACAATTGTTGATAGGCATGAAAGAAGAAATCACTGAACCCATTGTTATTTTCTATGACAACACAAGTGCTATCAATGTTTCTAAGAATCTAGTGATGCACACTAAGACCAAGCACATTGCAATCAAGTATCACTACTTGAGAGAATTACTACAAGACAAAGAAGTTTGAATGGAATATGTGAATACAAAAGAACAATTAGTAGACATATTCACTAAAGCTTTACCTAGAGAAGCTCATGAGTATTTGAGAATTCAATTAGGGGTTCTTCCCCTAACTGAGGCTACCTAGACAAGCTAGGAGCACTGCATCAAATGTGCTACAACAGAACATTTGACAAATTGATGCAGAAGATTGTCACACTTTAGGGTTGGCCTAGAGTTGTGAAAAAGAAGCAAAGACAAAGAATTAGTCATAAGCAAGATGATAGAGGGAGAAACACTGAGCTACATAGATATTATCTACATCTGATGGATGTATGTTTTAGTTGCTTCTTTGGTATTTTTGTCAAAGAGGGAGATGAACTGATATGATAACACATGATACCGAAAGATTTGAGGGAGATGAACTGATGAAACTAAAGATAAGAATGATGAACTGAAATGAAGGATCAAGATAGAGGGAGATCTGAATACTTCTGATGGTCATAGAAGTGAGGCTTATAGGATTCTGAATCAGAATTAAGCTAAGGATATTATAAATAATTCTCTGATGGATAGATAAGTTTTTGGATTGGTTGGTAATCCATGTGTCATTCAGGTGATATCATATGGTGTTTCCATCAATGCCAAAGAGGGAGATTGTTAGAAACTACAATTGAAACAATTGTTGTATTGTCATTGATGTCAAACCTTAACTAGTAAGACTGTTGCTACTTAGGAAAGTACTATATCTATTTGAGTTTTTCTAAGGGGCTAAGCAAGGGTGGTAACAATAGCACCTAAGGAAAGGTTGAGTTATCTTGATACTACAAAGTGTACTTGACTATGTTGCACAATGATGAGATAACGTATTGTTTATCTTAGTAAGATTGAAGACTAAATTGGTAGGCTTAACCAAGAAAAGAATGGAAAAATCATGTTTAAGCTGAGTAATGTTAGTGTCGACCAAGTTAGTATATGCCGAGAAAAATTATAGTGTTGACCAAGCAATAGTAAATTTCCAAGGAAGACAGTGCAAGCTGAGGAAACAGTTTTAGTAATGACCGAGCTTTCTACATGAAGACCGAGTTGACAATCATAGTACCGAGCATCAGTAATTTTATATTTGAAGAGAATTTAATTTTGGAGCTGAAATTGTTGAATTCTTGGATTATGTAAAATGTGTTGACTTTATTTATTGATTTTTTGGAAGCATTAAATGCATTGTAAAACATTTTATTGTAAATCTTTAAGAGATTTGAGATGATTCTAGAAAAGGAGCCGAAGAACATGAAGCGGGTAGATTCAATGAATCTGACTTAACCCTCAGATCTACCAATGAGATTGAGTGGCATAAGAAGAGTTAACCTAATTGAGGAAAATATAAGGGAACCTAAGATATGCAAGTGCTTAAGGAAGAATAGAGAATGCTGGAAGATCAAAAAAAGTTTTTAACTATTTAAGCAGAAAAGGCTGAAGGAGAATTGTGGTGGTTTCTTAAAGAAAAGTTCTGAGTAGATCAAAGATGGAAATGGAAAAGTTTCAAAGTCAGTAAACCAATATTAGTGTACAGAATCAAATCTGATATTTGCAAAGTGAGTTGTATATTTTTCAGATAATATTGTTGCTACTTTCTAACAATTGTAACAGTTAAAATCCTTTTAACAAAGGTTGACCTAATAGTCATATGTTAAATTCTTTGAACAAGGTTGCATTCTAATGGAGTGTATGTAAGTCTTATGACTAAGCACACTTTTAACAGGGTGATTGAAATCCTTTAACTAGGTCACACTTGATAGTGTCTATTGTAACCTTTGACAGGGTTGGATTTTTACCGAGCTCACTTCAGAAGAGTGAAAATAATAGTAGCATGTTACAAAGTGATTTTTCCCAAATTGGGTTTCCACTATAAATCATGGTGTTAATACTTGTGTGAATGTTTTGGTTTGAACATTACTATGTTTTGCAAGTTAAGTTATAGCTAGATAGTGGACTGCATTGTTAGATGTTTCTATTATTGAATCAGTGATGACCGAGTTTGTTTTGGTTATTGGATCTGATTTAAGAATAAGTTTTTGACATTGTTTTATACATTAGGACCTAAGAACAACTGAGTCACCCCCCCTCTCTGTTGTTCTAAATCATATTAACATTCCTAATATACAAATAATTACATAATCCCTTGCTAAGATACACAAGGTATCTAAAACATGTTAATATGATTTAGAACAATAGAGACGGGGGTGAATCAATTATTCTTAGGTCTAGATGTATCAATCAAACTTTTAAACACTACAAAAACTCAGATCTAATAACCAACACTACTCAGTCATTATAGAATGTATGCCAGAAACATATAACAATGCAATCCACTATCGAACAATATGTAACTTGCAAAACATAGAAATGTTCAAACCAAAACATTCACACAAGGATTGACACAAGGATTTGTAGTGGAGACCCAATTTGGGGAAAACCACTTTGTAACATGTTATTGATATTTTCACTCTTCTAAAGTGAGCTCTGTGAAAAGCCAACCCTGTCAAAGGTTTACAAACACACTACTAGGTGTGACCTTGTTAAAGGATTTCAATCACCTTGTTAGGAGTGAGCCTTGTCAGAGGACTTAAGTACATTCTATTAGAATCCAACCTTGATTAAAGGATTTATACAATGACTGTTACGTCAACCTTGATTAAAGGATTTTGATTGATACAATGGTTAGAAAGTAGCAGTAGTATTTGATCTGAAAATATACAACTTACTTTGCAAATAACATATCCAATTCTCACATATATGTTGGCTTACTGATTGAGTTCCATTTCCATCTCCATTACTGATCTACTTGAAAATCCCTTCAAGCAATCACAACTTTGATCAACTCCTTTACCTTCAACCTTTCTACCTTTTTGGTCAATAATATCAACAACTCCACCATCATTGTTAAACTCATACTTAGGTTTTCGTTATACCTCTTTAATAGGTAGATCCATCATTTTCCACTTAATCTCCTCCGTAGATCTTAGGGTTAGGTCGAATTCATTGAATCCTTCCAATATTATGTTCTTCATACATCCTTCTAGAAACATCTTCAATCTCTTTATTGGAATCACAATAAAATGGTTTACCATGCATTAAATTCTCCATGCAATCAATTAATAAAGTCAACACGATTTACATAATTCAAGAATTTAGCTATGTCAGCTAGGAATCTAAATACTTCCTCAAATGTAAATTACTGATGCTCAGTCAATACTGTGTTCAACTCCTCAGTCATCATTGTGTAGCTTGATCATCTCTTCAAATTGTCTCCCTTAGCTAAAGTTGCCTCCCTCGGCAATAAACTGATGTTCGGTCAAAACTGAATTCACTTGGCATAAACTAGCTCTCGGTTGACACTAACACCACTTAGCTTAAACTAGATTTCTTCACTTTTTCTCGGTTAATACTACTTGTTCAGTCTTTCTTCTTACTTAGATAAAAAATACATTATCTTATCATTGTGCCACATAATCAAGTGCTCATTTAAGTATCAAATAACTCAACCTTTCTCTAGGCTCTATTGTTCTCACCCTTTCCCTAATCCTTCTCATCAATCAATAGATATAGTACTTTCCTAGATAGCAATAGTCTTACCAGTTAAGGTTTGACATCAATGACAGTACAATAATTTCTTCAATGGGAGCTTCCAACAATCTCCCTCTTTGGCATTGATGGCAACACCATATGAATAACACATGATTCAACAACCAATCGAAAACTTGTCTTTGCGTCAGAAAAATTTGTAATATCCTTAGCTTCATTCTAATTCTAAATCACTTAACCTAGCTTACTTCACCGTATACACACTTACTCCCTCTAAATATTTTATGTGTCTCTTTTCATTTGATTATCTGAATTACTTTTTCTTTTATGTGTTTTCATGTTTGAATCTCTCCCTCTTTGACAATAATGCCAAAGAAACATCTATAACTTGCATCTTTCAGATGTATATGTCATCTTGTTAGTTCACTGACAATATTTCTCCCTCTTTCATCTTGCTTATAACTGATTATAGCTTTTCTATACTTTTTCACAACTCTAGGCTACTCCTAAAGTGTGACCTTTTCTACATCAATTTGTTAGATAATCTTTGTAGAACATTTGATGTAGTGCTCCTAGCTTGACTAGGAAGACTCAGCTAGGGGAAGCACCCCTAATTTACCTCTAAGATATTCATGAGCATCCTTAGGTAAAGCTTTTGTGAATATGGCTGCTAGTTGTTCCTTTGTATTCACATATTCTATTCTCACCTCTTTATCTTGTATCAATTCCCTCAAGTAATGATACTTGATGGAAATATGTTTGGTCTTTGTGTGCATCACTGGATTCTTTGATATGTTGATAGCACTTGTGTTGTCACAGTATATGACAACTAGTTCAGTGATCTCCTCTTTCACTCCTTTCAACAATTTCTTAATTCATACTAGATTTGAATAGTTCACTACACTTGTTACATAATCAGCTTTAGATATAGATTGGGAAATGCAATTTTGTTTCTTTCTTGTCCAGGAAACTAATCTCTGTCCAAGAAAGAAAGCTCCACCACTATTACTTTGTTGTTCATCCACATTTTCTACCCAATCTTTGTCATTGTAGACTCTTAGTTCAAATTTCTCATGCTTCTTGTAGTACAGTACATAGTCTTCTATCCATTTCAAATATCTCATTATTTTCTTCACAGCTATGATATGACTTTCCTTAGGATTGGAAGAGAATCTTGCCACAATCCCAACTACTAGAGCAATATCTGGTCTGCTATGAGCAACATATTGCAACTTTCCAATCATGGATCTATACAGAGTTTGGTTCACTTCAGTAGTATCATCATTTTTAGATAGTTTTTGTCCAATAGCCATGGGAGTACTTACTGGCCTTGAATCCTCCATACCAAAGATTTTCAGTATCTCTTTGACATATTTAGACTGTGTAATAAAAATACCTTTCTCAATCTGATAGACTTACAAACCAACAAAGAATTGTATCTCACCAAACATAGACATTTCAAACTTAGTTTGCATCTCATTTGAAAATTTATTACATATGGCATCTTGTCCTCCAAATATGATATCATCTACAAAAATCTTAGGTAACAAGATCCCTTTACCTTCTTCATCTTTCATGTATAGATTATTGTTATCATTTGTCCTTGAAAAACTAATCTGTATCAAGTAATTGTCCAGCCTCTCATACCATGCTTTGGGGTCTTACTTCAATCCATATAGCACCTTGTTCAACTTGCAAACCATGTTTCTCTTGTTTGGATCAACAAATCCTTTAGGTTTCTCAATTTACACTTATTCTTCTAATATACCATTTAAAAATGCAGACTTGACATCCATTTGGTATACCTTGGAATCTCTATAAGTAGCATATGCAAGTAGAGTTATCACTTTTTCTAATCTGGATATAGGTGAAAATGTCTCCCCATAGTCTATTCCCTCTTCTTGTGCATAACCCTTGCATACTAGCCTTGCTTTTTTCCTTGTGATTTTTCCATGTTCATTAAACTTATTTCTAAATAACCATTTAGTTCCAATGACATTTTTTTTTCTGGTCTTGGCACCAGAGTCCAAGTATCATTCTTTTTTATTTGGTCTATCTCCTCATTCATAGCTTGAATCCAGTCTTCATTTTCTAATGCCTCCCTTGTTTCCTTAGGCTCAAACTCACATAATAAACATGTAGGATCTTTCAACTTGCTTTTGGTCAGAACTCCAATTTCTTGATCTCTAGTGATTTGCTCAAGCTTGTGATGTCTTCTTACATATTGTGCCAAAGTAGGTTCATCTTTTTTTTCTCCTTTCTCTTTAGGTTCATCAACAAGATTATCAGATTCAACCTTTGATTTCTCAACAACATCTTCCTGATATTTGACAACTTCCTCTTGATGCTCGATAACATCCTCTTGATGCTCATCATTATCTTCCTGATGCTCCACATTTCTTATTTGAGACTCTGCATTAGATGCAAGTGTGTTACTTGCCTCTCCTTCTTCTATATATAAAAAAGATCTATAATCTTCAAGTTCTCTTTTTCTTTCCTATTCATTTTTCTCTGCATATTCGTCAATCTTCACATTTAAACTTTCCACAATTTTGTTAGTGTTAGAGTTCAAACACTTGTAAGCTTTACTCTTTGTGGAATAACCTAGGTATATGCCCTCATCACTTGTAGCATCAAACTTTCCATTCCTATTATCTTTTAATATATAGCCTTTTCTCCCAAAGATTCTAAAGTATTTTACAATAGGTCCATAACCGTGCCATAATTCATAAGGTTAACATTTGTACCTTTTTTTGGTTTGTACTTAGTTTAAGGTATAAAAAATTTTACTTACAACTTCTTTCCAGTACTTTTGTGTAATATTCTTCTCAATCATTAGTGTCCTTGCACAATCCATGATAGATCTATTCCTTCTCTCAGCTATACCATTCTGTGGAGGTTTTCTACATGCAGACATTTGTCTCTTGATTCCTAGGTATGTGCAAGATCATGAGGGGCCAAACTATGCCCTTAAGTGGCAATGAAAAATTAGCAAATTAGGGTTAGTCAACTTGACGTGAAAATTTTAACTAGCTATGAACCTAATATCAAAAAGTTGTAAGAATAGAATCTATAGAAAATTGAATGTAGTTTCTAAAATACTAGGCCTTTTTTTAAGAAAAAGTTAGTATGATTGGTGAGAAGTATAGATTTCAATGCAATAGTACAAAAATTTCAGGAAAAAAATAAGAAGTAGGTGTATGTCTGACCACCTTAATCATAATCAAATGATAATATTTTATTATAATATTATATATATAAGTAGTAGACTCATGCCCAGATGTGATGCATATTTTTTTGTAATTTTATTCTAAAAAAATAATTAATTATGAATTTTTTGCTACAACATTTTTAGAATTAAAAAAATCCCGTTTCTGACCACCTTAACTCATTCAAAACTTTACAAAATTCAATTTTATTTATTTTTCCTTATAGTAGGTGAAGCATAGAATGTGACGCATTTTTTAGATTTCAAAAATGTTATACCATCTGAAAGTTATAGTCATTTGTCAATCAGTATATAAATCAGCAATTTAGGGGTAGCTCAATTAGAAAATAACTAATAATTACTTATCGAATTCAAAATTTGACAGCAATTATATTGATAGAAAGTTGATAATCTCCTTAAGATACCCTTTTCATTTTATCAAATTCGGGTGAAAAAAAAGTTGTTAGCTACATTGTCAAAGTTTTGAACTGACATCACCACTTTTTGGCCCCGCATGATCTTGCAGATACCCTCCTCTATCATTGCATAATAGATTGAACTCATTTTATATAAACTCTCCACCTTAGTAAGATCTTAGACATTTTAGGTTGCTACCTGTCAGCTTTTCAACCTTAGCCAAATACCACTTAAACAACTAAAATTCATGAAATTTTTCTTTTATAAACATTACAGTCATCATCCTAGTCTAATCATCAACAAACATAATAAAGTATTTAGCACCAGAGTATCTTTGTACACCCATAGGTCCACAAAGGTAAGTATGAACTAGATCTAAAACATTTTCAAAAGTAAAAGTCTTGCTCTTGAAACTAGACTTTGTCATTTTACCCAACTGACATTGTTTGCACATCACATTATCGGGTTTCTTCAATATAGGCAAACCTCTAACTTTCTTCTTTTTACTAATGTTTACCAGATTGTCAAAGTTAACATGACATAGCCTCTTATGCCATAACCATATCATCAAATTGTGCAATCAAGCATGTCTCTTCAAATAGGTCTAGATAAAACAAATTACCTCTAGTTTGTTCTCCACTTCCAATTAGTTCACTAGTGGCATCAATATTTTAGCCTTTCTGTGATGAAAATCCACTTGGTAACCAGTGCTATTAAGTTGTGCAACACTTCGAAAATTATCGTTAAGACCTTCAATCCAATAAGAATTTTCACAAGTGATCTTATCAGTCATCTTAATTAATCATTTACCCTTTATAGGACATGGTGCATCATTGCCAAACTTAACACTTATACCTTTGTAATGATCTAGGTTATCAAATTTACTTTTGTCACCAGTCATGTGATGTGAGAAACCACTATCAATAATTCATCCATCACCTTTTCTCACATAAGAAATAAGTGTAGTTTTCTCATCTTCATCAGACTCATCTTTCATAGCAACATAGACTACTTCAATTTCAAAATCATCATTATCAGTGTTAGTTTCTTCTTCAAAAATGTAATAGGATTTCTTACCTTTATCCTTGTAGTCCTTGTACCTTAGATAACCTATGTTTTCTCTCTTATCTTTGTACTTTCTTTCTCTTTCCTCATCCTTGTCATCCCTGTCAGGATATCTTGCAACTATATGGCCAATTTTGTTACATGAAAAACATATGATAAGAAGTTTACCTCTATATTTTCCTTTTCCTCTTTTCAATCTTCAAGCCATAAGAGCTTCAAGATCCTCTAGTTCCTCATCAGAAGTGTCACTACCACTTTCACTTTCACTTATACATCTTTCTTTTTCCCTCTTAGACTTATGCAATACCATTTGTGACTTGAATACAGATTCAACATTAGCAACAGTATAGTTATTATAGTTAGAAAGCTCAAAAGCAATTCCAGTGTTAGAACATTACCAAGGTTACATCTAGATTCTTGAATTGCTGAAATTATGATGGCATATATAGGAAGAAAAGTTCTTAATACCTTTCCAATAATAGTTTCATCCTCAATAGTTCCATTAGCTCCCCTAATAGAATTTACTACCTCCTTGATTCTACCATAATATTGAGCAATATTTTCACCTTCTTGTAGTTTCATTTCATCAAACTTACCTCTAAGGCTTTTATCTTTTTCCCTTAGTACATTTATGTCACCACCATAGATATTTGCAAGAGTGTCCTACATTTACTTTGCATTTGTGCAATATTTAATGTCTTCAAATTATGGATAGCTTAAGGAAGATGCAATCTCCAAGATTTATTGATTGTGTTCTTATTTAGCTCTCATCTCCTCATTAGTCAAAGGTGCAATAGGTGTAACATAGTCATGTTCAACATAATATTTTGTTGACTCACCAATACCAGCTAGATGCAATTTTAGCAAACTCTGCCATGGAAGGAAGTTTTCCTTATTCAACTTCGCTACCTCATTTTTATAAATCTTGATCATTTACTTCAAGTACCTTTAAACTTGTTCTATGTAAGCACCAACAACTCTGATACCAATTGTTAATATGATTTAGAATAATAAAGAGGGGGGGGGGGGGGTAGGGGGTGAATCAGTTGTTCTCAGGTCCAGATGTATCAATCAAACTTTTAAATACTTCAACAACTTAAATCTAATAAACAACACTACTCGATCATTATAGAATGTATGTCAGAAACATATAACAATATAGTCCACTATCCAATAGTATTTAAATTGCAAAACATAGAAATGTTCAAACCAAAACATTCACACAAGTATTGACACAAGGATGTCTAGTGGTAACCCAATTTAGGAAAAACCACTTTGTAACATGTTACTGATATTTTCACTCTTCTGAAGTGAGCTCTATGAAAATCCAACTCTATCAAAGGTTTGCAAACACACTACTAGGTGTGACCCTGTTAAAGGATTTCAACCACCTTGTTAGGAGTGAACCTTGGTAGAGGACTTAAGTACATTCCATAGGAATGCAACCTTGATTAAAGGATTTATACAATGACTATTAGGTCAACCTTGATTAAAGAATTTTGATTTTTATAATGGTTAGAAAGTAGTACTAGTATTTGATCTGAAAACATACAACTCAATTTTCAAATAATAGATCCAATTCTCACATATATTTTGGCTTACTGACTGAGTTCCATTTCTATCTCCATCACCGATCTTCTCAGAAATCCCTTCAAGAAATCACAACTCTAATCAACTCCTTTACCTTCAACCTTTCTTATTTTTTAGTCAATAACATCAACAACTCCAACATCATTGTTAACCTCATAATTAGGTTTTCTTTATACCTCTTCAATAGGTAGATCCATCTTTTTCCACTTAATCTCCTCCGTAAATCTTTGGCTTAGGTCAGATTCATTGAATCCTTCAAACATTATGTTCTTCATACATCCTTCTAGAAACATCTTCAATCTCTTTATTGGAATCACAATAAAATGGTTTACTATGCATTAAATGCTCCATACAGTCAATTAATAAAATCAACACGATTTACATAATCCAATAATTCAACTATGTGGGATAGGAATTTGAATTCTTCCTCAAATGTAAATTACTGACACTCGGTCAATTCTATGTTCAACTCCTCAGTCATCACTACGTAGCTCAGTCATCTCTTCAAATTGTCTCCTCCGTCTAATGATGTCTCCCTTGACAATAAACTAATGTTCATTCAACACTAAATTCACTCGGCATATACTAGCTCTTGGTCGACACTAACACCACTTGGCTTAAACTAGATTTCTTCACTTTTCCTTGGTTAAGCCTACTTGTTCATTCTTGCTTCTTACTTAGATAAAAAATACATTATCTTATCATTTTGCCACATACTCAAGTACTCATTGAAGTATCAAATAAATCAACCTTTCTCTAGGTTCTATTGTTATCATCCTTGCCCTAATCCTTCTCATCAATCAATAGATATAGTACTTTAATAGATAGCAATAGTGTTACCAGTTAAGGTTTGACATCAATGCCAATACAAAAATTGCTTCAATGGCAGCTTCCAACAAAACAAGTGTAAAACAATTACAATTCAATAATTAATGTCCAATATCTATAATTCATGCTCGTCATTCATAATACACACTACAACTCTAAAGTCAGCCCCAAGTAGGTCTCCTCTAGAATAAACACCACAACTGACATCATCATGCATTCCATGACTTTCTAAGATCAATGAACATTCCTTAATATGTTATCTGACATCCCTTAAGCTCGCATACACCGAATCCACATCATTTGTAAGATACACTCAAAACACAGAGACTTACTCTGTCAACTTCCACTGTCACAATCCAGAAACCAGTCTTCACCAAATCTTTTGTTACTCAAATAATATGTAATATTATAGCATGCGATCTTAGATATAAGATAAAAACACAAACCTGTGTTTTCTCATTCTGCATCATCCATACAGTATCTGTACACTGTAATAACCATTATGTTCTCTTCATAAAAACATATGTTGACATCAATGACAAAATACAAATGACAATAGTATTAATTCCAACAACAATCAATCAAGATACCAATTTTGTGTGGTGATTAAACATATTAAATGGATCAGCAACATCCAACAATATCCCTCTTTGGTATGGATTGCAACATATGGGAAAATATATCAACCCAAAAATACTCTCCCAATATCCTCAACATAATATCTTCCCTAACAATGAACTCTTCTCCATAGTATCTCTCCCCATACAGTAAGTATTTTCTCATAGTATCTCTCCCCCTTTTGACAACAATGGAAAAGGGTGTCATAAGTCATCAAATTTCTTTCATTTAGCCTTGATCAACTAGTTGTTGAATCACCCAAATGTATTTTTCAAGGTTCCAACGATCACTCCCCTTGAGGAGTAGATCCATACATCAAGTCTAGAACATGATAGAGCTCTTAAAATCTCTAGACTGATGCATCCCTGCATCATTTAATGCTCACTAGGAGGGGCTTGCACCCCAAGCATACCTCTAAGATACTCAAAGGAATCTTTTGGCAATGGCTTTGTAAAGAGATCTTCTATCTGTTCCTTTGTGCTAATGTATTCTAGTCTTAATGCTTTCTCTTTACCCATGTCTCTCAAAAAGTGACACTTAATAGAAATATGCTTATTTTTAGAATGCATCAAAAGATTCTTTGACATATTTATTGTACTGGTGTTATCGCAATGGATAAATACAATTTCAACAAAAGTGATTCCAATATCTTTCAACATTTATTTCATCTGAACAATCTGAGTGCAATTAATAGTAGTAGAAACATACTCAAATTAAGCAGTAGATTGAGCTATACAATCTTTCTTTTTACTTAACCATGAAACCAACCTTTTCCCTAGGAAAAATACACCTTTACTAGTACTCTTCTTGTCATCAATGTTCCTTGCCCAATCAACATCAGTATAAAAATGTAGTTTAAAGTTATAATTTTTACCATACCATAAACCATATTCCATTGTTCCTTTTAGGTATCTAAATATCCTTTTTAGAAATATCCATGTGTGTCTCTTTAGGATAATCCTAATATCTAGACATAATTCCAACAACATTAGCAATATTTGGTCTAGAGTGAGTCATATATTGCAATCCTCTAATCATTGATCTATACTTGGTCTGAAAAACACTCTTGGTATCATTAGTATTTTTTCAGTTTATAGCTAGTCACCATGGGTGTAACAATAGGTTTAAAGTCTTCCATTCCAAACTTTTTTAACATTTCTTTAAGATACTTAGTCTAAGAAATAAAAATGCCATTCTTTCTCTAATTTATTTGTAGTCCAAGAAATAATTTCATCTCGCCAATCATGGATATCTCAAATTCATTCTCCATTTCTTTAGAAAATATCTCACACATCTCATCATTGCCTCCAAAAATAATATCATCAACAAAGACTTCTATTGTCAAAATTCCATCTTGATTAGTTCTTAAGTACAAGTTACTATCAGCATTACCTTTTCTGAATTGAAGGTGAAGTAAGTACTTGTCTAACCTTGCATACCAAGCCCTTGGTGCTTGCTTTAGTCCATACAATGCCTTCTTCAACTTTGAAACCATGTCTTCATCTTCTATCAAGGGAGATCCATTAGGTTATTCTATGTATACCTCCTCTTCAAGATCCCCATTTAAAAATGTAGATTTTACATCTATCTGATATACCTTGAAGTCTTTATGTGCAACATAAGACAGAAATACTCTCACAGCTTCCAACCTAGCAACATGATAAAATATCTCTTCAAAATCTATTCCTTCTTGATGTGAATAGCCTTTGCAGACCAATCTTTCTTTGTTTCTTAAAACAATTCCTTCTTCATTCATTTTGTTACTGAAAACCCACTTAGTTCCTATTACATTTTTGTCTTTAGGTCTAGGAAGCAATTCCCAAGTTTTATTTTTCTTTATCTGATCTAATTCTTCCTACATAGATTTGATCCAAGATTCATCTCTAAAAAGCTTCATCAGTAGTCTTTGGTTCAACTTGAGAAATCAAATAAATTTCTTCCCTTATATTTGATCTAGTCATCATTCCTTGACTTGCATTACCAATAATTTGATTTTTAGGATGGTTTTTCGTAACATACCTCGGAGTCTTAGTAATTTTATTTGTGTCATCATCACAAATCTCATTCTCACAATCAATCTCAACATGTTCTTCTTCTTATGTAGTAGAAACTTCCCTGATTTCTGTATTCTCACTACAATCATACATTCTCTCTTGTATCTGAAACTTTTCTTCTATCTTCACATTATTACTTTCAATCATCTTTCTCAATCTTAGGTTAAAACATTTTTAAGCCTTTATTTTAGTATAATAGCCAAGAAAAATTCCTTCATCACTTCTAGCATCAAATTTCCTATTTCATCATCTCTTTTGATATAACATTTACTTCAAAATGTTTTGAAATATTTTACAGTAGGAGTATTATTAAACCACAATTCATAAGGATTCATATTTGTACCTTCCCTAATTTGAATTCTATTTAATGTGTATATTGTTGTCCCAACATCTTCTCTCCAATGTACATGAGATACATTTCCTTCTAGCAACATTGTCCTAGAAGCATCCAATATTGTTCTCTTTCTTCACTCTACTATCACATTTTTCTATGGAGTCCTAGGAGAAGATGTATGTCTGTGTATTCCATGCTCTTCAAAATATGAATTGAATAGATCTAAAGTAAAATCTCTACCTCTGTCTAATATCAAATATTTTATCTTTAAGCTTGATTCATTCTCTACTTTTGCTTTGAATAACTTGAATTTTTCAAATGCTTCTGATTTCTCTTTCAAGTAAGTAATCCACATCATTATAAAAAATTCATCAACAAAAAGTATAAAGTACATTTCACAATAGTATGACCTTGTCCTTGTAGGTCCACATAGGTCTCTATGTACTAGATCCAACTTTCCTTTTGCTGAATATGACTTTCTTTTATAATTGCTTCTAGTCTTCTTTCCCATAACACACTCTCTACACATAGTGTTAGATGGTTTTACAAAAAATTGGTAGGTCTCTCATTGCATTAGTCAATCTTTTCTTCACAATATTATCAAAATTAACATGGCAAAACATTTTGTGCCATAACCAAATGTCATCTATCTTTGCAACAAAATAGGAAGCTTCACATGTATTTAACTCAAATACATTACGTCTAGATTTAATACTAATTACAATCAAATTTCTTGTCTTACTTTTGATAAAACATTTCCCATCAATGAATTTCAATTAATAACCTTTGTCCATCAGTTTTTCAACACTCAACAAGTTATGTTTAAGTCCATCAACAAGTAATGCATTATCGGTATTAGTATTTCCATCCAAAGAAATAGATCCTAATCCAATGATAAGCTTAGGAACATTGTCTCCAAATCTTACAACACCACCATCATACTTATTTAGTTTAACAAACTTGTTTTGATCTCCAGTCATATGATGTGAGTAAACAATGTCTATAACCCATTCATATTTCTTATCAACATGTGACACTAAATAGTTTTCCTCATGTAATGGTTTTTCATCTTTGATAGCAATAAATCCAATCTCCTCATCATCAAAATCATCATCAAAAATACCTTCACTAGCATAATAAAATTCCTTTTCTTTTGAATACTTAGGTTTGAAAAACTTAGGTTTATTCTTAGGAATTATTGTAGGACATCTAGATGCAAAGTGACCTATCTTATTGCATGAAAAACATTTCAAAGGTAACTTTCCTTCAAATTTACCCTTACCTCTCTTTTCTCTTCTAGTGATCAGGGAAACTAGTTCATCTAGATTTCTTTCTTCTTCTTGTATATGTTCTCATTCATCAACATACTCACCAAGGTCTTCTTTTATATTACCACTATTTGTGCTCATAATTCTAGATAATGTATTTTGTTTGTAGATGCCTTACATGTTGTTTAAAATTTAGGTAACGAATCTCCCATCTTTGCAACTTCAAAGGTAGTTAGCTTTGCAATCAACATCTCTCTGCTAAAGTTTCTAGTCAAAGGTATAATCTCTTTTATAGCTTGAACTTTGGTCTTGTAAATAGTTGTTAGTGATCTAAGGAACTTTTCAATAGCTTCTTCCTCTTCATAACTTCCTCTAGAATTTATGATTCCAATCACAACCTTAGTCACTCTCTATACATAAGCTCTAATGTTTTCATCATCTTTCATTTTCAAGTTCTCCATCCTTATTTTCTAGTTCTGCAACTTTTCTTTCTTAGTAAACATATCTCCTTCATATAATGCTTCTAATATTTCCCAAATTTTGTGTGTTGAATCTAGATCTTTCACCTCAATAAATTCTCCTTCAGAGAGTGCAATGATCAGTGCTTCCCTTCCGACCATGTTATATGAAAATGTCTTTTTTTGTTTGTCAATAGCTTTATCTAAGTCATCGTCATCCTTCATGGTTACCTCATTCTTTGTGATCATCTTGTTCTTCCAGTTGTCAAAGTTTTTAGGATCAAATTTTAGACTATCTTTCCTATAGAATTCTCATCTCCAAGATCACCTAAAGAGGTTAATCTTTCTCTCTAAGGTCTAGTAGCTCTGATACCAATTGTTAAGAATATTAGTCCACCAATACAACTGAGAGGGAGGGGGGTGAATTATTTGTATGACAAAATATTACACTTTACACTTTAAGTAGTAGCTACACTAAATCTATTGATAACATAGTAAATGTCAACACAATAAAAAAATATTTTGTTGTTGAGGAAACACTATTAAAGGTAAAACCTCGGTGGGAATCAGCACCCAAAAATGATGTGCTAAGAGTATAGTATCCCTGTCAAAAGATCCATCCTTATTAAGAGCTTATTAAAATATTACAGTACATAGTCCATGTTAAAGGACATACCTTGTTAGGAATCAAAGAAAAGAGTAGGCTCACTTCCTAGGCTCATTACCCAAATAACATTATGTCCACCTCCAGAACTCACTATTCACAACACAAGTGTATATAAATGAAATACACAATCCTTGTGAACTCTTTGATAGAAACTGTCTTTTCTTGATGAATTCCAATGAAGTATATAAACAACCCTCTACTCTACATAGAGCATAGACAAGGTCACAAATTCCACAATACTCTTTTACATTCCTTCCATACTCTATATCTTTTCAAAAGAAAAGATCTTACATATATATACCCTACTATAATAAATGATCAGGTCAGCCGATTAGACTTTCCTAATATACAAATAATTACATAAACCCTTTCTAAGATACACACGATATCTAAAACAAGTTTACAATAATTACAATTCAATAATTAAGGTCCAACATCTGTAATTCATACTCGCTATTCATAATACACGCTACAACTCTAAAGTCAGCCCCAAGTAGGTCTCCTATAGAACACACACCACATCTAAGGTCATCATGCATTTCATGAATTTCTAAGATAAAAAAACATTCCTTAATATGTTATCTAACATCGCTTAACTTCACATACACTGAATCCACATCATTTGTAAGATACACTCAAAACATAGAGACTTACTCTATAAACATCCACTGTCATAGTCCAAAAACCTGTCTTCATTAAATCTTTTGTTACTCAACCAATATGCAATATTGCAATATGTGATCTTAGATATAAGATCAAAACTTCTTCCTATACACAAACTTGTGTTTGCTCATTCTGCATCATATGTATAGTATCTATACACTGTAATAACTAGTTTGTTCTCTTCATAAGAATGTATGTTGACATGAATGACAAAACACAAATGACAATAGTATTAACTCCAACAAAACTCAATTAGGACAATGAGGTTGTGTACTGATTAAACATATTAAATGCATTAGAAACATCTAATAGATAGAAGTTGATTGATGTACGAAGTTTGCTGGATTTTTTATTGAAGAAACCCTAATTTTGTAAAAAATTATCTGACTTGTGTACTGAACAATCTGATTGGTGATTGGAATTGATGCACATTTAAGGAATTTGTATAGTGTTGTGTTTTTTGGTCTAGATGCAATTGGTTTGAACCAATTTGGTGGAGATTGGTGCAATTTGTGTTCAGACTTATGGAAATGGTCTAGGAAACCCTCTTCTATAGGGACCAATCAAAGATGGAGCCCTAACTTATACTCCCACCATGGAAAATCCATGAATCTTAGTGGAATGAAATTTATGGGGATTGAATTTAAGAATCTTGAAGGGAAGGATCAAGGTGTATGGGTTTGTGATTTTTCCACCAAATCCTAGGCTAAACAAACCCATTTGTTTAGTCTAGAACTATGAAGAAGTGAGAGACAATCATGTGCCAAAGGAGTGGTAAGAATCAAATAAATGGTGGAAATAGTATAATTGTAGATAGTAGATCATATTGAAGTGGTTTTGGTGATTTTGTGAACTCATGTCTTAGGACCTCCTTTGGAAACCAATCCTAATTAGGACTATTAGGTAAGCTTCCTTTGTTGAGTGTTTGGGTGTGCAGGAACAGAGTCAAAATCTGACCTTTTGGAGTTTGACCAAGAACCATAAAGGGTATTTAAAAATATAATTTTTTTAGAAGACCTTTGGAATAGTCCAAATTTGGTGGAAGGAACTGAGTCATTAGGAATACTAGCCAAATAGGACAATCGGTGTAGTGTGAAGTCAATTGTGGATCTAAGGTATCTTAAGGAGTTAGTCTTGTCACTCCCTTGGAACACAAATAATATGACTGTATGGGTGATAGTTCAAAAACAAAGCTACTTAGTGAAAGTCACTATTGAATAGAGAGAGTTCACCATGAAGCGGTAAATGAGCTCATTAGTGAATAAACTAAGACAATGCAACAAGAACTCCAAGTAGTTATTGAGTACATCTAACGAGCTATCGAGATGTAATGATTTCCAAGAACCTAAGATGTTGAATTAAGAAACAAGTCAAAGGTTGGATAAGTAGTGGAATTTGGATTCTCTCTCTCTCTCTCTCTCTCTCTCTCTCTATAATGACTGCATTTTGTAGAATCTTGATCATGAGCGCTTATAATAGATGGGCAAGTGAAAGAATTTGGGTGCCTAGTAGGTAGAACTCTTGTAGAATTGGAAAATGGCACTCGAAATTGGTACTCATTTTGAAAAAAATGGGCACCAGATCTACTTTCGGACACCCGATCCAAACTTCAAAAAATGGGTGCCCATTTTTTGAAAAATGGGTACCCATTTCAAAAGGGATGCCCATTTCTAAATTTTTATTGTTTTTGAAATTATGACTAGAAATACATTTCTTACACTGATTTACTTTTTAAATAAATTGGTGCCCATTTCTTGAATTGTAAATAACCGGGACTTGTTTCTTAAGACATAAGCAGGAAACACACCCCTACCTCAGATTTCAGTTCAAAATAGGTTTGGTGTAGGCTTGGTGGAACCAAGCCAATGCCTTGACCTCCAAAAATTTGGTTAAGGCATTGGAATGTCAGATTTTTGACTTATAATTTTTTGAGGGCCTTCTTGATTGTATATTTTAACGAAACAACAACCCATTACAGTTCTCACTGTCTTGATTTTAAAACTATAAATTTCATAGTGATATGATTATTTTTACTATTTTTGCATTATTTATTAATTAAAAGTGGTACCTAAATGTAAATAGTGAGGCTCACTAAAACTTCAATAACTTTTTTGTTTCTAGGTTTTTTGGAAAATAAATTATATGACATTAATCTAAATATAATTTTCTTGAAGATAATTTTTTTTTGAAAAAATAAGAAATTTTCCTCAAATTATGGTGGCCGTACACTAGAGGTTTTGAAAATCTACTTTATAGTCAATTAAAAATTAATTAAAATAATATTTATTAAAAAAATAAGAAAAAATATGCTCATCAATATTTGGAGTCTTAGGTATATTTCCCTAGAAGGATTTTCAAAATTCATTTATTAGGTCAAAATATGGTAGTTGTACATAACTATCGTATTGTCCTGAAAAAAGCATTTTGAAAAAGTGGTTTTTAAACATTCCTACTAGAAGATAATTTATATCATCTGGGTATTTAAATAAATTACATATTTGAAAAGTAGACTCTGAGCACTACATTTTAAAATAAATTACATATTTGAAAAGTAGACTATGAGCACTACATTTTATATTACTAAAATTTTTCAACATTCAATGTCTAAGTGCCTCAAATTTAGACATCAATTGACAAGAAATTTGAAAAATAGGAAAAACACTTCCACTTTTAGTCCAAAAGTGGGACTCAACTTCTTGTAGCCACCCAGATAATTGATGCACTTGTTGATATATCATGGATCCCAAAATGAGGAGAGACAAGGGTTTGATATACACGTCACATCATTTCAGGGGGTTAGAATTAAGCCAAATTTGGACTAAAATACTGTTAGGAATAGTCCCAAGAGATAACTGAGAGGGGGAGGGGGGGGTGAATCAGTTATCTACAAATTTCAATTCTTTATCCAATTAAGTATACTTAAACATAAAGCATAAACACAATGAAAGAACACTTGAACACAACACCAATATTTTGGTTACGGGGAAACCCAAATAGGTAAAAACCCGATGGGAATTGACACCCACTAATATTTTGCACTAGTGTATTATGATCCTTGTTAGAAGATCCTTAACCCTATTAGGAGTTGATTTACAATATATTTAGTACAATAAACCTAGTCAAGGGTCGGACCCTGTTAGGAGTCTTTTACAATAGTCCCTATTAGGGGAGAGGATGCACTGTCTGAGAGCACACTGCTCAAAGGGGTGAAGGCTACAACCTTCTGATTAACAAATACACACTATATCTGGATCTTGGTGAACTGTGCTTTGACCTCCTATCTGGATCAATTCCAATGTATAGCACAAATACTTTACATGGTCACATAAACCTTCTTTTGTGTCATGCCCATAATTTTACGCACAAAAACACCAACCTTTTTTTTAAAAAAGGGTTATAAGTTTAAGTTTTAGTTGACTAAGGATGTACAGTTGATAATGTGAAGATGTAGGCTAACATGATTGAGGGGTTTTTGTTAACCCTCACCCCAAGCATATCAAAATGCCCATCAAGTTCTAGGGATATCTGGAAAGTTAAATCCTCATTCCATTTAAGTATTCATACTTCAAGGTCGCAAGTGTTTAATAAATGACTTAGATTCTTAAGCTCTAATGTCCTCTTGAGTAATGCATAAACCAGTTTGTATTCAAAGAATACTAGTTCATTTGAGTATACTAGGTAATATTAGCTTTAATTGACCACCTAGATTAATCATGCATTTATAAATAGTAGAAAAATTCACTATACTACCCATCTATAACACTTATAATTAACACTCTAACAAATTTATCAAAATAACCAGAAGTATAAATGATGCCGTAACAACTAACCATCATTTAATATTAACAATTAATAATGGTTAAACTATTACAAAAATAAAATGTATCAACATATTAATTAACATAAAATTTGCTACACAGATTATATATTAATTAATAAAATATGTTAATTTATATTAATTTTAAAAAAATCATTATATAAATATATTTAATTAATTAAAAATTAATAAATATATATATATATATATTAATAATTAATAATCAATATAATAATTAATTATTAATTAATATACATATATTATTAAATTAATAATTAATATATATATTAATTAATATTTAATATATATTATAAAATATTTATATTAAAAAAAATGAAATTAAAAAAATAATGAAAAAAAAGTTTGTTTCCATACTAAGTCCCTAGGGACTGGACCCGCGGGGCCCGCACTGACTGCACGGTACCCGCGCAATAGACTCGTCCTGTCGGAGCAGGGTGGTACCCTGCACACGGCAGGGTCCGTCCTACTACGGTAGGGTGGGTCCTACATGCAGGTCCCCAACCCTCTCACGTAAAGCCATGGGGAGTGGGGGTGTGGGGCCCACGACCCCCCCACTTAAAATTAAAATATATATATTTTTTTCCAAATTTGTTTTAAAAATTTATATTTTAATTTTTTTTATTTAATATCCTTTTTTTCAAAAGGACACTTTTTTCGTGACATGCAAAAAGGTAAGCCATTTTTTTTTAAAGGCTAAATTTCTAATCTAATAGAAATAAACATATTTATTCTTTTATGTTTATTTTTTCTGTTGATTGATTGGGTTTTCTTGGGTGGCAACCCAGGTGGGTACCACCCAAATTAACTCATTAGGGAAATGATTCATTTGTCTTAGTGTAGTCTATTTTATATTGCCTTTTTGCCAAGTGGAGGAAGTTTATTAATTTTTAATTGACTGCGTGATTGGAAAATATATGGGAATTTTTCCCATACATTTTCCAAAGACCTGTAGGTCTCTATTTTCACTTTCTCTTTGTGTTTTCACTTGCTCTTCACTTGTTTTGTTTTGACTTGTTACTCTCTTTATTTTGTACACATAGTTTATAGTTTTGTTATCTCTTTTCACTCACATAGTTTAGGATGAATTTCTTCTACTAACTTTAGAAACAAAATATGAATTCCATCATACAATTTTTACCCAAAGGAAACAACTAACTATTGAATTTTCATCTTCCATTCCTTCCAACATGATATGAACACTTATATACATTTTTTTTTTTACAGCAACAACATGTTATTGAAAAGGAGCTAGAAATTTCCATAGCATCTTAATATAATCAAGAACACAATTGCAACACCTATTAAATTTCCAACATGAAATCTGAACATGAGACTTTACAATACAAGGATCAAGATTACAATATCTCTATTTCAACCATTGATTCCAAATAACAATATCATGTTTTCAATGACTATTCCAAGGAGGAATTCAAGAATACTAAAGTACATTATTACAAAACTCATGCTTTGATATGTTGATACAATAACAACAAAATACATAAACATCAACCTTGATCATCATACATTATTCTCAAGAGTTCATGATACTAACTGAAAGGAAGCAATACACTTCTCATGACTGTGAATACCTCAACACTATGATACAAGCACTAAACTTGGAGAGTTTATCTCCATTACACGATATACATAAAACAAAAGGAATCCAAAACAACTTTTGAGTGCAATCCTCAACTATCTCCAAGAACAGAATTTCAAAACATGAAGTCTTCAATGGCTTCCAAACCTGAAAATAAACACATATAGGCCATGGAGTGCTCACCTCCCAACCTAGGCTTCTATGACGCCACCCTTGAGCTTGGGGAACCATCACATAGACATGGGATTACACTCAAACAAGCCACAATCACAATAACACAAAAATCACATTTAACTCCCAACCAAGGCTAAAATATAGAGTCTCCAAATGACTCATAAGTTGGGGTGAAGGTGGAACCAAACCCAAGAGGAGAAAACACATTTCATAGAAATACAAGACAAGCCTACTCTTGGCTTTCTCAACACACATTTTGCAACAAAATCCCCAACACAACAAAAAAAACTCCTTATGACCCCCAAGGGATCAAGCCAAAAAATCCCTTATGACCCCCAAAAAGAAATGGCTACATGGAGCCCATACATCCATGTTTTTTCCCTCTCCATAACAAGGAGAGACTCTACACCCATGGTTGTCCCAAAATTCCCTTCACCCCCAAGGCTAGTATTCCCTCCCAAGGGTGAGTGTGGCCTTGAGAAAACTCCCTTAACAAAACAATATGAACAAGAATTCACAAGAATAACAAGGCTTCACATTTACATTACAAAGAATACAAGCACTACAACAAGCTCAAGAATTCACATAAACAACTATTCACATACAATAACAATATTGACAACACAAATACATAATATCATAAAACTAGTTTCTCCATGCAAGAAATTAAATAATCTTGAGAGCTCATTCACTTGGAAACAAAACAAGAAGAAGAATGAATGCCACCAACCTAGAATCCAAGCTTAAGATAGAAAGTTAATGAAGAGCCTCCTCTAAGCCTTTTTCTCCAAACTAGCAAAGTCTCCAATTCATTTTTCTATCTGCTGCACATTTACTCCCAAAAAGTATTTGATAGGACCAATCATACTCATTTCAAACTCATTATACATTTCTTTGGAAAATTCTGCACTTAGTTTGTCATTACCTCCAAAGATAATTTCATCAAAAAATATAGCTACAAGTAGTATACCTTCAGATGTCTCTCTAATGAATAGATTACAATCTGCTACCCCTTTCTTGAATCCAATCTTTATTAGATATCCATCTAGTCTTTCATACCATGCTTTAGGGGCTTGCTTAAGTCCATAGAGGACCTTCTTCAATCTGCATACCATATCAGGTCTGTCTGATAAGGTGAATCCTTATGGTTGCTCAACATATACTTCTTCTTTCAAATCTCCAATCACGAATGCTAACTTGACATCCATCTAATATACTTTGAAGTTTTTGACTGTAGCATAAGCTAGAAATAACTTAATAGCTTCTAATCTTCTCACAGGTGCAAATGTGTTTGAATAATCAATGCCTTCTCTTTGCGCATATCCCTTACATACTAACCTTTCTTTATTTCTTACTACTGTACCATCTTCATTCATCTTGTTTCTTAATATCCACTTTGTTCCAATCACATTCTTATCACTAGGTCTTGGGACCAATTCCCCAGTGTCATTCTTAATAATCTTATCAAGTTCTTCTTTCAGAGCATCATCCCAATCTGAATTGTTACATGCATCTCCAACACTTAAAGGTTCAATCTGAGATAGTAAACATACCGCTTCATTGTTAGCTGAGTTCTTCGCTTGTGATCTTGTTAAAACTTTGCTGCTCTAATCTCGAATGATATCTTTCTTGGAATGGTTTCTAGATGTAAACTTTGGAACCTTAGGTGATGTTGACTCATCAGCCTTAGGATTATCTTCTTCACTTGTCTCGAGGTCATTGAATAACACATCAATATTGTCAAACATTTCTTCAATAACAATCTCACTAGTGGAGGATCCGGGTTCTTCTTCAATCATGTGTGAGTAATCATGATATCTTTCTTGAACCATAAACTTTTCATCAATCTTAACATGAGCACTTTCAATGATCATTTGTAATCTTAAATTGAAACATCTATAAGCTTTACTTTTAGTAGAGTAACCAAGGAAAATATCTTCATCACTTCTTGCATCAAACTTGCCTACTGCTTCATCCCTCTTGATGTAGCACTTGCTTCCAAAGATTCTGAAGTATTTTACTGTGGGAACATTACCAAACCATAGCTCACATAGTTTTTTGTCAGCGCCAGGCCTCAATTGAATTCTATTGATGGTGTAGACTACTATATTGACCGAATCTCTTTAATAGGTGTGTGCAACTTTTCTTTGAATCATGATGGTGCACATTGTATCAAGGATGATCATATTCCTTCTTTCTGCAATTCTATTCTGTTGAGGGGTTCTAGGTGCACTCAAGTGTCTCTTTATGCCATGTTCTTCACAGTACTCATAGAATCTATCAAAGGTGAATTTTCCTCTTCTATCCGATCTCAAACATTTTATCTTTAGTCCAGATTCATTCTCAACCTTAGTTTTGAATATTTTGAACTTCTCAAATGCTTCTGACTTATCTTTCAAGAATGCAACCCACATCATCCTAGTATAATCATCAACAAAAAAAATTAAATACCTTTCATCATAGTATGATCTTGTTTGTGTAGGACCACATAGGTCTATATGAATCAGATCCAACTTGTTCTCTGCTGAATTTTTCTTGCACCTGAATGAATTTCTCACATGCTTCCCCATCACACATTCCATGCATATAGTATCAACTAGCTTTGCTCTGCTAGGTAGATCTCTTACTTCATTTACATTGCTTATCTTTACTATGTTATCAAAATTGACATGACATAGTCTTTTATGCCACAACCAACTATCATCAACTTAAGCAACAAAACAAATTGCTTCTGAATTGAGTTGGAAAACATTACCTTTAGTCTTTGCGCCTGATGCAATCATAACACCATCATTGTTGTTAATGATGTGTTTGTCATCTTTGAACTCCAACTGATAACCTTTTCCAAGTATCTGTCGAACACTAAGAAGGTTATGTTTCAAACCATCTACACAGAGAACATCATCAGTACTATTCTTTCCATCCAAGGTGATGTCTCCTCTATGAACTATGGGTTTAGGAGTGTTATCTCCAAATCTAACAATGCCACCATTATATTTGTCCAGATGAACAAATCTGGCTTTATCACTTGTCATGTGATGAACCACCATCTATAATTCAGTCTATCCTTATATCAGCTTGTGAAATCAAAGATAGCTCTTGATTCTCTTCCTTATCTTCATGATTTGTCTTATTGTTCAATTTCTCTATGATAGCAATAAATCCTATTTCTTCTTCAGCTGAATCATCATCTGAAACTTGATCTCTAGCATAGTAACATTCCTTAGAGAATTTTGGCTTGTAGTCATTTTTAAACTTTCTAGCTCTTAAGGGACATTTAGATGCAAAGTGACCAATCTTATTACATGAAAAGCATTTAAATGGAAATTGACCTTCATTCTTTCCTTTTCCTTTCTTTTCTCTCTTGGAAATCATAGCAATGAAATCATCTAATGTTCTCTCTTCATCATCATCATCAAAATTACTAGAAGTGTTTGTAGATTTCTTACCATGAACTGTTGCTTTGAAAGTTGTCTCACTTTTAGGTTTTGTCTTCAATCTTGAAATATCAAAGCCTAAGATTTTGTTGATCAAGGTCTCCCTCTTGAAATTTGATGTAAGCTACATGGTCTCATCAAGGATGTTGATCTTGCTTTCATATTCTGGAGTGAGAGTGGTCATTAACTTGTCCATAACGTCTTCCTCTGAAATCTCTCCACCATTATTTTTGATTCCAGCAACTGCTTCATTGATCCTTTGATTGTAAGCTCTGGTATTTTCTTTAGGCAAAATCTCTAATGCATTGCATCTTTTCTTCCATGTCTTTCTATGTGCATCCTTTTCTTGTTTCTCCCCTCCAAATATGTCTTCTAGGTGCTTCCATATTTTGTGGGCTGTATCTACCTATTTTATTTCTGAAAACTCACCATCAGATAGGGTGCTGATAAGAGCTTCTTTGGCTCTTGCATTCTGATGAAATAATTCCTTTTTCTTATGAACAACATCATCCTTTGCAAGGTCTTCTAAAATAGGGATCTTGACTGCTTTGATAGTTACATCAAAAACTTCAAAAGCAATGCACTGCAAATGGGTCACCATCTTGTTCTTCCAATCAAGATAATTCTCTTCATCAAACTTAGGACTTTCTTTTCTAAAGTATGCCATCTAATCAACCTCAAGCTATTAAAATTTCTCTTCGAGGCACTTGGCTGTGATACCAATTGTTAGGAATAGTCCCAAGAGATAATTGAGAGGGGGGGGGGAGGGGTGAATTAGTTATCTACAAGTTTCAATTCTTTATCCAATTAAGTATACATAAACATAAAGCATAAACACAATGAAAGAACACTTGAAAACAACACCAATATTTTAGTTACGGGGAAACCCAAATAGGTTAAAACCCCAGTGGGAATTGACGCCCACTAATATTCTACCCTAGTGTATTATGATCCTTATTAGAAGATCCTTAACCCTGTTAGGAGTTTCTTTACAATATATTTAGTACAGTAGACCTGGTCAAGGGTCAGACCCTGTTAGGATTCTTTCACAATAGTCCATGTTAGGGGAGAGGACACATTGTCCGAGAGCACACTACTCAAAGGGGTGAAGGCTACAACCTTTTGATTAATAGATACACACTATATTTGGATCTTGGTGAACTGCGCTTTGACCTGCTGTCTAGATTAGTTCCAATGTATAACACAAATACTTTACTTGGTCACTGCATAAACCTTCTTCTGATGGCTCAACACTTCACACACTCTTCTCTGCTCTGCTTAATCAACTATGAACCACACTTAAGCAATCATAAATGATTTCCTATAAATATCTTTCCTCTAAATGATATAATCAAGTCGGCCTGTTAGAACCATCTTGAAATCATATTAGAGAAATCATAACAAACTCAAAAACAATTCAGTTAGCTCTACTAAGCATGCAACACATTCTAGGACCTGTCCAATAAGATAATTGTAGATGCACGATACCCAATGTCGGCTCTAGCAAAATAACTAGAGCTTTCTCCTCAAGTTGAATTACTTTATGCACTCTTAACGAAACATCACTAACTCTTCTCTAAGCTTAAATCCAAGGGTGCATACCCAAATGATAGGTGCAACTCCAGAACCAATAAAATCTCTGTCAGTTCTTCTGAACAAACACAAGAAACTACTACTGGTGAATAGTGACTGCATAACTTCACTTCTACTGATCATTAGACTCTGTGTCCATGAATGTAACATGACTAATATGTCTTCAACATATATCCAAGTGTGCAAGGCTCCATGATAACTATACGGACAACCATACATAGAACACTCCATGTTACTCTATCAGGAACACTGCTAACACAAGTTGTTGTATATCTATCTGTACTAACAGTTAACCTTTGCACCCATGATTTCATGCTGATATCATGTCCATGCTACCTATACTAAAATCTTACTGCATAAGTCTTCCACGCATGCTACTTTCCATATGTTGTCATCAATGACAAACATACAGTCAGTACTAGCCTACTGGCAAATCTCCAACAAATACATGGGGATAGACCAATGGTGTTCTTTACCTAGGAGAATGAGCCTCGATTTAAACTAGGTGCTATAGGAATAAGGTATGTGTGACATCCCTGAATACAACTCATTTGAAGGTTGGGGCATATCACAAAGACCACAATTAGGGCCATAGGGCCTAGGTGAGGAAATGAATTATCTAATTCGATGAAAAATAGTGACCACACCTAGTGATGCAGGAGCATCCTGGGTGTAAGAGCAATCTTGCATCACCCAAAAATATTTCTATTTTTATTTTCAATAAGGGCTATTTTGTGCAAAGCTGCTATTTATGGAAAGTTACTATTTTTGGTCATTTTCGTATGTGCTCAGAATGATCTGATTTCTTTCTTGGAGGTTCATTTTGGTCATATAAGTCTGCCAGTAAAGTTTCATTGCCAGATCAAGTGTATATTGGAAGATATTGAAGATTTTCGGTATTGGCAGCAGGGTACAGAAACTTTGAACTCAGTTTTGAAGGCTTTAGAGGCCCCGGATGAGGTCAAAAATTTGGCTAACGAGTGCTTGCATCGGGTAGGCTTGTAGAGCGCTTCGTGGCATTTCTGAAATGGGGTTATAATAGCCGATCGGGTCAACTGGTGATGACTTATGGTCTTTGGAAGTTGGGCCACCTGAAATGGTGGAAAATAATTTTCTTCAAAATTTCTGTTCGGGTTTCAAAGGTTATCCTGAGCTGACTATGATGTAATGAAATGTAAAATAAAATAATTCAAAGTTTGGTCGGCCTTATTGGCTAAAATTCTGGAACCTTCCCAGGCGGTGGAGAATTGCCTATATAAGGAAGGCTGTATTATTGTCTTAGGTAGTTCAGAATAATTCTGGGTAGTAGATCTGGGTATTGATTCGAGGCTTTGTCCTACAGAATATTGTAAGGGAATGCCCATGTGGCTTTGCATATTGTAATTCTGAAAGTTTGTAATTCCACATTTGTGGAGATAATAAGAAGCCAATTTTCTGTTCTTGCATATTACTGTTGTTGTTTCTCTATTTCTGTTATGTGTTTGTGATATTAAGGGGAGCACCCTTCATCACCTAGATATAAGGGTCACTATTGAGTTTAAGAAAGATTGAAATGAAGGGAAGACCTATATAGGAATTTAGATATCCTTTAAGTACCATATGAGGTCCTACCATAGAAAGGAACTAAAGTGGACCAAAAATAATCCTTGAATTGTACACAAGTTAGGTTCTTATAATATAGGACTATAAACCTAGTTTTAGAGGGGAGGATGTAATACCTTCCTTGTTCATTAACAATTATTTTTTTAATTTATTTATATCCGATTATTTATAGATTGAGGATCTATGCATTTGATTACTATTATGGCATTTCTCATATTAAAACTATGATACAATTATGTATACAATTTGAATGGAATTAATTTACATTATCATGTTATATGATTTAATTAAAATATATATTTATATTTATGTTTTGTAAGTGTAATTGAAAAATAATAATAATTTATATATTATTAAGTAAATTTTATTTTTAATATTATTAATTTAAGAAATCTACTTTCATTTAATCTTTATTAAATAATACATTTGTCATGTTTTAAAAATTGGTTGTCTGTTAAAGTTGAATGGGTGATCCATGTATATTTTTATTTTTGTATTTTCTAGAGGAGTCTCTACTAGGGTTTTGGTGATTAAATTTAGTTTTGGCTGCACATGTGAAGATCTTTTTTCTATTCGTAAAGCTTTGGGAAAGAGTTTATGTGTAGCTTATTCCACCTTGTTTTTGAACTTTAGCCTTAGAGGTAGGGTTGTTCTTTGTTTCTATTGTAATCATCAAATTTATCTTCAAATGAAATGAATTCTATTCACTAGTTTTCCATTCTCTATTGGAAGGCAAATTTGTACTCATCATTCAAATTTCATTTCTATCAAACTCAATTAGATTCACAGTTTTTCATTCTCTACTAGAAGGCAGATTTGTACTCATCATTCAACTTTCATTTCTATCAAACTCATTTAGATAGTGTACAAATACTATTTGTTCTTGACAAGGTGAACAATTGAGTTTCTTCATGCAACTTCTCTTTCCATTTCCATATTATTTGATGTTCTTCATAATTGTAAGACTGAAATTTTGACACAAATGACACATCAAAATTTTTTTTCCCAATAATCTAGGAGTCAATCAACAAGTCAAAGGTCGAATGCTAAGTCGACAAGATATCAATAGATTCCCTACAATATAGGAATAAAAGAAATACAATTAGGAACATAACTGTCAAAATGATAAAATATACCTATGTCCAACGATAAGTGGAAATTCGACCATCTATCAAACGCCCTAATGGAGTCACAATAAGAGATGTCACATCAAATACAAGAAAGTTAAAAAAAACTATCATGATAAGATAAACAACAAAATTACCAAATACCACCATGTCGAATACAAACAAGCGTAGCAACGTAAAAGAAGGTCGTTCCTGAAAGAAGCTTTAGAAACCTATTCACGAAAGTCAGCCAGGGTGAGAATATTGTCGGAGTACGTTTCCACCCTACCATGAAGCATTAACGCTTCCCTAGAATCCTTCCTGACATGAAGGATACCCAGCCTAGCTAGAAGTAGTCTAACAAAGTAAAAATGTCTGAAGTAATGGAATTGTGCAAAACAACATATCTACTCACATTAACCATGAAACTTCAATGTGACAAATTACAAGTCCAAGAAAGTAAACATAATGTAACCCTCCAATCTCAACTACTCATATTAAACCTAGAAATCCCAAAACCCCTCAGAACAATATAATGCCTCAATTTAAGACAAATAGTATTTTGTGCCTGTGGTGCCAATACGAAAATCCAAGAAACTAACAAAAGAGAAATATAGGCACAAATTATGACATAAACATCCATATCATTGCATTAAAGAATCCATCACATCTATATCAACCAAATAAATACTATGTGCACCTTCTAGTATGCTTTCATTTAAAAACAACCACTATCAAAAGTATTTAAACAAATCCACATCTCTCCCACATAATCATAGGCTATCATATTTAACAAATATATAGTATCTCATTTAAATTACAATTCCATCCTTGTCAATTACTAAATTCAAATAAACTTTATTTAAAGCTCATTATGCAAAGTTTAAATTATAATATCAAACCATTAATATAATTACCCAGAAAAATAATAATTCTCACCTTTATTTGTCCTTTTCAAATTCCATTGAAAAGAAAGAAGACCTTTTTAAGAAAAATATATACATTGATATTCAAATAATGTTAGAACTATATTAACCATTTTTAAATTGAACCCATTCTTTATAACATGAATTTTCAAATACTAAACTTTAATCTAATTTTAAATTCAAGGGAATCAATTCCCTTATTCCTAGAAACAAAATAATATTAAAAGAGGAATCCTTAAAAGAGGGGATTCGTATCTTACTCAAGTGTTTTCAGAACTTAATTAAACCAAGGTAACTTAAATGGAAACATATGCATGAATAATCCCAATCTCTCAAAAGAACCAACGTAGGAAGTGAGAGAAAGAGAAGGCGTAAGTATAGAATAAAGAAGCTGTTATAGGAGGTTTTGGCAAGTAGATAGAGTGATATAAAATGGAAAATAAACCCTCAATACGCAGCCCAAAGGATCAATGACTGGTTAAGATGACAAAGTAATGCACCAATCTAAAGGAGTATGTACTGGACAAGATTTCAAAATATAATTACATTTTGCACATTTTATTTGAGGACAAGGATTAAATTGGTCTAACTAAAAGTCGCTGCCAGGAGGTACTCAACTCACATGCAATAAGATGGAAAACCAAGAAGGATTACACAGATAAGTAAGACACTGGAAGACATAAACATATCAGAAACCAGAACACAAAGAACACAAATAAATGTAGGGACTTTACACTAATCAGCACAGCCAATCTACTGTGCTTCTGAAAGTGAACGAAAAAAACGTCAATGCGTGCTTCTTAAATGACTAATAATTATAGACTTTTCCAGGAACAAGCAACAATTAAATAAAGAATAAATTAAATAAACACGATTAAAATTGAATGGTGAAATGCTGGATGTACAACCAGTCAACCAGCCCAAAATTAAGGGAAGCCTAAAAAGTTCCTCACATGCTAAGTTTATGTATTGATAGCGCAAAGGTCAGAGCATGTCAACACCAGATAGAGGTGTAACTTGATAGTTCGGAGCCCAATCAGAATCATACAAGATTTGTTGTGGTTACACAGAGATGAGATGAGGATATTCTTTTTTACATTGCAGCAAAACAAAGAAAAACATGACCAACACCCACATAAAAATCCACGGAGACTAAAATAAAATCTGGAAATTTTTTTAAATCCAAAGATCAAAACAACTGAGGATGCAAGATGTAAAATAATAAAGGCTAGCACGCTATTGTAATAGATACATAAATAATGAAAATAATGGTTGGTCCATTACAAAAGAAAAGTTGCACGATAAATTAAAAACAACTCATCAATACCCAGAACATTTTGCACATAATTTCTAAGACTCAATAATGCTCGGAAGGGATCTAATCAATGCAAAGATTTAAATAGTTCTCAATCGAAATTCTGATATGCATAGCAAATACTTCCACTTATAAGCACAACTTCTAATTATAAGCACAACTTCTAATTAGAAGGTATGGATTACGGTACCTCACTCACAAAGAGAACAAATCCAAAAGTCCAAAGAAGAAGCAATCTCTCGATTCCAGATCCCATTTCTCCAATTCCCAAATGATCTACCTTCTCCCCATACCTAATCCCTAATATCCATTGTTATTGTTGAAGCAGGATGGCTCTCATCGACAATGGCGACACAACAACAGTTCAGAATGCCCAAATTTATATTAACAATCTGATGAAGCATGTTTTGTCAAATGAAGGGACGCTCAAGAGGCCAAGGAGGAGCATCGAGAATTCCATCTCCTCCGTTTTCATTGAGAACTCCCCTAGAATAAATGGGCAGGAGGCAGATAAAAACTTGGGTCTCTTCTACCCCAACCAAAACAGTCCAAAAGAAACCCCGTCATGTATCCTGTTGTCTTTTCTCCCCATATCACTCATCCTTCATGCCAACTGGACAACATGCAAGATGTCGTTCACACCCGTCCGTCTTTCCACTTGCATACATTTTAGGCACTAATAAAGGAAGGCTGGTTATTATCTTAAGTTCCCACTCTCAGTTTCAGTAATTAATAACAACCATTTTTAAAATAAAATGTTTATACACTCTTTGCGTTGATAATTTAACTATCCCTTAACTTCGACCAGGATAATTATTATTAAATACTTAGGTTGTGACAATAACTTTCCTCTTCAAGACAAAACAATTTCCAATTCTCATGGAATAGATTTCTAACATAAATAATTACTAGTATTGTACAAGTATTGATATACGATGCTAAATTTTTGAGTTACGTTAATAACATACTTAAGATTCAGATCTTAGCATTCAATATACATGCCATAACAGAAAGCTTGTGCCTTAAATAGAATAACAGTGCAAAGTTCTCTTAACGTTGTCCACATATCAATAGACATTTGGCCTTCTAAACCGTCTGAGGTGTGAATGTGAATATTGTCATTACTGCTATCATGTGAATATAGAATTGGGAAGAGCAAATTATTTATGAAATAGATTTGTCAAAGGACATGCAGTCTATTTTGCTATTTGAAATGTTTCTCTCTGTGAACTGTTTAAAGGTGAGTTTGGTATTTGTTGCGTATTTATCTTAGCCTGTCTCAATTTTAGATATTTTAGATAGTTCTTTCAAATTCAAATGACCTCAATGTTTTGATCTGACTATGAACTCGTATTAACACCATTCCTAGAGTGGCAGTAGTTAACGTTGACTGGTCTTTGTATTAACATGCGTGTATAGAAACTCCTTCATTTATTGAACACCCTAATGGCTCTTATTATTTAAATGAGCGAATGTCCCTCGTATTAAAAAAGTTAAATCTATTTATATAGTTTCATATAAAGTACTGCATTCCCTTTTAATGAAGCAACAATCTAAAGTAATGATCTACCTTTCGATCCTGCATACCCAAATAATTATGAGTATTGATTTGACATATTCACTTATGCACATGTCTGTGCCGGCTCATTTCATATGTATGTGTCTTTGTTTAAGCTTGTCGCAGCCTACAGTTCTCTAGAATTTTTAATTTTTCACCCACTTTCCTTTGATTCATAACATCTTCACCGCTTGGTTAACTTAATATGAAAGTATAATAAAATTCTTGGTTGTTATACATGTAAATTAGTTTGTAACACTTTTTGAAATGTGGTATACTCATGTAGGGTACATTATGCTAGCTTTTACGCATTAGCATTTAAATAGGATTACACATATTTATAGGAATTTAATACTTAGATATTCCTTGGAAATGCCGAATAATTGTGTTCTCAAAGTTGTTAAGTATTCTTCTAACTAAAGTTTGGCATTTATGTATATCTTTCTTGGTTTATAATAAATATATAGATTTTTTTTTAGAAAAGGAAAATTTTATTTAAGGTAATTGGTTTTCATTTTTTTAATGAATGAATTAGAATTATTATCATTATAGTTAATTTGTAAGGCATCCTAAGCAATAGGGTGTAAGGAAATTTATTTTCATATTTTATAGTTTTATGTTGTTATATACTATACATGACCATATTCTTATTGTTATGAGATGTACAATTTTATGTCCAACCCTTAGGATGGGTGTCTATAGTAGTCAAGTGAGAGTGGCTCTCAATGGGGTTAGGGCCCTAAAGAGGTTGCCAAGGTAACCTATTGGGGGGTTTATAGGCAAGTGATAACCTAATGAATGAACTAGGGGGATGGGATAATTCACAGTAAAAAAGATAATGGGTAGCTTTTTTATGGTCTTGAGTTCTAGTATAGACCGAGGATGAGATGTAGAAAGCTTTCCCTTCTATGGGACATCAATTAGGAAAATTGAGCATCCTTATTTTCTTGAAAGGACTATTTGGATCTACATGAGCTATAAAATGGGGTTCGGGCCTTGAGAAGCTACTAGGGTAACACATGTTTAGTCAACACAATTACACTCTCTCTTTAATATAAATCTATATTCCAATCTTATGTATATTGTGTGGATACTAGTGATATTACTATGTTTGGTTGCATATCTTTTGTTTATTGTTTATGTTCATAGCCCTCTTTATTTTTTGTTGCATGTGGTCTTATGGGTATGCATATGAGCATTGGAATGTTTTTTATTTCATTTCTCTTCTTCTATGTTTCTATGTTGCATTATTTAATGTTCTTTACATGCTTTATAATTATAACTTTAATTGTATTAAAAAGTAGATTTTTCTCATGGGGGTTGTTGTAATCATTTAGAAGATTCATCGATTATCTGGGTATCATGTTTTTGATAGATAAAGCAGCAAGAGGGTACTGGCCCGAGGAACGAAGGACTAGTAGCACATTAATAGCACATTAATGTAACCATTCAAAGTAGATATAATAGTTTAACAGTACAATCACCAAATCTAAATCTGCCCCTATCAAAAACATAAACCACAATACTAATCAAACGAATTAAAATAGAGTATCTAGATAGAGCAGTAGCATGGAAAGTATCAGTTAAAAGCCACATAGGGATGAACAGAAAGCTATAAAAACTAACATTAACCCCAGCCACAAAACATGGCATCCTAGGGCTAGGCCCAGTCAAAATTAACTAGCACATGGGAACAAGAATTAATTTTTCCCACCCAACTGCTTAGACAGCAAGTTCCTCACCCACTCTTCTTGCAGAAATAGGAAAAGATCCTTGTTGTCCTCATTCGCTTCCAAAGTACCACCCGCCAGCTTTTCCTACTCATGACAGAGAGTGGTAGCCGAAGCGTGCATAACCTTCAGGCCAAATTTTTTGGTCAGCATGCATTGTTTCATCAACTCCTACATATTTTTCTTGATCTCCGCAATATCTTTTTCCAAGTTCGCAAACCTCCTTTTAAGAGTACCTTTGAAATTATTTTTGTCCTTTGGGGCATCGTTATTGTAATCAAAGATAGGGGGCTTATCAGGGTATCATGTTAATTATCTTTAAATGGATGTATATTTTCATTTAATCAAAGGATAATGTGAGAATTCTTATTTGATTTTGAATGTACACATTTGATATAAAATAAGATGATTCATTGTCATGTAACTTAGTTAATCATGTTAATGGTAATGATATTTGTGGTCCTGAGAAAACATAAATAGGTGTGTGTGTGTGTGTGTGTGTGTGTGTGTGTGTTCCACTTGTGTACATCTTCATCATATTATGTGTTAGTGCATTTTCCTACATGAGTCTTAATGCACAGCCCTAAGTGCTTAGATAGAACTCTCTCATTCCTAGACTCCTAACTCACACAAGAAAAAGACTAATTAACAAGGACCAAGTCTAATGTAGAGGTGGCAGCAGAAGGTTAGTTTTTCAAACTGTTGGGTTCTGATGTTTCCCCAACACTAAGTCTTTCAACAAAGACTTCCAATCAGTGTTACAACAATTTACTTTGCTGTTATACCCCTTCAACAATCTTGAGGGTATCAATCCAATCCACAAATTCACTTCCAACTTACTACAACAATCTATTGACTTGTTCCACAAAAAAGGGCTACAGGAACCAAAATGGAAACAGTTTGAAGTTCCTATCACTAACCAACATACACACCTAAATGAATGATGGAATTTTGATAGGTTCAACTATCCAGACACTGTCCCATAAAACCAACTTCCAGTCTACTGCAACATTTCAAGAATCTTCCAAAGAACACAGACCTAGTAGGGCCCTAATAGGTTTGGTTTTCAAAGAAAGACCAATGAAATGGGTGCATAAACTGAAAACAGGGTTTAAGATCTCTTTGAGGGTATCTAAAAACACCTAATCCACCTTCAAGATACTTTCTTTTCTCTTTTACAACACTGAATAAGAAAATTTCTATGATTCAGAACCAAATACCTTCACATATTTGGCCTAGGGCTTGCAAGCATAAATCATTCCCGCTAATTCTGCAACTCCTACTCCTAGAATATGAAAATGCATTCCTAAACCTTTCATTTACATTGGGTTTTGTGCAATTTGGGTGGTACAGTCATGATCTATACCCCCATTTGCCCAAAACCCTTGTCTACCTAGGGTTTACTGGTTATTTATAAAGAAAATGCTACAACTTGAGCTATCGATTGCCAAATTACTTTAGACTAAGTGCATTCGAAAGATCACTCACCAATCTTGCCTCTCAAAACATCAGCCTCTCACTCCCAGATCGTACAGAATTGAAACAACAGGGTTTTGTAACACAAAAAACCAGGGAATCTTTATTGATAGTTTAAAAATCCGTACATATGTCCACCTCCGCTGTTGGGAAGGTTGATAGAAACATTTATACATCATTTCCATCGATCAACCCTCTCTGATTTGGTTGAGATCAGTTATAACTTACTGATCTATCTAACTAGCAAGTTGCGACAGAAAGTTGCAAAGTTGTTTAGCAACTTTTGAAAAGTTGCACAACAAGTTTTGTTGCATTTTACATTTTTGCATCCTATGAAGTCTAAAGACTTCCTAGCCTAAAAAGACATCTATGGAAACCTTTTCTATGATCTCTACACTTTATTTAGACCATATTCTATGTCCTACACCCTATTTTAGTCCTATAGGTCTCTAAGGTTCAAGGTTTATAGAATTACCAAATGAACCTAGTTACAAATGGACTTATTATGAACTGAAAACTACTCTAAACATCTTCAAAGCATGGTGCTCTATCATGAGCCAAGTCTAAGACTTAGATACGTGAAGAAACAAGTATAGTTCCATTGAAGGCTTAATAAATGTCTTTTGGATCTTTGATGTGCCTTCATTGATGCTTCAAACCATTTCTTCAAAATATGCCAGGAGCTTCAGGAACTTCAGGAGCTTATAGTGCTCTGCACCAAATTCCTTCTTCACTTTGGGCTCCACAGACTCAGGTGGGTGTACCTCATACATGTTAAATCTACATACACAACACTTTCTCACTAAACCCTTTATGCAGACATAAAAATTGGTGGATTATAACAAGGATAAACTCATTCTTCTCTTCAAACCTGGAGGCTCAGGCAGGCTAACCTATCTAATTCATTTCTTCAAAGAATCACTAACAATACTTGTATTCAGGAAACACAAGAAATAAACATGAATGCTCTCAAACATGAAATGGAAAATGAATTGATTTAATGGTTTGATGATGAAAACTGTAAAGCAAACTAGGACCAGTGCCTTATTTATTGGGCAACAAAGTCATACAAATGGATATCAACAGTAACACAAATAGAATGCCTTACAATCTAAATGTAGCTCAGACAGAATGTCTTAAAATCTATCTTTTCATTCCCAAATTATTGTATCAAATCCTCATATAAATGTTTATCCCTCTGAAATTACTAGTGAGACTGACTCCTTCCTTGAGGGAAACTCACATGTAATTGCACAGTTACCTTGTAACTAGTATGTTCAGAATGCCTTACAGACTTAAACGTACAAGAGCATCACCAAAATACAAAGAGACAACAATAATTTGGAACAAGAACTACACCGTGTTTCATTAAGATCTTTCTGCTTCAATACATCTGGAATGACAAAACAAACTCAGAAAACTATGACCCTAGAACTAGGAAGCTACCTTGCAGCATAAAAACCAACATCTCTGTTACAATGGAGAGATAACCAGATATAGGAGAATGGAAATCACTTACACCTGTCTGTCTTCAAAAATATCTGCAACTGATTCTACCTTTACCAACCTTTTTCCCTCCAAACTTGCAACCTCTTTTCTGCAATCCATTCTCAATTTGATCTGATATCTGATTTTGATCCTTGGATTTCAAACCTGAACTGCTCTTACACACATCACTGAAACTGATAAATGTCACTGCCATCAGATTCCTCATTCTAAGACCTTTTCGGCGACATATAATACTTATATGTTTGACCAAAAAATGAATTTCTGCTCGACACTTTTTTTTGACTAGGCTTGACCATTTAAATTTTTGAATATTTCACTTATAGTTTAGACTATATCATTTTTTGAATTCTTTTTAAATCTACAATATTATAATATTTTTTGATTATTTGTCACAGAATACACCAGGGAGTGCCACTTGTCATAATGTGACTAGTTGCTCAGACTAACTCAAAATTTGACCTTCAGTTAGCATTTAAATGCATTCTCTGAATCTCCAATCACAATCCTTGACTGCAGCTAAACTCGGTGATTAGGCGAAATAGCAATTCTCCAGTTCTCGGAATCAAATCTTGACCATGGTTATCATTTGGAGAATGGGCGACTAAGCCCATTCTCCCATTCTCCAAATTGTTTTCACTTAACTGCCCGGACTTGGCGAACTGGCGAACACCACTCTCTAGATCTCTGAATGGTTAGGCTTTGACCACTAGCATTTAACAAACTAGCAATTGTTTATTCTCTGATTCGCGGAATTATTAGGGCCTAACCGCCAGCATTGAGCGAATTGGTGAACGCAGTCAATAGACCGCCACCTCTAAGTCAAAGAATATTGTGTTGACCATCGGCTCTATCTGGTGAATCAAAAAATGCTCACCACGTGTCCACCTTTGACCACCACCCCCATCTGCGCTCTCCTGCAAAATTTCTTATCTCGGGAACCGCTGGCATGGAAATAAAGGCTGGCAGCATGGGCAATCGCGTGCATAATCTCCACTGCTTCTATTTACCTTCATTGTTTGTGTTCTTGCTTTTATGCATTTGAAAGGTCTGCTTCCGTGTGAATGTGGGATCATTGTTTTCACTATTTTAAAACTCTCTCAGTGTTTCCGTTCAAAATCATGTGGGCCCACTGCCGCACTACAAGCTCCAACTAAGAGGCCCTGCCAATAGCCTCCATGGCTTGCTCATTTACAACAAAATGGAGTGTTAGTGGTTATAAACCATGTAAACTCCCACTCCCTATTGCATGTGGGACAAACACTTTCACATCCTCTCAAGCTTGTGCACGAGCCGCCATTCAAACATGTTGCTTCCATACCATGAATGGCACACAGGAACAGTCACCCTCCATTAGCGTGAGGCCCCTTAGAAAATGTGTGGGCTTTCATCATATTTGTGTGAGGCCTTCTTTTCTATGTCGGCACCCATTTCAGCTTCGCGTGAAACTGGAGGCATCTTGCACTAGCTGTTTCGTTCCCTTATTGCAATACACATGCCCCCAATTGATTTTAAAGTGCTGGCTTCCTATGGAAATGCTCATTTAATGAAGACCCATTCTTCTTGTAGGCTCACCAAAATATGCTTCAGATGCCCAATCAGTCCCAAGAGGAATGACTTGAATGAACATATATCCAGGATGCATGAACAGAAAATGAGTCAATGTTGCACCATGAACACCAAGTTGCACATGACTGGAATTGAGAAGCCTGTAAGTTGTCTTCAATTCAGTTGTTCGCAGTGGCTGCCATATTGTGAGATGAAACCTAATTTGCTCAGCCAATTCAACCACCTCTTTCAAATTCAAGATCGTTCTACTAGCTACACGAGCAAGTATTACAAGGTCGGGCTTATTGTCTGTTGCTGCTATATTGTCAGGAACAAACCAGTCAGGTGTATAAGCATGATTAAGGAAGACTCTGAAGTTGAGTATGCTTTTGTTTTGGAACATTAAAATGGGATTAACTGTTAGTTCATCGTGGATAAACAAGCCAGTAGTAACCTCTGGAAAATAGTGAACTTTAGTTTCATTTTCAAAGTTTATGACCCTATATTGAGTTAACTATCTCAGAATCTCATCATACTCAGTTAGCCACCATTTATGACAGTCAATCAATAACAAACACAACTTCCTTCTCTAGATGTTGAGATGTTATGTACAATGGTATGATCCCATCATTGAACTCAAGATACAGGTTCCCTGTATATACTCCAATCGAGAAAAACTATGGTAGGCACATTGTGTACAAATTCACACTCCAGATTGGAATTATTTAGGAACATTACACTCTTCAGAGTCACCTCATGCACAATATCCATAACACTATTTTCCAATTTCTGAGTATAAGGCTAGATCTTCTCCTCTATACTAACATTATGCTTGTCCTGAACATCAAGTAGGAACATACCAGAAGTTGCATGCATTTGAACATGCCCAAAAATAATGCATATATGTGTGCAATAATGGGATCTATCATAGACTATTCCTTCATCACCCTTGAAAGATCCTGGAAGCTTAGCTTGTACTCATTGAGTCTCTACTACTCTTTTAATCCCACCACTACAAAGTGAACTATGATATTCTGGTGATCTTTGTTTCAATCCTTTTGGTGACATCCTTGGAGGTACTCCCTTTGGCATTGGTGGTCTTCCTTGCTTTTGTACTTGATATCGATCTTCACTTCTTGTGATGCAAAAGAATCATTTGGAGGTGCTTTATCTGAATATTTCTTTAGAGTGGGGATCTTTTCTTGCATTGTCTTTCTATAAATCCACACCTTAACTCTAATCATGGGAGTCAGCTCCAAGTCTCCTCTGAATACAATCACTGTAGAAATATTCTGAGCTCTTACTGCACTCAATAATGACACCGGACTTTCAACCATTAAAACATCTGCCTGTGCTCTCTTAGAAAAACTTTTAGAAGAGAGACATTTTCATGGAATATATTTGAGCTTGATAGTCTAGGTTGTCTCTGTTGGAGAACAACAACATCAAGTTTCATACCATGCTCTTTCATCTGATTAGCAATCACATCTACTTGATCTTCTTTTGTTCCTTCATCAGGACCTTTAATCAATGATTGAGCATCTGTGATTAAATAAAGGCCTTTATTCACTTTATTTCCCTTCATCTATGCTCCGTGTTTCCTTATTAGCAAGTCCATTCTGACTAGCCGCTACTATTGAAAGATATGCATTGGTCCTACAATCTTCATGATTGTCAAATATCACTAGCTGGCCTGTAGAATATGACTTTAAAAACTAACCGGCTGACCTCGCAGGAGAACACCATCAGAGAGACAAGCTAACTTCCAACATCATGATGTGCTAACCAGAGGAGACACTCTTAGAAGATTCGAGCCCAAAGATACACCTGATAAAAAATAGCCACTTGTAAACAAACTCTATCCACACAGCCCGAAATCACATAAGATGTCCCCAGAACTGGCCTTTAAAACTGACCAGATGAAACTTTCGAGACCCAGCATCCTGGGCACTGAAACACCTCCATACAAGGATTATGAATCCATAATCAAATCACCAAAATGATCAAATGATCAATTGCAATTAGTCACCAAAGTCAGCTTGTTAGTAAAATCAGGATAAGAAACAGTGAGAAACATAAAAACTGGGTTTGGAAATGGCCTAGAAAAGTGGTCACATGGATTGGTGGGGACTTGAATATTATCAGACACTTAGTCTTCTAGGTTTTTAGTATGGAACCACATTCACTTATGCTAGACCTCGAGCAAGGCACAACATAAAAAGACACAAAGTGAGGCACTTATAAAACTAGACAGTGCACATTCAAAGAATTTTAACAAATTGCAAATGGATTGACACTGGCAAACAGGTCAAACGGACACATGGGGGGCTGAAAATTGGTAGGATGACTTATTCCCATGCCTACAATATGATGCCAAAACTGGCATGTCATGACCAATCACAAGACAAAAGATATTCAACTGCAAACAAGGGCTGCTATAGCAAATTGACACTTACATGCAGATTTAGACAAGTGCTCGAAACAAGACATCACCAAATGACTCAAAACTCAAATTTAATGACCTAGGATGTCTTCTAATGATAAAACAAGGGTGATGAACACCTGACATGCATGGGAAACTTCAGAAATGCATCCAGGAAAGTGGGCTCAAAAAGCACCTATACGGCCTCAAACTGCAAAAATTTAACATAGTACTTCAAAAACCCTTACTGTATTTTTTCATCCCAACAGTGGCTCTGACTATGGATGCGTACCCCATGCGGGCACACAGAGAACCTCAGAATCTCAGGAAGAAGTAGACCAATCAAACTTGAAATCAGACTTTTCTCTTTTAATTTCTCTCTCTTCTCAAACCGGGAATCCTTTTATTGAAAGCAAAGACGACACACAACTGAAGGGAAAGAAAGCAACTGTACAAACACATAACTTATTGACAAAGGCTCAAAGCCCCACAACTGGATTCAACTCTTACCTTTGTCAAAAATCTTATTTTCATCTCCATGCATCAGAGGTAAACTCAAATTATTGTTTCCATGTGTTTGATCAAAAATATTGTTGTTCACCTTTAGCACATCAAACAAAAGACAATCAGAAAACTCATCATCACTTGGAAAAATAAATTCACTGAAATATTGTGAATTCTGAACATCATATGACATCACACCATCACACCCTTCCCTATTGCTGACTTGCTGGAAAAAGAAACATTCCAGCCCACTCTCATGGAAGGAAACATCTTCATTCTAAACATTAGTTTGCAACACAGAATTAGCTTCTTTTACATCAGTTTGCAAACTAAAATAGAATGCCTCTAAACAAAAATCTGATTACACAAAATCAAAGAAAACTTGCTGATCACAACTCCTATCAACATCCTATAAACATGGAAAAGCGTTGTCAAATAATGGTTTATCATTTACTTGTAAATCTGAAAACACACATTCAGATTTTTCTTTCCCTTTAGCATCATGGTTCAAACAAGAATTAGTGTGACTAAGTTCATGAAAATTTGAATCTATAGTAGCACATACATCTTCATACTCATCATACATGACAGTAGCAAATTCATCACAATCATATCTACTCTTAACTTGCATGTCATGAACTTCAAAAATAGGAGAAAGAAACCCATCATATTTCTCACATTTGAGGCCCCCGCTAATACTTTCTTTATCAAAACATATGTCTGCAGGGCATGAAATTCTAGATTCAAATGTGTGTGCATATTTTTTAAAATCAGCATCTAGGAGTTCTGAAATCTTTTCACTACTTAGCGGGTGTTGAACCTCTTGTCCACTGCTGAATAGATCTTCCTTGCTAGAAACAAGAGACAAGACTTCTTGATTTATATCATTTTGTGCAAAAGATTCAGTATCACTTTCATCTGCATCGTATTCAAACTCTTGTTGCTCACATGAATCATTCCCAAGCTGAAAAAAAGAAGTCATCATCTACATGCTGAGAATAAGGGAACTCTACAAACTCAATGGAATCACTTCCAGTTACAGATTCTCCCTCATTGTCTTGTCATTCATAGTTTTCACTATCGGCATTATAATCAACATTACTAGCAAAAGTAGATTCAGCATCAGCACAACTAAGTTTAGATTCAGCATTTTCAATTTCATCTATCCATCTTCTAACACATTTAATTGTTTCTTCTATACAAGAAGCTAACAAATCACAGGATTCCGGCACACAAAGCTCTACAAATAATTGTACCCACTCTAATTCTGGGAATTCAATATCCATTACAAGCTTATCAATTGTACTAGAAAACCTTTGATAAAATGAATATGTTGACTCTTCTTTCCTCTCTCCTACCATTTTTCTTAAAATCAATAGGGCTTTATCTTGGATTCTTTGCCAATTCGATGTAGAATCTTTTTCTATATTAGTATTTCCAAGATGTTGCTCATAAACTTCAGATCTAGAAAATAGATCTTGCTCTATGAATGCTGGAATTTCCATTTTAACCATTTATGTGATCAACACATCATAGTTTATCACAAAGATTTCTATCTGACTTTACACAACCATTATCATCACAAAACCATAGCATACTTTTGATTTCTTGAAACTAAAACTTCAACTAGAATGTATGAAAAACTTTTAAAATTATTTTTCCATTTTCTTAGTGCTTTGCTCACTTATTAAGGGACTTTGATTATCATATAAAACTTGGGATTACCTTGATAAGATTTGCAGCTGCTGCTCTTTTAATTTTGGAGACTCATTCCAACCAGTAAAGTCACATAATCCTTTTCAAATTGCTGCAAATAAAAATACTTCCAGGCTATTCACACACAGAGATCTGATCAAATTTCAGATTCCTTTTCTGACGCTCTTTCATAAAATCAGATTTAAATATTGATTTAGCCAAGCAAGGAAACAAACGTCTTAAACTTGCTAATCTTAAACATCAAATAACAACTGATAATCACAAATTACACTCGCACAACACAACCAAGATTCTCCAATTACAAATAGAGTCGCCACCCACAACATGTATGGGATTAAATTTCATAAGCTAGTCTGCAACAAGTACAATAGATAGTATTACACAAATCTACTATATACTCACGTTATATCCCCAGTAGAGTCACCAATTTGTTAGTGCATTTTCCTACATGAGTCTTAATGCACAACCCTGAGTGCTTAGATAGAACTCTCTCATTCTTAGACTCCTAACTCATAGAAGAAAAAAACTAATTAACAAGGCCCAAGTCCTTCTTCACTTTGGGCTCCACAGACTCAGTCGGGTGTACCTCATATATGTTAAATCTGCATAACAACACTTTCTCACTAAACCCTTTATGCAGACATAAAAATTGGTGGATTATAACAAGGATAAACTCCTTCTCTTTGAACCCAGAGGCTTAGGTAGGCTAACCTATCTAATTCATTTCTTCAAAGAATCACTAACAATACTTGTATTCAAGAAACACAAGACATAAACATGAATGCTCTCAAACATGAAATGGAAAATGAATTGATTTAATGGTTTGATGATGAAAACTACAAAGCAAACTAGGACCAGTGCCTTGTTTATTGGGCAACAAAGTCATACAAATGGATATCAACAGGAACACAAACAAAATGCCTTACAATCTAAATGCCACTCAGACAAAATGTCTTACAATCTATCTTTTCATTCCCAAATTGTTATATCAAATCCTCATATAAATGTTTATCCGTCTGAAATTACTCATGAGACTGACTCCTTCCTTGAAGGAAACCCACATGTAATTGCATAGTTACCTTGTAACTAGTATGTTCAGAATGCCTTATAGACTTAAATGTACAAGAGCATCACCAAAATACAGTAAGACAACAATAATTTGGAATAGGAACTACACCATGTTTCATTAAGATCTTTCTACTTCAATACATTTGGAATGACAAAACAAACTCATAAAACTATGACCCTAGAACTAGGAACCTGCCTTGCAGCATAAAAATCTATATCTCTGTTACAATGGAGAGATAACCAAATATAAAAGAATTGAAATCAGCTACACCTGTCCGTCTTCAAAAATATTTGCAACTGATTCTACCTTTACCAACCTTTTTCCCTCCAAACTTGCAACCTCTTTTTTGCAATCCATTCTCAATTTGATCTGATATTTGATTCTAATCCTTGGATTTCAAACCTAAACTGCTCTTACACACATCACTGAAACTGAAAAATGTCACTTCCACCGGATTCCTCATTCTGAGACCTTTCCGATGACATATAATACTTATATGTTTGACCAAAAATTGAATTTCTAAGACACTTTTCTATGACCAAGCTTGACCATTTAAATTTTTGAATATTTCACCTATAGTTCAAACTATATCATTTTTTGAATTCTTTTTAAATCTGCAATATTATAATATTTTCTGATTACTTGTCATAGAATACACCAGGGAGCACTAGTTGTCATCATGTGACTGGTTGCTCAAACTAACTCAAAATTTAACCTCTAGTTAGCATTTACATGCATTCTCTGAATCTCCAATCACAATCCTTGACTACAGTGAAACTCAGCGATTAGGTGAAATAGCAATTCTCCAGTTCTCAGAATCAAATCTTGACCATGGTTATCATTTGGAGAATGGGTGACTAAGCCCATTCTCCCATTCTCCAAATTGTTTTCACTTAATTGCCCAGACTTGGTGAACTGGCGAACATCACTCTTCGGATCTCTGAATGGTTAGTCTTTCACCACTAGCATTTGGCAAACTAGCAACTGTTTATTCTCTGATTTGCAAAATTATTAGGGCCTAACCACTAGCATTGAGCGAATTGGTGAACGCAGTCAACAAACCGCAACCTCTGAGTCACAGAATCTTGTGTTGACCATCAGCTCTATCTGGCAAATCAATGAATGCTCGCCATGTGTCCACCTCTGACTACCACCACCATCTGTGCTCTCCTGCAAAATTTCTTATCTTGGGAAGCGCTAGCACAACAATCAACGTGAGTGGCATGGGCAATCGCGTGCATAACCTCCACTGCTTCTATTTACCTTCATTGTTTGTGTTCTTGCTTTTATGCATTTGAAAGGTCTGCTTCCACGCGAATGTGGGATCATTGTTTTCACTGTTTTAAAACTCTCTCAGCATTTCCATTCAAAATTATGTGGGCCCACCACTGCACTCCAAGCTCCAACTAAGAGGGCTAGCCAATAGCCTCCATGGCTTTCTCATTTACAACAAAATGGAGTGTTAGTGGTTATAAACCATGTAAACTCCCACTCCCTATCGCATGTGGGACAAACACTTTCGCATCCTCTCAAGCTTGTGTGCGAGCTGCCATTCAAACATGTTGCTTCCATACCATGAATAGCACATAGGAACAGTCACCCTCCATTAGCATGAGGCCCCTTAGAAAATGTGTGGGCTTTCATCATATTTGCGTGAGGCCATCTCTACTATGCCGGCACCCATTTAAGCTTGGCACGAAACTGGAGGCATCTTGCACTAGCTGTCTCGTTCCCTTATTGCAATATGCATGCCCCCAATTGATTTTAAAGTGCTGGCTTCCTATGGAAATGCCCATGTAATGAAGACCCATTCTTCCTATAGGCTCACCAAAATATGCTTCAAATGCCCAATCAATCCCAAGAGGAATGACTTGAACGAACACAGATCCAGGATGCATGAACAAAAAATGAGTCAATGTTGCACCATGAACACCAAGCTACACGTGACTGGAAGTGAGAAGCCTGTAAGTTGTCTTCAATTTAGTTGTTGGTAGTGGCTACCATATTGTGACATGAAACCCAATTTTCTCAGTCAATTCAACCACCTCTTTCAAATTCAAGATCATTCTGCTACCTACATGAACAAGTATTAGAAGGTGGGGCTTATTATCTGCTGCTGCTATATTGTTAGGAACAAACCAGTCAGGTGTATAAGCGCAATTAAGGAAGACTCTGAAGTCGAGTATACTTTTGTTTTGGAACATTAAAATGGGATCAACTGTTAGTTCATCATGGATAAACAAGCCAGCAGTAACCTCTGGAAAACAGTGAACTTTAGTTTCATTTTCAAAATTTATGACCCTATATTGAGTTAACTGTCTCAGAATCTCATCATACTTATTTAGCCACCAGTTATGATAGTCAATCAATAACAAACAAAACTTCCTTCTCTAGATGTTGAGATGTTATGTACAATGGTATGATCCCATCGTTGAACTCATGATATAGGTTCCCTATATATCCTCTAGTCGAGAAAAACTATGGTAGGCACATTGTGTAAAAAGTCACACTCCAGATTGGAATTATTCCGGAACATTACACTCTTCAAAGTCACCTCATGCACAATATCCATAATGCTCTTTTCCCATTTCTGAGTATAAGCCCTGATCTTCTCCTCTATACCAACATTATGCTTGTCTTGGACATCAAGTAGGAACATACCAGAACTTGCATGCATTTGAACATGCCCAAAAATAGTGCATATATCTGTGCGATAATGAGATCTGTCACAGACTATTCCCTCACCACCCTTGAAAGATCCTGGAAGCTTAGCTTGTACTCCTCTAGCTTCTACTACTCTTTTGTTCCCACTACTACAAAGTGAACTATGATATTCCGGTGATCTTTATTTCAATCCTTTTGGTGACATCCTTGGAGGTACTCCCTTTGGCATTGGTGGTCTTCCTTGCTTTTATGCTCGATATCGATCTTCACTTCTCATGATGCAAAAGAATCATTTAGAGGTGCTTTATCTGAATATTTCTTTAGAGTGGGAATCTTTTCTTGCATTGTCTTTCTATAAACCCACACCTTAACTCTGATCATGGGAGTCAACTCCAGGTCTCCTCTGAATATAGTCACTGTAGAAATATTCTAAGCTCTTACTGCACTCAATAATGACACCGGACTTTCAACCATTAAAACATTTGCCTGTGCTCTCTTAGAAAAACTTTTAGAAGAGAGACATTTTCATGGAATATATCTGAGCTTTCTAGTCCAGGTTGTCTCTATTGGAGAACAACAACATCAAGTTTCATACCATGCTCTTTCATCTGATTAGCAATCACATCTACTTGATCTTCTTTTGTTCCTTCATCGGGACCTTTAATCAATGATTAAATAAAGGCCTTTATTCACTTTATTTACTTTCATCTTTGCTCCATGTTTCCTTATCAGCAAGTCCATTCTGACCAGCCGCCAATATTGAAAGATATGCATTGGTCCTTCTACAATCTCCATCATTGTCAAATATCACTAGCTAGCCTGTAGGATACAGCTTTAAAAATGGACCGACTGACCTCGCAGGAGAACACCATCAAAGAGACAAGATGACTTCCAACATCACAATGTGCTAACCAGAGGAGACACTCTCAGAAGATTTGATCCCAAAGACACACCTAATAAAAAATAGCCATTTGTAAACAAACTCTGTCTACACAGCCCGAAATCACATAAGATGGCCCCAGAACTAGCCTTTAAAAGGGACCATACGAAACTTTCGAGACCCAGCATCATGGACACTAAAACACCTCCATACAAGGATTATGAATCCATAATCAAATCACCAAAATGATCAAATGAGCAATTGCAATTAGTTTCCAAAGCCAACTCAGTAAAATCAGGATAAGAAATAGTGAGAAACATAAAAACTGGGTTTGGAAATGGCCTGGAAAAGTGGTCACATGGATTGGTGGGGACTTGAAAATTATCAGACACTTAGTCTTCCAGGTTTTTAGTATGAAACCACATTCAATTATGCCAGATCTCGAACAAGGCACAATATACAAAGCCACAAAGTGAGGCACTTATAAAACTAGACAGTGCACATTTAGAGAATTTGAACAAATTACAAATGGAATGACACTGGCAAATAGGTCAAACGGGCACATGGGGGGTTGAAAATTAGTAGGATGACTCATTTCCATGCCTAAAATATGATGCCACAACCAGAATGTCATGACCAATCACAAGACAAAAGATATTCAACTACAAACAGGGCCTAGGACAACAGATTGACACTTACACACAAATGCAGATTTAGACAAGTGCTCGAAACAAGACATCACCGAATGACTCAAAACTCAAAGTTAACGACCTAGGATGTTTTCTAATGATAGAAAAAGGGTGATGAAGACCTGACATGCATGGGAAACTTCAGAAATGCATCAAGGAAACTAGGCTCAAAAAGAACCTATAAGGCCTCAAACTGCAAAAAAATTAACATAGTACTTAAAAAACCCTTACTATATTTTTTCATCCCAACATTATGTATGATGTAATTCAATGTTATGATTTTCTAATTTTTATTTACAAAAATTCTACAATTATGTTAAGTTAAATGTTTGTTCTTTGGGATTTGTAGCAAGGTGTTACAATTCTCATTAATGTCAAACACATCATCGAGAATGTCACACTATTCCTTACCTTTGACATGGATGTTGGTTCTCACAAAGTCTCCTTGCACAAGAACCAAGCCCTCACTTTTCTCCTAGTCTAGCTGTTAGACACTAAGTTTTCACCCTTGTTTCAAGCTCTCTTGGTCTTGATAACCTAGTATAACATGGGAATCATCTCCAGGTTGTGGGAGCTATGCTAACTGAGATGAGACCTTCAGGTTCTAGGTTGGTTCCTCTTGGATAATCACCTTAGTTTGCTTCTAATAAGAAAGTAAATCTTGAAGGGAAAAGAGATAGAAGCGATGTTGAAAGGGAAATAACTGAAAGAAAACTACCTACTAGGTGATACACCGAAAATATGGTATGAATCACAGTATAGAGGATGAAATTAGTACATAAGCTTAAGTCTAGGAGATCACAACTTACTAAATAGGCTTGCATCAATATTTCATAGAAGGGTCTGCAATAGAGAGATGCTATGCAGGGGAAAGAGAGAATTTCACAAGGCAAAAGCACTCTCAAGAACTTAGACGCAAACTATAACCTGCAAACAAACATTCACCTCTGCAATTGGGTATAAGAATGAGACAAATTGCCAAGGGTGGAAATATACCCACAAGAGCATTCAAAGCAGATCATCCACAAGCATACACATAAACTGTAGAAAGAAAGAGGGATCAAGAACCCTAAGATATCACTGAAAAAATACATATACTGAATTCATTAAGAGACAATTCAGACAAAAAGGGCACAGAGATAGAAAGTATGTCACAAGATACCTTTGCAATATCTAAATAATCAATAAAAGCTACAAACTACAAAAATCAGAGGGGCAAAAAGAATGCCATAGATAAATTCTGAGAAAGAGAAAAACCTTCTTTTACAATTGTCAACTCTGAGCTTCAAAAAGCCCCAAAAAGCATTATATACATCTCCTTTTGCACGCAGGCAGGAGCAAAACCTAATTAGGGTTACATGGATTTTTCATAAAATAATAGTGAAAACCCTAATTATGTCATGTCTGATCATAATGGTATTTTTGAAAATATCTTGATCAGAAGACTAATTCTGTGCAAGCTAGAAAACTGATGCCTCTATCATGAAATTTGTGTCTGCAAGTCGGGCTCATTATTCATGTCTAAAATCTGATACCCTCAGATATTTAAATTTAAAATCATTAACAACCATAGGTGGCACCAACTCTTTAATGCTTCTTAGGCACAAAAAAAAATGACATGGTACCACACTATGGCAACCCAGATCTTTTCCTCATCTATTCTAACTACACCTATCCTGAAAACATTAATTCCAAGCTACCCGCACCTTCGTGTTCAACCAATAGTAGTGAACTAGCAAGAAACCTTTTGAAAATATTTAAATTTGGGAAGGAACGGCTAGCAAAATCAGTTTAAAATGCGACTGTTGATATCATTCCTTCCTGGTTGATCAAACGGCTTAGATCTTCTTTGAAACAGTTGCAAGCCTTTTGAAAGGTTAAAGTCCACATCGTCAGTAAAGCGCCAATAGAAAGCGAGCATGTCACAAGTCAATTGACACCTCAGAAGTCAAAAGAATCTACTTTGCATCAAACAGTGGTTGCATGATCGGATGGGGTCAGAAGATTCCATGAGATCATGTGCCCACCATAGATCTTACTTCCCTGCCACCTCACTCAAGATACTTGGACCCACTGACAAATCCTTGTCATCCTCTGGCTAGCCAATAAGATGTGAGCACATCATAACATGAGGACCCACCTGATAGAGCCCTGGAAAAAAAGCAAGATCGACGGTTGTCATATGATCACAAGGAATATTCCTGCCCCATGCGATCATGTGACCACTGTTGGATCTTTGGGAAAGGTAAACACTAGGCTCACTTCGACCTGTCTCCACATCATGAACCCTCGACCAATGAAAAGTAAACACCTTGGACTAAGTGGTAGTGGATGCACTAAAATGTAGTGCTAACGATTAAGAATGAATAAAGGGCCCACCCAGATAGGTGTCACCCTATCGCATGATCGCATGTCCGAAAGTCTGACAACCTAGAGTCATGAGATCATGCGATAGCCACAAGTTTTAAAGGGGTAGTCGTATGGAAATATTTACCAAGAAGACTTAGGCCTTTTGAGAAGATATTAAAAGGGACCTCGCCCAATGACCTAGTGGTAACACATGAAAAGGTGGTCATTTTATAAAGCACATGGGTTTTAAGGAATTTAAGTGGCCCGAAAAGGTAATGGTGAAAAAGAATAGACTAGAGGGTTTTTAGGGTTTTCTCACCAATGGCTAGATTCTTCAAATTGAGAGGCTTGCAGACCAGAGAGCTAAATAAATTTGTAGAGACTAGAAGACAAGGGACAGGACCATAAAGCTTCTCAAGGCTCTCAATATGGTTAAAATGTAGACCTATGGATCAAAACCATCATAGCTAGAGTTGTATGGAACAGGTAATTTTTTGGGTAACATTTTGGCAATTTCTGTTGGATGTCAACCTGCTAGACATTAGATCGGTGGTCCTTGAGAAATCTATTGGGCATAGGAGTCATTAATTGAACATAGAACCATGATAGAGAGACCAACTTGGAACCAAAGGAGAAAAACTGTGCACAAGCACTTCTTGGAAAATAGGAAAAACTAAACTAGAAAGCAGGGACAAAAAATAGGAAACATATTTACAGAGATTTACAAGGAGGGATTAACCTCAAAATAGGGCTTCAAGTGGAAACCATTAACTGATATAGGCAAGGCATCTACTCCAAGACATGATAGCTAAAAATCATTAGGCCCCTTACATTCTATAATAACAAATCGTCCACCCCAAAAGGAATCAAACATTGTATGTCTGCCAGGCTTTGATCTGAATTCATCCCATTTGAGAACTACATCTCCAACCTTGAAGTTTCTAGCCCTGGTTCTTTTATCAAAAAATTTCCTTGTCTGAATCTGATGGAACTCCATATCTTTCATGGATTTGTGTTTGAGTTCCTCTAACTCTATGAGCTGAGCATACCTGATTTGCAAGGGATCTCCTTCTTCAAATAGGACATATTGAGTGGCCAAGTCTAAAGTTGGTAATTCAGTGGAAATGGACAACTTAGCTTCTCTGCCATATACTAACACATAAGGATAATTCCCAATGATATTCTTAGGGGTAATCCTATCTAACCATAAAGCATACTTCAATTTAGTATGCCAATCCCTTTGGTTGTCTTGCAAAGTTTTCTTGATTATCCTAATCAAATTCTTATTAATTGATTTTGCCTGACCATTGCCCTAGGGGTAGTAATTTGAACTTGTATTCAGATAAATGGCATTTCTGATTGCCCATTCTGAGACTTTAAGGTCTGTGAATGTTAATGCATTATCTAATATTATGGAGTCTGGAGTGTCGAATCTATGGATTAGATCATCAAAAAAACATAAGACAACACTCTCATTTGATTCTTTTTAAGGCAACTACCTCTGTCCATCTAGTGAAATAATTTTTTGTAGTGATTATCCACCCCTGTCCTGCACTAGATGGAGGATTGATCATGCCAATGAAGTCTATGCCCCATCTCATGAAAGGTTGCTCTATTTTTATTGGCTAAAGGGGAAAAGCTGCAAGCCTTTCTTTTCTTGCAAACATAGCACATTTGATGCATTTTCTCACATAATCATGACTATCCTTAAAGATAGATGGCCAATAGTATCCGGCCCTCATGATTTTAAAAGCAGTAGTCCTCGAAGAGAAGTGACCTCCAGAAGGTCCATCATGAAATTGAAATAGGACATCAGCTATCTTTTATGAATCAATACATCTTAAAAGGACACCATTATGATCCTTTCTAAAAAGAACTTCATCTATCAGCTCAAAAGGAATAGATTGTAACCTATAATATCTTCTTTTTGTTGAATCTAGGCCTACAAGACATTGTCCTATTTTCAAGTAATGAATCATATTAGGCAACCAACCTAATGCCTTGGCATGTTCCTCTGAATGATGTACAACCAGAGATGAATCTATTTGTTCTAATTTCTTTGAACTTTCACTCCCTGCCAAATGCTCACAAAGACCTCTTCCTCTAACCAGCTTGTTGGTTTGGGTATCAATGTCATATTCCATTACCTTGGTAATCCAACTAGCTCTTTTTTCATTTAGGTCCTTGGAAAGAAAAAATTCTTTGACACTTGGATGGGTAACTTTCAAATGTACCCTGCTATGGGTCAATAAATATCTAAATTTTTTAAGGCTCCTTACCACAGCAAGTACATATTTTTCTACAAAAGAGTATCTTTGTTCATACTCTTCTAAACCTTTGCTGAAGAAAGAAATAGGCTGTTCCAACCATTCTGAATTTTCTTGAGTCAACATAGAAGATATAGCATCATGACCTCCATAAGCATAAAGGATAAAATCCTTACTAAAATTTGGGTTTAATAGAGCAGGAGCTTCTATCAAGGCTTCTTTGATGGCTTGGAAATTAGCTTTTCCTTTTTTAGTCTAGCTGAAAGTTGAACTCTTCTTTAACATGGCTATTAAAGGCTTCAATAAATCTACAATATTAGGCAAAAAACACCTAACAAAATTAATCTTCCCTATGAAAGATTGGAGACCTTTCTTATGATGTGTCAATGGTAGCTCTAAGATGGCTACAATCCTCTTAGGGTCTACTGTAATTCCTTTCTTGGATACTATATATCCCAGCAATTTTCCTTCATGTACTGTAAACACACATTTCTTGGGATTAAGAGATATCCTAAATTCTCTACACCTTTCAAAGATTTTCCTCAGATGTTTGATGCGGTCTACTGCATGTTTAGAATAGACAGTTATGTCATCTAAGTAGACCAGTACAAACTTGTACATGAGGCTTTTAAAGGCCATATCCATTGCCTTTTGAAAAGTAGCACCTGCATTTGACAAACCAAAGGGCATATTTTGATAAGCCATGGTTCACCACTTGGTTGTAAATGCAGTCTTGTATTGATCTTCTTCATTAACTAGGATTTGATTATATCATGAATAGCCATCCAATAATGAGAATCTCTCAGATCTAGAGACACATTGTAAGATTTGTTCCATAGAGGGTAATGGATGGTGGTCTTTTAAAGAGGCTCTGTTAAGATCCCTAAAGTCAACACACAACCTCAACTCACCATTCTTCTTCCTTACAGGAACAAGGTTGGAAACCCAACTAGTATGCTTGATGGGGTAGATGATACCACTTTCTATCAATTTGAACACTTCTTTATGCATAAGTGGCTCAAGCTTGGGATTAACAGGCCTTTGCTTTTGCCTTACTGGTTTGGCATTAGGCTCTAATTCAATAGTGTGCTGAGCAAAGGCTGGATCAAAACCTTTGAGGTCTTCATATCACCATGCAAAAACATCACTGAATTCTCTGAATAATTGGGTGTAAGCCTACTTTTCTGAATCAGTGTTTACCTTTCCAAATTGTAAACTTTTACCTGGTTCCAACTCTAATTCAACACAATGTTCTTGTTGAACTACTAGGCCAGCTTTATTTTTCTTAACTTGATCATCCTTGTTGAAGATAGTCTCTAAGGTGACAAGACCTCTAGGTATCTTATTAGACTTAAGTTGTATCACTTGATCACCATAGTTTTGTGATAGCCTATCTTGGTTATGTTTTGAAAAAACATCTTCTTCAAACAAGAATTGCAAAATTTGTTCATCATTGTCAAACACTTGCCAATTAGTATTATTATCAGGGATAGAAGGTCTGATAATCACTTTTACATGCTATTGGGTCTCCTCCTTTGAAATACTATTAGGAATGTCATATTGAGATCCAATAGCAGCTAATCTATCTGCATTTTGATTTAGTTTTCTAGGGATAGCAATAATATTGAAAGCACAAAAGTCTTCAATTACATCCCAAACTCTATGTTTGTATGCTTTCAAGGTGTCATTTTTAGTTGCACTTATCCATCTCACTTGGCTAACTAACAACTCACTATCACCATAAACTTTTAAGGTTTTAAGCCCTCTTTTCCTAGCCCACTCCAGTCCATTGGCTAGGCTTTCATACTCTGTAGTGTTGCTAGTGCAGGAGAAACTGAATTTGAAAGTTGTATAATATCCTTCTCCTTTTGGGGACACTAGCATAGCACCACCACCAGAAACATGTCTACTTCTAGTTCCATCAAAAAACAATTCCCAAACCTGATTTCTCTGATCCTCTGAATCAGTGTCTTCCTTGAGAAGACTTGGCTCTATGGATCCACTTTCTTGTATCAAATAACTCCCCAAACCAGCATCCCAAATAACATTGTCTTGGGCTTCAAAAGACTTTTTCTGATTCTAGCTCATCTAGGAAAATATCAGGGATACTTTCTATCTTAGTGTTTGCTTCTTTGATAGTTGGGAAATCACTATCATCAAATATAGGGCAGCTTGCATTGATGGTATTGGACACATATGGTTCTATGTGGTGTGTTTCCAATGATTTAGATTTAATGGTAACCTTGGTGCCATATCTTGTGTGAAAAATCATGTGAGACCAATCAGAAGAAAGGTAGCCTTCTATTTTGGTTGTAAACTCCCTTCACAAACATATGGAAAATAAATTAGGGAGATCTATGATATAAATATCAAGTAGGATAGAGAAATTAGGACTAGCATGAAAGATTACACTGGCATCCTTAGCCACACCTATAGTGTTAACTGAGGATCCATCAAGTTGTGTAACCTTCTTTTGGAGGGGTTCATATTTAAGTCCTAATTGATCAACCACTTTTTTGGGCATTACAATACTAGTAGCTCCACTATCTACCATACAATTATGTACTAAGGATTTTCCAATAATTAGGGATACACAAAAGGGAGTAGGCTTTGAGTTCCTACCTTGAGTGGTATTGGCTTTGGAGTTACTACTTGGAGCCTCCTTTTCTTGATCGGTGTTGACCAACACTGGCTTTGCAGCTTCTTTTGTATGCTGAGGAGTAGTTATTTTGGTGATAGCCTTTTTCAAAATCTTAGGTCGCCCTGGAACAGACAAAGAGTCCCACATAGACATGGTAATGTTCACCTTCTTCATGTTGTCTACAATGTTGAAAGGTGTCATAGTGTGTACTCTTTGTTGTGCCTTTACTATGATGGGCTCCGCTTCTTTGAGAGTCTAGCCTTCTTTGCTTGTAATGGAAGGAGCCTTCTTAAATGTGATAGGAATAGCTTGTTGTATTGGCTCTGTAGATGTAGTAGCTTTGGTACCAGAGTCTTCTTGCTCCATATCTTGAGCTCTTCTCTTTGATCTTGTGTTGGCAACAATGGAAGGTTCACCAGTAACTCTATTGAAGTCCTACTACTCCCAATTGAAAAGAGTAGTCTCATTATCTTCTGCTTCTTGTTGAGGAACTGATCCACTGGAAGAAGCCTCTAATTGAGCTTGTGAGGCATTTTGAACCATCAGTGTTTGGTTCATCCATCCATTTGAACATGTAGCCTGATTATGAGGCTGATTACAAGGGAAACACCATTCATTATCCATAGCCACATTATTTTTACTAGGGACCATGTCCCTAACTAGATTTGCAGAATTAAGAGGTGCAGGGTTGTATGGTTGGAATGGTCTTGATTAAAATTTTGGCTTTTCCCTTGATACTCTCCTTGGTATGGTGGCCTATTTGGTTGATAAGGTTGTCCCTAATTTTGATATTGCTGATTAGGACTTTGGCCTTATGGCTGAAAGGGTGGTATGATTCATTGCCCTTGTCTCTTTAGATTTGTGACCTCTTTAGTCAAAGTTTGCAGCAAGTTTGTCATTTCTTGCTAACTAGTTTGTTGACTATTCTTTATCTCTTGCAGCTCTTGAGAGAAACTTGTTTTTATCTCCTAACCAGTAGTACTGGCTTGAGGTGATAATATTGTAGGAATAGGGGTAAATGGGGGTAATTGTGTAGGTGTAACAGGTTGAAGGCTAGGAAAGATGGGCATGGGTGGCCTTCTAGCTATCATACCTGCTTAGATTAAATAATTTTCAGCTCTGATAGTTGTGTCAAAAGCTTGGGGTAAAGAGGTACCACCCATAGATTGGATCATGACAAAAATTTGGCTATTCAAGCTTTGCAAGAAGTATAAGAAAGCATCATTATCTGATGGTCTTATCGAGACCCCAATTCTATTCCATGTCTTGAGGAATCTATTATTATAACCTGTCATTTGGTCTTGAGGGTCTCATTTAATGGTTGTCAAATATTCAACCAAAGACAAATTGTATGATTTATCCTTAAAATGTTTACTTAATGCATCCCCTAATTCATCCCATGAAGTAATGAAGCCAATAGTTAGAGTTCTAAATCATTTAAGAGCCTTACCTTTTAGAGAGGCTATTAATAATTTGGTGGCCACAACTTCTTGAGTTATATTGTGTATGCTGCAGATAGTAGTCACATCTCTTATATGCTCAAAAGTAGTAGTTTTTCCTTCACCTATGAAATCAAGTAGACTCTTTAGTGCCACCAAGGGCACATCATGATGTTGAGGAAAGGTTAATGGACTCCCTTGGTTGAAAGGTGCAAAAGAAACCTTTCTAGTAATTGTAGGGACTGAAACTTCCTGAGTGACAACTGCGTGAGTTTTATTTGATGCTAGATTTGAACCTTCTTCTAGATATCTGGTTAGAGATCTTCCTTTTCTTTTGAGATGAAAAGGCAAAGATGTCCTTTCTAAAGTATCAGGTAGTGTAGACTGTACTCTCCTTGTAGGAGATGTTCTATAAGTTGATCTACCTTTGTAGCCTCTTTTTAAGGGAAACTCTAAAAATTTAGTAGGCTTTGAACATCTAGTCTCAATCTTTCTCATAAACTTTGAAAAAGTTAGCCTGGATCTATGAAATCAGTGGAGTCGCTAGATATACCTGATAGAAAACTTCTAAAAGTCTATATTATGCAATTTGTATATCAGAGATAACATAATCTTTTCAAAATGAATTTCTTTTGCTATCAGAATTGTTATGCCCAAGGTGAGGTATCTTCGAATCTAAATCCTTGGACCTACAACAACACTTTGAACATATATCTGAACTTTAGTCCCACCGGGCATGCCAAAATTGTTATACACTAAGTTTCCACCCTTGTTTCAAGCTCTCTTGGTCTTGATAACCTAGTATAACATGGGAATCATCTCTAGGTTGTGGGACCTATGCTAACTAAGAAGAGACCTCCAAGTTCTAGGCTGGTTCCTCTTGGATAATCACCTTAGTTTGCTTCTATTAGGAAAGTAAATCTTGAAGGGAAAAGGGATAAAAGGGATGTTGAAAGGGAAATAACTGAAAGAAAACAACCTACTAGGTGATACACCAAAAATATGGTATGAATCACAGTATAGAGGATTAAATCAGTACATAAGCTTAATTCTAGGAAATCACAACTTACTGAATAGGCTTACATCAATATTTCATAGAAGGGTCTGCAATAGAGAGATGCTATGCAGGGGAAAGAGATAATTTCACAAGGCAAAATTACTCTCAAGAACTTAGACACAAAATATAACCTACAAACAAACATTCACCTCTGTAATTGGGTATAAGAATGCGACAGATTGCCAGAGGTGGAAATATACCCACAAGAGCATTCAAATTAGATCATCCACAAGCATACACAAATTGCAGAAAGAAAGAGGGATCAAGAACCCTAAGACATCACTGAAAAAATACATATACTAAATTCATTAAGAGACAATTCAGACAAAAAGAGCACAAGGATAGAATGTATGTCACAAGATACCTTTGCAATATCTAAATAATCAATGAAAGCTACAAACTGCAAAAATCAGAGGGGCAGAAAGAATGCCACAGATAAATTCTAAGAAAGAGAAAATCCTTCTTTTACAATTGTCAACTCTGAGCTTCAAAAAGCCCCAAAAAACATTATATACATCTCCTTTTGCATGCAGGTAGGAGAAAAACCTAATTAGGGTTACATGGATTTTTCATAAAATAATAGTGGAAACCCTAATTATGTCATGTCTAATCATAATGGTATTCTTGAAAATATCTTGATCAGAAGACTAATTCTCTACAAGCTGGAAAAATGACGCCACTGTCATGAAATTTGTGTCTACAAGTCAGGCTCATTATTCATGTCTAAAATCTGATACCCTCAGATATTTAAATTTAAAATCATTAACAACCACAGGTGGTGCAAAATCTTTAATGCTTCCTAGGTACAAAAAAAATGACATGGTACCACACTACGGCCACCCAAATCTTTTCCTCATCTATTCCAACTACAACTATCCTGAAAACATTAATTCTAAGCTACCCACACCTTCACGTTCGACCAATAGTAGCGAAATAGCAAGAAACCTTTTGAAAATATTTAAATTTGGGAAGCAACGGCTAGCAGATTCAGTTTAAAATGTGACTGTCGATATCATTCCTTCCCAGCATATCAAACAGCCCAAATCTTCTTCGAAATAGTCACAAGACTTTTGAAAGGTCAAAGTCCATGTCGTCAGTCAAGGGCCAATAGAAATCAAGCATGTCACAAGTTGACCGACACCTCAGAAGTTGAAAGAATCTACTTTGCATCAGACGGTGGTCGTATGATCGCATGGGGTCAGAAGATTCCATGAGATCATGTGCCCACCATAGATCTTACTTTTCTACCACGTCACTCAAGATACTCAGACCCACTAACAAATCCCTATCATCCTCCGGCTAGCCAATAAGAAGTGAGAACATCATAACACAAGGACCCACCTGACAGAGCCCTAGCAACAAAGTAAGACTGACGATTGTCGTATGATCGCAAGGAATATTCCTACCCCATGCGATCATGCGACCGACATTGGATCTTTAGGAAAGACAAACATTGGGCCCGCTCTGACCTGTCTCCACATCACGAACCCTTGACCAATGAAAAGTAAACACCTTGGACTATGTGGTAGTGGACCCATTGACATGAAGTGCTGATGACTAAGAATGAAGAAAGGGCCCACCCAAACAGGTGTCACCTTGTCGCATGATCGCATGTCAGAAAGTCTGACAATCCAGAGTCATGAGATCATGCGAAAACCATAAGTTTTAAAGGGGTAGTCATGTGGAAATATTTTTTGGGAAGACTTAGGCCTTTTGAGAAGATATTAAAAGGTACCCCGCCTGACGACCTAGTGGTAACACATGAAAAGGTGGTCATTTTATAAAGCACATGGGTTTTAAGGAATTTAAGTGGCCTGAAAAGGTAATGGTGAAAAAGAATAGACTAGAGGATTTTTAGGGTTTTCTCACCAATAGCTAGATTCTTCAAATTGAGAGGCTTGCAGACCAGAGAGCTAAATAAATTTGTAGAGACCAGAAGACAAGGGACAGGACCATAAAGCTTCTCAAGGCTTTCAATAGGGTTAAAATGTAGACCTCTGGATCAAAACCATCATAGCCAGAGTTGTATGGAACAGGTAATTTTTTGGGTAACACTAACATACATAGAGAAGAGGCCACTAATTTATCCTTCTTCATCATATTGGCTTTGAGAGATTGAGCTCTCTCATTCAAATTTCTATGATAATCAAAACTATCCTCCATTTTTGTAATGCTAACTTCCATTATAGTTCTAATTTTCTCATGATCCTTAATGATAGTCTCTTCCAAGAATCTTGCCTTCATGCACCATTTTTATAGTTATATTAACATCAATGGTCATAACTTGGGTAGGGGAAAGCATTTTCTTGGAGTTTTCTATATAAAAACCTTGGACCACATTCTATTGTTGGTTACTAATCTTGAAATTGATGGAACTAATAGAATCTCTTAAATAATTTACTTCGTAGACCATTGATTTATAAGTTTAGAATCACTATCAGTTACATTTTTCAAAATTAAAAACATACCCCCTCTTCCAATAGTTGAAGACCATTTTTTGAAGTTAAGAAGTATCCCTTTTTCCATTTTCAAATGGATTTCAATATGTAAATTCATCTCTTCAAGCCCCACCACCAAACCTAGAACTTCATTTTGATTCCTTACTATCCTTTTCTTCATTTGAGCTTCTTCAAAGCTAGGGTTAACATTAGCATTCAAAGTAGTGAGGTTTGTATTCTTACATTTATTCTCAATTTTGGTTTGAGACAACTTCTCTCATTTTGTCCTTGATAGACATGTTTACACTCTATGGACATAGAGGGTTTTCCCTCTTAGGCATAAATATGCTAGCCAGTTTTGGGTGAAGTAGGGTTGAAAGAGTCCAAGAGATGATCCATTGGTGGAATATAGTCAAGATCATCACAATATATCTCATACCCTCTAGAACATGAGGGTTTGGATTTATAGGTATTCTTTTTTGGGATGTTTCCTATTACCCACCTGAAAAAATGTCTCTTCATTTCAAGGGGAATCCTATTGGTCTATAGACTTGTCTAAATAATGCACATTCATATTTTGTGTGAATTCAATCTATGATTTGGACTAGGATTTCTTTTTAAGAATATACATATCAAGCTAGCATATTCCATAATAATAATTATAATTCCTTTATGAAGGATTGAGAGATTTTGATTTTTCTTAATTTCACTAATGCTAATATCAAGGGAGCTATGCAAATATTAGGGAATAGAAACTAGTCTATTATGCCTAAAGTGATCTAATAACATGATAGCTAAAATGGCTACTGAAATGGATATCCAATGTAATACGGTTTATTGAAACTTTAACAACCTCTTCCTAAATGGGTCTAATAGTTCCACAATAATAGTCCTCTATTGTTATTTAATAAACCGTATCTCATTTTTATTCCACAAAGAGAATGGAGATATCTTTATCCAATGCCTTACAATATTGGTAAAATGGTTTTCCTTTAATCAACGTGCCCCAAACTTCAACAATTATCTCTTTAGGAGACAATATTTCAATTTTGCAAACATACTAAGTTCCATACTCTGACCCATCATCAAATGCTTTAGTTGCCACCAACACATAACAATCCAACTTCTCCATGTATGGGATAGTACCTCCCATAGAAAGATTCCCTCACATAAAAGGATCATTCTACCATTTCTCACAAGAAGTAGGGTTAATCCTTTTTCTATCTTTACCAATTGAAAACTTACAAAGGCCAATAGGAAACCCAAAACTAGTTTAGAACATGCAAAAAAAGCATAAAATTTCCAAAATGTGTGTGATGAAATGACTACCTAGAATGTTGGGCCAATAAGTCTTTTACTTGGATTTCTTAAAATTACATCTCATAATAGGCTACAAACATGTATAGCTTCAATTATCAATGAAGAAAAGAGATATCATCGTGATTAAGATAAAAGGCCCCCCTTTAACACATTCAAATATCATCATAAATAATATTTTTGACTTCCATAGGAAAAAAGTTATTAGTACCCAAAAACAAATGTTAGATTGATAAACACCATAGTTTACAAGAAAATCAGCAACCTTATTTCTCTCTTGAAATACATAGGATATAATATACTCATCAAAATTCTTAAGCATCTAAAGGATATATATAATAAGACTTTTAATAGTCCAACTAGGTTGTTCAATCTCCTTGAGATAAATTACATTGTTTAGAGAGTCACTTTCTACAAAAAAATTTCTATAACCATCTAGAATATCTATTTTTATTTTTATTTTTATTTAGGCCACATTCACCTTAGCATAGTGATTTTTATGGGTTCCAAAGGAGAGGGTCACAACTCAAATAGAGCTACCATTGTGATCATGTGTTACTTGCCCGAAAATAGTTATCTTAGAATTCCCTTTCTCCAACCCATCACCACTATTAATCTTAATACACCTTATTAGAGGAGCCTTATATAAAACTCTATACCTTGAATGTTTATGCTTTTAGATAGGAGAATAAATATACCACTATAGTTTAAAATTGAGAGTAACCTTGATAGTATCATATAAGGTAGCAATATTAGAGCCCTTTACCAATTCCCTAGGAATGGACACCATTAATATTTCTTTATTAGCTACAAAAGTATCTAAGAATAGCCTACCAATATAGAGTGCCACTTCTCTAAATATTATATTTTTATTTCCTTCCAAATACCAAAATCCATATGGGTCTATACCATCCTAAAAAGTAAGCACTTAATTTGAGTATATTTTGGGACCATTTTTATCCCACTTTAGCATGTTTCTTATGGAAGAACCTCATATTATATTTAAATTCATAATTAATCTAAATATAGGTCCTCCTCCCTCTTCAAACTTGAGGTTGGCTCTAATTTATATGCATAATTTCTAATTTTCCATACTTTCACATAATTAATTTTCTACCTAGGTCCTTTACATACATTTTTAGATTTTAGGATTTTCCCTGATTTCTTAATAGAGTGAGGTTTATAGATCCCCTTCTTGGTGCACAAACCTAGGTCATAGGAAAAATTTGAAAATTTATGCCTAGACTAGGTTGACTCAAGTTGGCCTTGTCCTAGACTAGGTCGACTCAAGTCGGCCTTGTCCTAGACTAGGCTGACTCAAGTCGACCTTGTCCTAGACTAGGTCGACTCAAGTCAGCCTTTAATACCCTCTCAGATGATTATAATTGGACTTTGATTTGTAAATTTTCATTATGATGGTTAGAACTATATGTTCACAATTATTCTTATTCCGATGATGATACACTTATCAGATTCTTAGATACACTCATTTATGATTATCATTTATATGTTTATGAAGTTTGAAATCATCTATCTTTACATGATTTATAAAGCTAACCAATGGATTTGAACCTAACCATTATTATCTATGATGTCTTATGTTTTCATGGCTTAGGATGAGGTCATTCTTACTCACTTAGTTGAGGTCCACATGATGTATCAATCCTGGTCATCTATTTTCATATGTTTGTATATATATTTGCACATGTATTTCTTCTTGATGATGTAGAATTGCAGGTACCGGGAATCATCTCCACCTAGTCTCATAGGTCTAAGCGATCCCTCAAAATCCTCGATCATTTTTGTTGTTACTGAGATATCATCAAGGTCCCACAGGCAAGAACTCTACCTCTGACCCTTTTACCCTTCAGTGGGGATTTCCTGAGTTGGTCCCTTATGTTGATAATGCATTGTTGTTGCGTATTACAGTTGTTGGATTATGTTGTTCTTGTTGCTTGTTTCTTGCATTGATGAGAGTATGATGTTGTGATTAGTAGTGTTAAATTGTGTTTTGTGGTATCTTTTATCTTATGTTAGTAGTTATATATATATATATATATATATATATATATATATATATATATATATATATATATATATATATATATATATATATATATATATATATATGTCATGATTATATTATGATTATATTTTGTGTGGAATATGATTTAGTAATTGATTTAAATAATAATATTTATAATAATTAGATGTTTATGATATTTGTAATAATGTGTCTTAATTATGTGATATATGTACACATAAGCATATGGGTGCACACGTATGCCTATGGTTACATATATATATATATATATATATATATATATATATATATATATATATATATATATATATATATATATATATATATATATATATATATATATATATATATATATATATATATATATATATATATATATATATATATATATATATATATATATATATATATATATATATATATCTTTAATAAATATTAGTGTGTGAAAGTAATTGTATTTTAAATAATAATAATAATAAATAAATTATTTACTTGAGGGATTAATTATTATATGGTAAATCTTTTACCATAGCTTTAGTAAATAAGGTGATAAGTAATAATAGTAATAAATTATTTCCTTTTCCTTAAATAAAGGAAAATCATATTAGTTTATTAATATTTATGAGGCTCTCATATTAGATTTTATTATTAATAATATTAAATAATAGGATTAGCTATCCCCTTCCCATGAATGGCTTTAATGAAATTAATTAAAGCCTAAACTATAAACTAATTTTTGGTTGGGATGGTTGCATCAGTTGATTTTCCCGTACAACCAATCCTTAAACATATTTACGAGAGGAAGCCTTTGAGGAATGGGAGTTGGCTGGATTATTCATAGGAGAATTGATCTTAGTTTTAGGATATTAGTATTGATTATAGTATATTTGGAAAAGGTGGTGTCTGCAATCAAAATGATTTGGTGGAATGCTAGAAGTAGGCCAAGTTGATTGATTCCTCCTTCTTCAATGGTTATCTTCATTGGAATCCAGGTAGGAGCTATCCTCAAAGATGCTCCTCCTTATTTGATTTCTGTGATTGTTTTTGTTATGTATTTGTGATTGCTTCCTATGTATAGGCAATATGAAGAATGTATTATTCTATTGTATTATGTCTATTTTTCTTGTGTGAAAGAACTTAGGAGAAACGATAGATATATTGTAAATATATTATTGTATAAATGATTATTAATTCTTCTATGTGTTATCATGTTTCCTATGATGCCATATTGTTTGTTTACTTGCTGGATAATTGATGCAGGAGCACCCTAGGATTCTTGGCAATCCTATATCAACCAAAAATATGTTTGTCTTTGGAGGTAGATTGTTAGTTTTGGTCTTGGTTTGTAGAGTTCTTGCTCGATTTGGGAGACTGGTTGCTCAGTTTATGTGGTTACCAGGGTGCTCAGTCTCTAAAGAATGCTCGGTGACTAAACGCGTCAGTTCTCTCATGCTCGATAATAAAAAAATTTCTTGGTCATGCTTGGCATGGTCAGTTGACTGACGCTCAGTTATTTCCTCTATTGCTTGGTGTTCTTACTTACCGACTGGATTATTTGGATGAATCGGCTTGGCTGACTGGTGCATTTAATTTGGGACGTGCTCCTCAAGTTATGGATTAACCATTGGACATGTGGGGACCTAGATCTGGCATGTTGCATTCTTCTATGCAGATCTAATGATCGTTGGGGCCATCTTTTGAAGAGTTTATTTATTTTGTAAGGCTATGTGAGAGTCGCCTGATGTTTTAGTATTTAATATTTGTTTATAAAGATTTATTGTTTCATCAGCCAACTTATGGCTGGGAATCAGTATTTATAGGGTGCTTGGGTAGTTTTTTAAGGAGGAGATTGTTGGTTAGAAGGTTAGTAGCCTGCAAGCTTAGGAGCAGGAAGATTACTTGGAAGTTTGAGTACAAGTTTAGATCTTTCCTGGGTGCCTACTAGTGTGCTGCCTTTTGCAGACTTGGACTAGCTGGATGCTGATGTTGGGGAAAAGATTTGGATCTTGTGAGATTTTGTGAGACTTGGACTTTCTTTGTAATTGGCCATAACCGAGAAGGCCTTACAGCCCATCACATTGCATGTAATCGATGTTTTTCATGAATAAAGACTTATGTTTCCTTGTAGATCTGTTATTGTTATTGTGTATTTCCACTGTATATTGGTTTGGCTGCAAGGTCAGTCAGTCCTTAATTGGATCCACCCATCTTGACTACATTAGGTGGTATCAGAGTGAAGTTTGTTCTTGTTTGAGAAAAGTCTTTTCCTGTTGGATCCAAGTGGATCTTGTGTATCTAGATCTTGATTTGAAGATGCCTCTGAGGAGAAATCGTGAGATCTCTGAAGGAGAAGAAGCTACTAGTGAATTATGCCATGATGATTTTAGGGCTTTGCAGAAACAAGTGCAAGACCTACAAGAGGAATTGAGAAAGAAGAAGCCTACCTTGAAAGAGGATAGTGATGATGAATCTAAGGAAGATCAATTTGAAGAAGCTATAGAAGAAGCTAGAGATTCTGAGGAGAATCAAATTCTGAAAGCTATGTCTAAGATTGGGAAGACACCTAAGATTGAAGTTTTTGCATTTGTTGGAAGCTTTAGGCCTGAAGAATTGATTGATTGGATCAATGAGATTGATGAATACTTTGAGTATGAAGAAATAGAAGATCTTGATAGGGTTAGATTTGAAAAGACTAAGTTGAAGGGTCATGCAAATATCTGGTGGAGAAAAGTTCAGTTGGAAAGAGATAGAAGAGGAAAAGAGAAGATCACTAAGTGGAACTAAATTATTGACAAGTTGAAGAAGAAATTCATTCCAGTAGATTATGAATTGGACATGTTTAAGAAGATGTAAGCTTTGAAGAAGACTAAAAAATGGTACAGGAGTATACCAAGGAGTTTTATAGAATCCTGATTAGTACTAGTCATTCTAAAGCTAATAAAGAGAAGGTTGCTAGGTATGTCTATGGTTTGAGACCTAGTATTCAGGAAGAGTTACTTACTATGTGGATGACAACAATCGATGATGCTTATCAGATGGCATTAAAGATTGAAGAGAAGATGAATAGGAAGTATGAAGGAAAATAGAACAATAGGAATTGAGGTGGTAAAACTGGTGAGATAGTTGCTGAGAGTAGTGTGATAGAGAATCCTAAGCTTGATGTGCGATCTAACAGTGGTCAAGTTACTAAGAATGCTGGACAGAGAGGAAGGTGGAAGAATGAGTTCATTGGCACTTGTTATAATTGTGGTGAAGTTGGTCATAGAAGTTGGTAGTGTCCTAAGAAAAGGGTTGCATTGGTTGCTGAAGAAGACATTGAGAATGTTCTAGAGAAAGGTGAATGCCTTGTCACTAGAAGGTTAGCTGCATGCATTCCTGAACCGGTGCAAAGAAGAAATTTGTTCAGAACCAGATGTAAGTGAAAAGATAAGGCATGAAGGAGTTTGACATAAGCTGATACCTTTATAGGAGATAGGGGTTAAAGGATGTGGAGTTATCAGGTGTTATATTTATGACAAACCTCAGGAGTAGAAGGTTGATGAACCTATTCCTATTAAATCTAGTTTGGAGGAGAAGGAGAATGATATCTCTAGAGAGTTTGTTGAGATTAAGAAACATATGGTTTTGATGGCAGAGATGGTTCAACAAATGGTGACATTTATTACACAGAGTGATATAGATGATACTAAGTTGGTTGAAGAGTCTAAGAAGGATGAACCTTACCGAGGAACTGATGTGGTCGATAGTGGTCAGAGTTAGTTGCTATCTATTGCCGACCAAAGGGATAAGAAAAGTGGAAGACACAAGGACTTTCTGCATAAGATAATGGATGAAGTGAAGACTACTTGGAATGAAGGGCAAGAAGAGATGTGGGTGAAGAACAGATTCGGCATACCTGTTCTAATTCCCTTGAGGCATTCCTAATTTCCTTATGAGAAAATATTTCTTACCTAGGGTGTCTGATGTAGGAGCATCCTAGGATTCTTGGTAATCCTGTATCAACTAAAAATATGTTTGTCTTTGGAGGTAGATTGTTAGTTTTGGTCTTGGTTTGGAGAGTTCTTGCTTGGTTTGAGAGACTAGTTGCTCAGTTTATGTGGTTACCAAGGTGCTCAGTCTCTGAAGAATGCTCGGTGGCTAAAGGTGTCGGTTCTCTAGCGCTCTGTAATAACTATGTTTCTCAGTCATGCTTGGCGTGGTTGGTTGATTGGTGCTTAGTTATTTCCTTTGTTGCTCAGTGTTCTTACTTACCGACTGGATTATTTGGATGAATCAGCTTGGCCAAATGGTGCATTTAATTTGTGTCACGCTCCTCAAGTTATGGATTGACTGTTGGATGTGTGGGGACCTAGATCTAGCATGTTGCATTCTTCTATGTGGATCTAATGATCGTTGGGGCCATATTTTGAAGAGTTTATTTATTTTGTAAGGCTATGTGAGAACCAACTGATGTTTTAGTATTTAATATTTGTTTATAGAGATTTATTATTTCATCATCCAACTTGTGGCTGGGAATTAGTATTTATAGGATGGTTGGGTAGATGTTTAAGGAGGAGATTGTTGGTTGGAAGGTTAGTAGCCTACAAGCTTAGGAGTAGGAAGATTTCTTGGAAGTTTGAGTACAAGTTTAGATCTTTCCTGGGTGCCTACCAGTGTGTTGCCTATTGCAAACTTGGACTAGTTGGATGCTGATGTTGGGGAAAAGATTTGGATCCTGTGAGATCTTGTAGACTGTTACTTTCTTTGTAATTGGCCATAACCAGGAAGGCCTTACAGCCTGGCACATTGCATGTAATCGATGTTTTTCATGAATAAAGACTTCTATTCCTTTTTAGATCTATTATTGTAATTGTGTATTTTTGCTACATATTGGTTTGGCTACGAGGTCAGTCAGTCCTTAATTGGATCCACCCACCTTGACTACATTAATAATATAGGACTGTGATTTAGATTGTGAATTATGTCACTACTCTTTGTCTACTCTCTGGGAAAGAGATAGTATCATGAGTTGAATTTACACAAACCTAGAGAACTATAAACTATCCTATTACTGTCAATAATTTTAAAATTCATCAACACAAGATCAAATTTAGTTAAACAATTATCTTATCTGTGACTATCCTAACGTGACATATTTATGCCCTCTAGAGAGACTTGGACTCATATGTTTATAACTTTTTATTATACAAAAACTCATCAATCTCTCAATGATGATGGGCATAATTAGGTTTTTCAAAACATATTTTACAATCATCAAAATCCAATAGTTGGTTTGAAAGTTATGGCCCCTACACTGAGGGTCATTTTTTTTGATACTGCATTATTTGTCAATCAGAGATCTCTATCTTCAACCTCCTGTATATCCCTCCATTCAAACACTTAATGGAACATACTTATATAGGAATAGGCTTCTCCCAAAATCCAAAATAACCAAATAAATTGGAGATCCTATGTGCTTATTTAAACTTCAAAACAATTGACTGATTGCACCAAATCAATAACATGGACAGTCAATGTAAATGATGACTTCCTTTGTTCAAAGCCTCATAAAAGTAAATTAAACATGTATGGAAATGGTTAACAATAGAAACCAATACTATATCAATCCATTTCCAATCACATTTACATTGGAATGGAGATTTTTCAAATACAAAAGGGCTGGTTATACCCTCACGGTAGAGAACAAGAAAGTTGCAGAGCTTTTCATTCTTATTCAAAGAAAACTTTATTCCCCTCTCTCTTCCACACACCAAACCCTCTAAAACTTTCCCCAAATTTTAGTTTTATGTGTTTATGATGTTTTGGTAAGGGTAACTGAGTGGCTCTCAGTGCGGGACCGGGGCCTTAAGTGGCTAGTACCAGGATAACCGACTGAAGAGTTGTTTTAACAAGTGATAACTTAATTAAAACTTATGGGGATGGGTTCAAACACTAAAAATATTAATTTATGCCTCACCCATGCCATTAGTGCTATTAAATGCTATGGATGGGAGTGGGAGAAGGTACCTATGTGTAGGTATGATCAAATGGTGCTTGTCTGTATGAAAGGCATTTGGTTATGCATGTGCCTACTTGGGGGCCGAGGCCCAGAGTGGCTAGTACTAGGACAACCCAAGGGGTGAGGGCTATGTGATGAAACTCACCTAGCTTGTCACTTAGAGTTTGTACCTAGCCTTAGAACCTTTTGGGAAAGGGTTTGTACCTTGATTTTCTTTTCAATTTTTATTTGGGAAAGGTTACTCCAACCCTAGGTATGGCCTAGATATCACTTCCTTGTGGACCTTGATGTTTATCTCCTAGCAGAGGGTAGTGGGCCTTTTGGTATCGATGTGGTTAGGTGGTAAATATTTTATCGAGGTACCTTTCACAATTGTAGAGCTTATGGATTCTTGCTTGTGTATTGTTCTAGTTTTGAAGAAAGAAGACTTTGTATTAATCTTTCAATTTTTTTAATCAATGTAAAGTTATTGTAACCTCCATAGAGGAGATGAATATAATGTAAGCATTAATGTATCTCAAAATGATGTATTTTGGAATGGGTAGATTCAGGGAAAAGAAAAGGCAATGGTGAACTTTATGTAAATCATTTGAAAAGAAAAAGGAATTTGATAAGTGTTTCTAGCAAAGTGGCATGTTTCTCATTACGGTTCAAGAAAAGTTAGTAATCAAATGTGTTAATTTCATATGTGAAATAGTTCAAACTCCTAGATAAATTATTTTATTATGATTATGCTTTAAATGTTATATTGATCATGAAAGAATGCTTAGGGAATATAGATGAAATCAATTGGTTAGAAATCGAATGAAAGCATTTATATTTCTCTCTAAAGAATTTTCAAATGTTATGTTGTAAGAGTTAATCATATTGTTAGTACACTTAATGAACTTAAATGGATTGTTCATTTTACTCATAGGGAACCTTGGAAGGATTCTAAGTCAAATTATGCATTGTTCATGTTAATCTTTTAAAGTTCAAAATTTTTCATAAATTCATTACTTAGGTTTTCTTTTCTGAAGAGAATCTTCATTCTCTTTCCCGATTCCCTTGTTGGGCATGACATCTTTGGTATCAGAGCACTAATTTTCTACACTAGGGCCCTGTAAATTTGGCCCATGCTTCTTAAACTTGTTATTCATTTAAGGAAAAACTTAACACTAGAATTGGACTAGGACCCTTGAACTTATCCTTCTCCTTACTTATGTAGGATACCTCATATGACCCATGGTAGAAGGGGAGGTGCTTGAAACACTCCTCCTAGATATCATCAAGAAAGTCATCAGGAAGAAGAACATTTTGAGAGAGAAGATAGAGGGGACCAATCTAATAACCACTAAGGAGGTTTTCAGGGGCTCAAGTAACATAATTGTTACAATAGATATTGTAGAGACTAGATGTAGATCAGGATAGGGGTCACTATGTGGAGGCTAATGCCACTCACTATGAGGAAATATAAAGGAGCCCTAGGAGGAGAGAGCAAGTAGTAGAAGAGGAGGCTTTTCATGCTACTCACATGAGAAACCTCCTTATGACTAAGACTAACCCAGTCAAGGGAACTCAAGGCAGATTCACTGCCAAGACTTGGCTATTGGATTTGGAAAGGCTATTTTCCATGCATCCTTATAGTAGCAATACCAAGGCCCGATTCACAGTCATTCACCTTAGAGATTTTGTATCCACCTAGTGGGAAATAGAGAAAGATAAACTTCACATAGATATAACCACTCTTTCATGGGAATTTTTCCTAGAACTCTTTCAAGCCATATTTCTCTTTTATCACTGGAGGTGGGAAAGAGCCAAAGAGTTTCACAACTTAAGGCAGTTAACAATGTTAGTTGATGACTATGAGAGAAAGTTATTTGAACTCAAGCCATACTCAAGTTATAAGGATGATGAACCCATGTTGACTCAACACTTCCTTAGAGCTCTCAATGGCTGATTGGATGGTAGCGTATGACTCTTTCAACCTCAAATAGTTAATGATGCAATCATCAAGGCTCCTATTGTAGAAAAAAATGTAGCCTTGGGGTTAGGAGGTCAGATAGGTAGCCATAGAAGTAATGCCTCTCAGGAAGGGACAGGATTCAAAGGGAACCACTCTCTAGGAATACTTGGCCCTAAGAGCTATCCATCTTCATCAAAAGGAAGTTAGAATCACCAGAAAAGGAAATTTTAGATCAACTTCAAAAACAAGAATGGGGATTCTCAATCAAATAACTCTCGTAACTAGCAGCATGCAAAGCGATATCAAAATTCACAAACAACTCAGAGTATGCCTTAGAATTCTAGTTGGGGTAGTTATCATCAATTCAGTGCACCTTCTACAGGAATGAATTTTTTTAAGAATATAGGATGTTACTCTTGTGGTCAACATGGTCATATTGCAGTTAATTGTCCTCAGAAGTCTACCCCAGCACCTAGCTATAGACAAGTCACTTCAGAACCCACAGTAGGTGATGTAGGAAGAACTCACCAAGTGTTTTCCACTCTAGACCATGGGCATGCCAAACATCAAGGATCAGTCATCAAAACATCAAGTTTGTTAGAGGGTATCTCTACCACTATTCTATTTGATTCAGGAGCAACAAATTCCTTTATTTCCCCTTCTTTAGTAGAGCAATGTGGGCTGAAGGAAGTAAGGAAAGAAGATAGGTGGTAGGTTGAGCTAGCCTCTAGGGCAAGAATAGTCTTTGAATCTTGTGTTCAAGATTGCAAGTTAGGCCTAGGACCTTTCTCCACCTTGGTAGATCTCTGAGTGATTCCTTTAGGCTTGTATGGAATAGTTTTGGGTATGGATTGGTTGGATGCTCACAAAGCCATTTTGGATTGTAGAAGCAAGAGCATTCAATGTTCAGATGACTCAGGAGAACCTACAAAGATTGTTGGGGTGTAATGACCCATCTCTCTTCACATAATTTCCACAATGAAACTTAAGCAATGCATGCACAAATGATGATAATTATTTGCACTCTCAATAGAAGACTTAAACAAAGAGGAGAGTAGGGATGTATCGCTAGATCATCCCCTATTGCAAGAATTTTTGGATATTTTTCCTAAGGAAATACTAGGAATGCCACCCAAGAGGGATATTGACTTTTGAATTGAGTTAGTGTCAGGTGTAGAACCCATCTCCAAGGTTCCATAGTGCATGACCACACAGGAACTTGGGGAACTTAAGCTTTAGTTGGAAGGGCTTTTGGAAAAAGGGTTTATCAGACCTAGTGTGTCACCATGGGGTGCACCAATAATATTTGTGAAGAAGAAATGTGGCTCTCTTAGATTTTGCATTGACTATTGTCAACTCAATAAAATCAATAAAAAATTGGTATCCTTTACCCCACATTGACGATCTATTTGATCAAATAAAAGGAGAAATTTTTTTTTCAAAGATTGACCTCAAGTCAGGGTACCATCAACTTAGAATTTAGGAAGCCAATATTCATTGAACACCTTTCCACGCACCAGATATGGACACTATGAGTTCACCATAGTACCATTTGGACTAAGAAATGCTCCCTCTATATTTATGAGCTTAATGAATGGGGTTTATAGAACCTACCTAGATAGATTTTTGATAGTCTTCTTGGATGATATCTTAGTGTTCTCCAAAAATCCAGAGGAAAATGAGATTCATCTTCATGGTATTCTTTCATATGGCATCATGAGGTTAATCAATATATCTCTTCCTTATAAGCTATATTTTAAAAATGTTATCAATGTTTCATGTGTGTTTCTTCTTCATGTTTTAACAAAATGCATGAAATATATAGATAACATGAGGGAATTTTTTTAAGTGCCTAATGCTAATCTCCCTAATTTTATCCCTCAAAATCCAACTCCTATTGATCTCACAAAAAATAATGCTTGTGATTCTTATCAAAACATTCAAAAAATTCTTCATGGTATAATTGTTAGACATTTACTAGATGATTTATCTCCAAAAATAAGAGAAAATCCTCCTTCTTCCTCAAAAACTAAGGATAATAAGGATTATGATCTTCCTAGAGAAACCATCCACACTTCTCTTATTTCCTCTATATCACATCCTACCATACATGATCATAGATTTAGTGACTATATCTCTAAGGCTCCTCCTAATCCTCCTAAATAATATCATGTGCCTCAATCTAACCTCATCTTCTGACTAAAACCACCTCTTCACATTCCCTTGCCAACACCATCTCATGATCCTTCACCTTATGATTACCATGAATCTTGGGCTAGAAAAAATTATATAAATATCAAGTATCATTTGTTGGAATTGGTTTTGTAATATGCGTTGACTCTCATTGTTTATCATTGTTGTCAACATATGTTTCAGATGAAGGAAAATAGACTTGTTAAAAGTGATATACGTATGATTGAAAAAACTGTATAGTTGTTGTATAGTTGTTTGAGAGCATGAAAAGATATGACTATGTATAGGGATGAGTTGTGATCTTGATGTAGGAGCATCCTAGCGTAGCTGGAAATCCTACATGTTGGATTTTTTTTGTGTTACTCAATTGTAGCTTTAACCGAGGGGTTCGGTTATTAAAGAGTTCAGTCACTGAAGGGAACATGGTAAAATTTTGGTGCTCAGTAGAACCTATGCTCGACAATGCTTGTGGTTCTCAGTTGATGTGCTTTCTCAGTGATGCCTACTTGGCTTAGTTGTTTTTGTTCATGCTCAATAGTTTGCCTTACCGACTGGAGTTCTTGGAGATTTGGTGGGCCAACTTGATGTGTTTAATGTTGATAGCTTGTGTTACATTCTCCTATGTGGGGCTAGAGGCTAACTTGGAGAATTGATTATTTGTAAGGCTATTTGAGAGCCAACTTGTATTGCATTTAATAATTATTTATTTTAGAGCCGACTTGGGCTTAGAGTTATTTCTTTCTTCTAGCTGGCTTGTGGTTGAATAAATGTATTTAAGAAAGGTTTGGGTAGTTTTTTAGGATTCAGATAGTGATTTTGGAAAAGATAGTAATTGGATCCTACGTGATCTTGAAGATCAGATTTCTTGTCTAATATTTGTAATAGCAGACCTAGTGGTTTCCATGATTGGAGAAAAGGAGATTGCTTGGTGTCTTGCGAGTTCAAGTTTAGATCTTCCTTAGTGTTTCTACTAGTTGATGATGTATCACAAAGTTAGACTAGATGAAAGATTACATAATTATTGTTGTAATTGATTGTATTTGGCCCTAACCCAGAAGGCATTACAAATGGGCATGTCGAATGAAAATTCTATTTGAGTATTCTCTTTTTATGTTTTCATTGTATTGTTGTTGCTAGTGTAGATCTAGACAATCCATTCTGGTATTTTCCATTTTGCACTATTTTAGGTGGTATCAAAGCTTGAAGTTCTTGATTGTGTAAAAAAATCACCAATTTGAGGCATTTTGCACCAGGACCTTGCGTTGGTGATTTATTGCCTTGGATGTTAGATCTGAAATGTAATTGATGTGGAATAACATGATTGTTGAGATCATGAGGGCTACTATTGGTATGCTAATGAATCTTCATACTGAAGATGGCTATGAGGAAGCTCTTGAAGACTTTGAAGCTACTATATCTAGTGGAGATGATAGGACCAATCAGAGGGATAAATCTGGTGAAGACAATACTGGTTGGTTGTAGAGATCTAGAGCTCGGTTAAGTACTAGTTACCAAATGGAAGTTTCTAATTTCTTTGGTACTTTGAGACTTGAGGAATTGATTGATTGGATTGGTGAGTTAGAAGAATTCTTTAAGCTTGAAGAAATTGAAGATCCTCTTAGGGTTAGGTTGGCATAGAATAATTTGAAAGGACATGCTGCTCTTTGGTGGAAAGAATTAAAGAGAGAAAGAGAAGATGAAGGTGAAATGAAGATCAATTGGTGGAGGTTGATGGTGGAAAAATTGAAAGCTAAGTTCATACCTATCGAATATGAACTTGAGTTATTTAAGAAGCTATAGAACTTGAAGCAGAAAGATTTGACTATTGAAGACTACACCGAGGAGTTCTATAAGTTGACTATTCAGTCTAGACATAGAGAACTTGGTAAGGAAAAGGTAGCTTAGTATGTGAATGGTTTGAGATTCAATATTCAGGATGAGCTTGGTATGTTGAAGATTGATTCAATTGAGGATTCTTATTAGTATTCTCTAAAAGTAGAAGATAAGTTGAAGAGGAGAAAACATGGTAATTCCTAAGGGAAGGAGAAACAAGTTCACTCAGTGAAGGATAAACCGACTGCTGAAGATGATAAGTAGGAGATATTTTCCATAGAAATTCAAATTGTGATATTGCTATTAGGATTCAAATATGTAGTTTTTTGAGTCAAACTCATTGACCCATGATTCATGATTAGTGGTTCACACCAACCCATCTCTCATGAGAATGAATGGAACACTTAACACTCATTGGATCTAGGTGATGCTCACAGAAGTCTTGGTGCTTCACCTCTATGAGCACCACCTAGATCCAATGAGTGTTAAGTGTTCCATTCATTCTCATGAGATATTTTTTCATGTGAACCACTACTCATGAATCATGGGTCAATGAGTTTGACTCAAAAAACTACACAGTTGAATCCTGATAGCAATATCACAATGCCGAAGATGAATCAAAACTTGTTGAGTCAAGGAAAAGGATAGGTAAGGTTGCCTTTAAGGGTACTTTTTATAATTGTGGTGAAGAAGGGCACCAATCATTTGAATGTTCTCATAAGTAGCTTGGTAATAATAGGAATATTGTGGTGAATGATAACATACTAAACGAGCCTGAGGTAGATTCAGAAAACTTTCTAGTTGGAAGAACATTGCTCGATACTAAAGTAGAAACTTGTAAGAGGAGTAATTTGTTTAGATCTTGGTGCAATTTAGGAGGTAAACTTTGTAATGTGATTGTAGATAGTGGTAGTACTGGTAACCCTGTAGCTAAGGAGATGGTTTAGAAACTTGATTTGAAGAGAGTAAGACATCCTTATCCTTATAGGAATGGTTGGTTGCAAGATGTTCATGCTCTGGAAGTGAGGGAGCAATGTCTTCTTGATTTTTTATTGTCCAGTATAAGGATCAAGTGTTGTTTGATATTGTGGACATGAGTATTTTTCACATATTTCTACATAGACCTTGGCAGTATGATTGTAGGGTTGTGCATGATTGTGTCGAGAATGTGTTTATTGTTTGGAAGTGTGGTAGGAAGTTTTCCTTGATGCCTTTGTTGGATAAAACACTCAGTAGGAGGAACTTGAGCTTTGGGAGTTGAGTTGAGTTGAAGGATTCTTAAAGGATTGGAGATTAGTGTGGAGAAAAGACCTATTGATTATTGAGGAAAGACTTGGAAAGACAAAGAAAGTAGAAGTGGAAGAATGTGTAAGCTGAAGACTTGGAGGACATGTATGTGAAGAACTAGTTTAGGGTTTATGTTTTGAATCCCATAAGATGTTCTTCTAGCCATTGAGAACATATTTTTGAACCTGGGGTGTCTGATGCAAGAGCATCCTAAGGTAGTTGGTAATCCTACGTGTTGGATTTTTTCTGCATTAATCGATTGTAGCTTTGACTGAGGGGCTCGATTATAAAAGAGTTTGGTCACTGAAGGGAACTTGGTAAACTTTTTGCACTCGACAGAACTTATTCTTGGTTGACATGCTTGATTGGTGATGCCTAGCTGGCTCGGTTTTTTTTTTTGACACTCGATATTTTGGCTTACTGAATAGAGTCCTTGGAGTTTTTGAGGGCCGACTTGATGTATTTAATGTTAATAGCTTGTGTTGCATTCTCCTATGTGGATCTAGAGGCTGACTTGGAGAATTAATTATTTGTAAGGCTATTTGAGAGATGACTTGTATTGCATTTAATAATTGTTTGTTTTAGAGCCGAATTGGGCTTAGAGTTATTTCTTTCTTCCAGCTGACTTGTGGTTGAAGAAATGTATTTGAGGAAGGTTTGGGTAGTTTTTTAAGAGTTAGACAGGGATTTTTGAAAATATAGTAATTGGATCCTATGAGATCTTGAAGATCAGATTGCTTGTCTGATATTTGTAACAACAGAGCTAGTGGTTTGCATGCTTCAAGACAAGGAGATTATTTGGTGGCTTGCGAGATCAAGTTTTGATCTACCTTAGTGTTTCTATGAGTTGTTGATGTGTCACAGAGCTGCACTAGCTGAAAGATTACAAAATTAATTTTTTAATTGATTGTATTTGGCCCTAACCTGGAAGGCCTTACAATCGGGCATGTTGAATGAAAATTCTATCTGAGTATTCTCTTGTTGTGTTTTTGCAGTATTGTTATTGCTCTAGTGTAGATCTAGAAAATCCATTCTAGAATTTTCTGTGTTGCACTACATCAAACCTTATGTCTAAGGTCACTTGTCTTAATATTGTATATGGAGTGAGTTACAATTTTTCTAGTGAAGACTGCATACTGGATTGTGATAGTGGATAGTGATAGAGCTAGTCTCTGTATTTATCAGATAACTCTTATGTGAGCATGATTTTTAACCTATGATATTAAAGCATGAGATCAGACATATTGGAGAATATTATTTGTGATTATGGAGTTTATTTTTTGATGCAAGGGAGGATAGGGAGAGGGGCCAAAGGCACACCCTAACCAGATCCACCTTACAGAGATCACTCATAGAAGAAACAAACATACAAGTGAGAGAGAGAATGCGAAACAACTTCATATATTCATTCAACTTGATTCATACATACCGAGCTATAAGGCCTTCTTAGTTTAGGCTAGATATTACAATTCAAGTACAAAATTCCTCCATCATGAGAGTATTTGAAATGATCTTCAATCTTCTAACATCTACTACTGATGTCCTAATTAATGTCTAATTCATCTCCTAATTTCCCTCTAAAAATACAAACAAGGATTACAATATATACAAGAGGCCACCAAACAAGTCGGCCTTTAGATCCACCATCAATGGAATGAATGACCATATCTAGGTCCACACGCTTCCCAATGATAGATATCAGCATTAAATCTATGACCATAATTAATTGCACAAGTCGACCTCAATAGGAAACTAAAATAAGAAACTTGGTAAGAAAGGATAACCGAGCACCAGACAAGCTTCATCGAGGGCCATGGAATTAATCAAGTGCCAAAGAGATAACTGACCAACCCTGATTAATAAAGAAAACCAAGCAACTACTAAGCCAACTCAGTCAAAGAAGGAACCGAGCAACACAGGAAAACAAAAACATGTTTTTAGTGACACAGGATTGCCAAGGACCTAAGATGCTCCTGCATCAGACACCTAGGGTTATTTTAAATCATTCATCAAATCATGAAAAAGGTATAACCCAAGCTGAATCCAACTTAGATTGTGAAATCCAAGAACTGTCTTCAATCGGTCTATTCTTCCACTTTACCAAATATGCCATATATTCTTTTCCTCTTATACTTCTCCCAACTATTTGTTCCAAAATTTTCTCAACTTCTTCTATTTGTTTCTTAGGATAATCATTTGGTACTGTCATTTCTTCATCCGAGTCATTGTACTCATATAAATCAGCAATGTTGAATATACATGATATATCCATGTCATCAGGTAACTCAATCTCATAAGCATTTCCACTATCAAATCTACTCAAAATCTTTCAAGGACCAAACTTCTTCATTTTCAGCTTCCCATATGTTCCAACAAGAAATCTACCTTTCTTCAAATGAGCCATTACTTCATCACTGAGTGCAAAAGTCTTATGTCTTCTAGATCTATCAACTTTGTCTTTGTATTTTTTATTACTCTTCTCCAAATTATGTTTCACATCTTCATGAAATGTCTTCATGTACTTAGACAACTTTACTCCTTTAGCACTTCTCTTTCCTTCATCAACAATGTCCCTAAAATCTGATATACCTCTTGGTTGTATGCCATTTACAATATCAAAAGGTGTTTTTCCAGTACTCCTATTCCCTGAATTATTGTATGCAAACAATGATTGTGCCAACATAGAATCCCAATTACTTAGTGTGTCTCCAACTAAACATCTTAAAATATTACCCAAGCTTCTATTCACAATTTTTGTTTGTCCATCAGGTTGTGGGTGAAATGTAGAGCTATATTTCAACTCAGTGCCAAAATTTCTCGAAAGGGTCTTCCAAAAGTATCCAAAAAATTTACTGTCTCAGTCAGAGATGATACTCTTTGGTAATCCATGCAATCTGAAAATTTCCTTAAAGAAAAAATCTGCTATATGTACTACATCTGATGTCTTTCTACAGGGTATAAAATGTGTCATTTTAGAAAATCTATCCACAACAACTAATATATAATCATTACCTCTTACTGTCTTTGGTAAGCCAAGAACAAAATTCATACTAATATCAATCCAAGGTTTCTCAAGTACAAAAATCAGTGTATACAATCCAGTACTTTGACTTACTCCTTTTCCAACTTGACAAATTCCACAACTTTTCACAAAATTTTGAAAATCCTTATACAACTAGGGAAAAAAGTATTTCTCCTTAAGAAAATTCAATGTCTTGTCAACACCAAAGTGTCTAGCTAAACCACTACTATGTTTCTCCTTTATCAAATTAGTTCTCATTGATCCTCTCGGTATACACAACTAAATACCTTTAAACAACATACCTCCCAGAATGAAATATTATTCCAATTTAGTACTCGGTTGATCTTGAATAGATGCTCTGCACTTTCTCCATGACTCAAAAAAATTAGGATCAAATTCATATAAATATCTCATGTCATTAAAATCAAGAACTTCAATTTTCATCTTGGTCATCAAAGATCTTCTACTCAATGCATCAACAAATCAGTTAGTGACTCCACTCTTATGTTTTATCAGAAATGTATAACTCTACAAATATTCAACACATTTAATATGTCTTCAATTCAACTTATTCTAACTACCCAAATACTATAAAGCTTTATCATCGGTGTACAATAGAAATTCACTCGGTATCAAATAATGTCTCCATTTCTTTAAGGCTTGAACAATAGCATAGAATTCTTGATCATGCACAAAATATTTCCTTTTTGCATCATTCAACTTTTCATTAAAGAAAGCAATGGGCTTACCTTCTTGACTCAACATAGCTCCTATTGCACTTCCACTTGCATCACATTCCACTTGAAATACCTTATTGAAATTAGGCAATGCTAACATAGGCAATTCAACAACCTTCTACTTTAGAGTCTCAAAACTTTTATCATCTCCATGTGTCCACTTGAATTCTCTTTTATCTCCTCTCATAGTCTGAGTCATAGCATTACAAATTGAACTGAAATTCCTCATAAACTTTCGATAAAAACTTTCTAAATGATGAAATGATCTTACGTCACTAGAATTCTTAGGTGTAGGCCAATTCAAAATAGCTTCAACCTTTTCAGGATCCATCTTCAAATCATCAGCTGAAATCACAAATCCCAAATAAACAATCTCCTCTTTCATGAAAGAACACTATTTCAGATTTATTAGCAACTTTTCTTGTTTCAATCTCTGCAATACTTTCTTAACATGCAACAAATGTTCTTCTCTATTCTTACTAAATATCATAATATCATCTAGGTATACAATCATAAATTTACCTAATAATTTCTTCAAAACTTCATTCATCAATGTCATAAAAGTACTCGGTGCATAAGTTAAACCAAAAGACATAACCAACCACTCATACAAACCTTCTTTTGTCTTAAAAGAAGTCTTCCACTCATCACCTTCTCTAATTCTTATTTGATGATACCCACTTTTCAAATCAATTTTATTAAAATACTTTTCTCCAGTCAAACTGTCCATTATGTCATCCATTCTCGGTATACAAAACCTATATTTCACTTTATCTTGTGTTGGAATTAGGAGAGATAGGTACTGAGAGAGGAGCGGTGAATCAGTGCCTTCAAAAACTTTTACTTGTACAACCTTTCTGATCTATAACTAAATACTGTGATAACCGATCAAAATAACTTGAATACAATTGTATAAATCAATCATCTAGTTAAGTTAAGAAAGTAAACAACATGAAATCAATATGACAATCACATAACACAAGTATTTTGGTAATGCAGAAACCCTTGTTAGAAGGTAAAAACTGCGGTGGGGATGACACCCACAAATTCTTCACTACTGCAGATAGAAAAGGTTTTCCTATTAAGGCTACAAGTTTTGATCACTTCTGGTGATCTTACCCTGTTAAGAGTAACATATTATATCAGCTAGATCTACCTAGTTATAGGATTTAAACAACACTAATGAAGTGTGTACTCAGTTAATAAATTTACATAAGACTATTAAGTCTACTCTGTTAAGAGATTTTGCCAAAAACTCTATCACAATTGTCAGAAAGTAATAGGTAATTATCTGCTAGTTAACAACTCAATTGTCTAAAACAGATCTATAAGTGCTCATTAAAATATCACCTTATCTATGATGGTTCTTTGCTTTGTTGTACTCGGTAGCCTTCACTGATTCTACTCAATCTGATATCCTTTGTGCTTTGTTCTACTCGGTAAACTGATTGTCTTGAAGATAGGCAATGTCTTCAAGTGCTCCTTGATTCATATATATTAGTTCACCCAACATCATAAAAATGGTGCGAACATACAAAATATATAGTGTTCTATTTTGTGACCTTAGCAAAAATTAGGTTACAAAAATAATCATAACCCTAAAATCTACGGTGCAAAATAACCTAGATCAACTATTACAATAAGATAAACATTACATTTAATGAGTATCTATTTACAATAAATGCTCCTCGATCTTGTTAAACCATTTTATGATCTGTTATAACCATTTGCATAGAATAATGTGCCATTTTAGATTACTATGCCATTTTCTATGATCATTGGTAAACACTGTATAATCTGCTCAGTGTATACTACGATGCTCGGTGTTTATTGACTGTCGGTGTTGGTGTTGCTGGTGCTTGGTTAACTATGTGATGCTTGGTGTAAAGGCTTTACTAACTGCTATGTCTTACTTCTAATTACTGACTATCTCAATATAAGTAACCGACCGACCTATTTACTATCCTTTGATATTAATGACAACCTTGAATGCTCAATAGAGATTAAAAATCTCCCCCTTTGGCATTAGTATCAAAACTTCGAATGTATATAGACAAAATGTTTCTATATATGCCTTATGTCTCTACCATATACATATCCACAACAAAAAACTTCTAAGTAAAAAGTACTCCCCGTGGGTGCATGCTCCCGGTAGTTTGTAATATACATATCAAAGTATACTTATTTGGCATATACATGGATTTCCCCCTTTTTGATAATAATGCCAAATGCAAAAAAAAAATGTATACTTACATCTTATCAAAAATGTGTGGATGGGTTTTCTTTACAGACTCCAAGAGGTTGTCCCATTCCTCTTTCAAGTTGGTAATAGCAATATGCTCAAGACTGACATGTGCATGCATGTCAAACATATTATCCAACACCGAAATCTCTAGTGTTGCCACAAGTTGTTTAGCTTTGACAATGTGTGCTTCAAAAAATTTTAGGTAAGGAGTGAGTTCTTTTTGTAACTATGTAACTTGATTGATGATGTGCGCTTCTTGTTTCCTTAAGTCTGCTATTAGCCACCAGAGTTCCTAAACTCGGTTAATATGCTTTAAGAAAGTAGTTGGCTCAGTGATAGCTACTTGTGTACTTAACTTTATCTCTTCTTCTAAACCTTTTATCTTTTCACTGACTTCTATAGTGAAGGTGTCTGAAGTACAAAGCTTGATTAGAAGTTGACAAATTATCTGGGTGATAGACTTTACCTCGATAATGACCTCAAATAATTTTACCTTTTTTAGTGCCACTTCTATGCTAATCCTTTTTGCCAATTTGTTCTGAATCTTTGATTCTTCCCTTTCTTCTATTATTTTGTTTGCATCTGTATTAGGGGCACTGATTTTGTCAGCGAGTGTGGAAAGTTGATCTATGATGGGAGTATTCTCATCAATATTTTTTTCTAGTACTATCTATTGTAGAATATCCCATACATCATTTAACACTTCTTTGCATTTTTGTTCTTGCCTTAACTTTTCTTGTGCCACTTTCCTTGATCATAATTCCCCATACCTACTTAGTTCCTCAGGGCTTAGGGTTCTCGAGTCACATTTTGGTATAATGATAACTTCATCAATGGTGACCAGCCCTTTGGGTTTCTTCTTCTTCTTCTTCTGGGCAAGAGGTGACTTCTTCTCACTTATAAAAATAGCTTTTTTCTTCACTTCTTGGAGTATCCTTCCCAGTTGACACTGTATCATCCTTCTTTTTCTCCTCGATAGATTGTGTGGGAGTCTCTATTGTAGTGTCAGGTGGGCTCACCTCAGTTGACTATGTTTCTTCTGGTTCCTTTGTTTCTATAGATTTTGCCTCTGGTTTGTTAGGCTCATTTGTATCTGCAAGTTGCTCAGGTGCTTGAATCTCAGTAGTATCTTTATTTGGCTTAGGATGAGATACATCAAGTTGTACTTTTGAAATTATTTCAACTGCCTCTGCAAGTATAGGTAGTTCACCTGGTAGTGATGTGAGCACACTAACAATGTCTAATGCTTCATCTTTGTATGGTGCAATTGTCACATCTTCATCATCCTCATCATCAGGATCACTGTTAGTGATGTCCTCAATGAGTGCATCATCATCGATTTTCTTTTGTAAGTGGATCTTAACTTGATCTGGTGCATCCTGTGAAATTTTGATTTCTTCCTTTTGTTTGGTGATATCAATTACCTCAGCAACTGATATACCGGTGTCTTCTATTTTCTTACCTTTGTTATCATCAATGAAAATACCTTTATCCTTTGAACTCTGTCTCTTCTTAGATAGTTTTAGGAATGCTTCCTGTTCAGCTTTCTCTTTTGCTTTCAAAATTGATGTCCATAGAGAATCACATATGACATCCATATCATCCACATTCTCATCCATGATCTGCATAGCTCTATTCTTGACTAGAAATCTAGCCTGGTACTTTGTCATGTATTCACTTACCACAGCATAGCTAAAGTGTGAGGCTGCATGGCTTAGTGACCGTTCTCTTTTCCTTTTTTCTGTATCTAGTGCAATAGCCCATCTCTCACTTATTTTGTCATCAATTTATTTTGGCAATTGACATGCAAATTCCATCCATACTCTCTTGAATTTTATCATCATTTGGACAATAGCATATTCTATCTTTGTCTTGTCCTTAATTGACATTTTGTCAAATTTGTCTATGCCTAGATCTATAATATTTCCATTCTCAATTATATCCTCAATTATTTCTTCTATAGTACTTTCCCTGTTATGAACTAACTTGAATTGTTCAGGATCATTTTTAGTTTCTGTATACTCTAGATCTTCCTTATTTCTTATGTATTTCCTCTTTTTCTTCAGTGGCTCAACTATTTTCTAGGTCTTTCTCTTAACATATTTCTTGGTAGGTGTAGCTACTCTTCTTTTTGCTACTTTTACTACTTCTTCTTGCTCAGTGGATTGTGCAACAGTTGATGAATGTGTCTTCATTCCTTCAGGTTTTGGTAGCTACATATCTTGTTCATCAATTGTGGGAGGAACCAGTGTGTGATCATTTCTTTGTCTAACTCAGTTTCCTCGCTATCATAGAGCTTGTTAGCTAGTTGTAACTAACCTTCAGTTGCATCATCAACTGGTGACTCCTTAGGTGAGTCAGATACATTTCCATATTTTGCTAAGAGAACTTTTCTCATTTTCTTTTCCCTTCTTGACATTTTACCGATCTCTATGCCTATTGTGATTCTAGACTTAGCTTCCTCATATCCACCGAACCTACTGGCATTGATGTCTATCGGTAATGCTAGCAATGCATTGATAGATTTCAAAGAGAAATCATGATTCATTTCATATCCCATTGGTGCTCATCATTTTGTTCTCACTTCTACTACCTTTATCATTCAGTGGTTTGTGCTTACCACAAAGCATATATCATCTTCAAATTTTCTCACTAATTCCCTTGGAATTCTACTCCTTTGTTGCATTTTTGTTTGAAATTCCTTGAAATATGCATTGAATTCTTTATTCAAATTATCTCCTAAACTTTTCATCATTTCACCAATTTGAGCAGTTATCGATTTGTCTGATTGCCAGTTTACTTTATCAATACCTGGTACATATTTTTGTAGATAGAGAAATGTACAGACAAGAAGTGATTTGTACTTACATGTATTAGACTTCTTTTCTTTTATTATCTTCATGTTGTCATGCAGTTGGTGTAGTAGAAGCTCAGCAAGATCAACTTGGTGATCTTTCTTCACAATTTTGTAAACCATGTCCACGGTGCTGCAGGGTACACTATTTGGTTTGCGAGATTGGAATATCTTGTACCCGATGACATGAGCTGCAAATTTTACCGTTGGATCTTTGATAGTTGATATTTTCAGTGCCCTACCATCCCATTGAGATCTAATGTTCTTTTCTACATTGGGATGAGATGAACTTTGAAATGCTTTGGTATTTTCGGTTGTAGGATATACAATAACCCTACTGATAATCTTCTTAGTGACCTCAACAAGTTTATCCAACCAAAATTTTCCATCATGAAATCTTCTTAGTACAATTCTTATGTATTCATTGTGAAAGGATTGTGGAAAGAATGTGAAACACTTTAACTTTGACTCCTCAATCTTCTTATATTCAGATTTGATCTTACCATCCGGTCCATAGATTTGCCGATAAGTGGCAATGGTCTCAAAATCACATACTTCACTGATCTTGTAGTGAATGTAAGCCCTAACATCTTCTATCAACAAAACCCTATCTGGTATACTAGAAAATGCACCCATATCATTTGTTTGTGTTGTGACCTTTGGATGAGGTTAGAATTTCTCCTTGGCAAAATGTGCCCTAACAATTAATTCCACTTCCTCCTCAATGTTCTGCGATTTGCTTGCAGTCGATGTCAATGCCATAAATTATTTCTAGGGTTTTGAAAAACAATAGATAACCAGTGTATGGTAGGCAGATGAACTTACTCATTATCATTGAAGATTTTTCATCAGTTCGATCTACAGTATCTTGGAATCTTTTTTACAAATCTCTAGCTCGAACTCTTCTTTGTAAAATCTCTATTCATCGAAGTCGTAATGTAATAATGAACTCTATTTCTATTTATATATAGACTTTTTGATATTCTCACTCAAACTTTGATGCATTAAATGTGTGATGTAACTTTTGATATGAAACAGTTGTCAGCTCGGTTAACATAGACTTTCTTCATCGGTTCACACTGTTGTCGGTTAACCTTATATAGTGATTACCGATGGGTAACCAACTCACGTTTCTTCTTTTACCCACTATATAACATTTGTAAACTTATAACACATAAACCATAGTGCATCTTTATTCATGTAGATTTGGTATTTGTATATCATATATAAGGAATTGTATGTAAAATGTGATCATTTAAAATGTCAGTTCCATACATACCTTTGTCAACTTAAGTGGAGGTATTGATGTCACCCAATCCAGTGGATGAGGTTTCACTGACAGTGTTACTTGACTTAGCATTCTCATTAGATGCCTTCTTCCACATTGTGTTCCTTAACTTCTCAATATATGCAATGTTATATCCACTCTCAAATATATGGTTCTCATTAGGTGCTAGGTCTCTATAGTTCTTTCTTACATGATCGACCTTGTGATAGTGTATACATGCCATTCCTGCATTTGTCCAGTTTCTTGATTGTCCAATCTGATTCTTTCTATAACAATTTTCTGCAATATTTCCATACTGACCACATGCAATACAATTAGTCCATGTATTATAATCCAAAACATATGAGTTACCTTGTCTCTTTGGTTGATATGGCTTTCATTGTAGTTTCTCCTTAGGTGTCCAGACTTGTGTCATTTTCACCTTGTAGTCCCTTGCAGTGTGTCCATTCTTATTACAAGTATAGCATATTTTCTCCTCAATAGTATTATTAGCAATGTCATTCTTCTTAGCTCTTCATTCATAAGCTAGATGTCCAAACTTACCACAATAATAACAATATCCATTGAATTTAGGAATGATAGGAGGTTTACCTTGTGCTTTGCTTCTGCACACATTAGATGTATGCCCTGATTTTCCACAGTGGTAACATGTCGTCACTTTAGGTTTCTGAGTTTGATTTTTGTTGACTTTTTCATCTTGTTGTGATGCTTCTCCTTCACCGGTGTAACCTATACCGGTTCTACTTCCGAATCTCCTCTGATTAGTCAAGAAATCATCAATCTTTTTAGAACTATCCTCGGCTATCTTCATCATTTCATTGTGTTTCTTTTGTGCCTTTATTTCATTTCTTATTTTTTCATTATCTTCTCTGAGTATTGCAACATCTTCAAGTCTTCTTGATAATTCTCCATTTACTTGGTTCATTTCTTGATTAACTGTCATCATCTAATTTGATACTTGGAAGTGATGATCAACAAGTCTCTGTATTTCACTTTCTTTTTCTTGAAGTTGTTTAGTCATCAATCTTTAGTCTTCAATAGCCAGATTCTGATCTTGTTTAGCTTGTCTATCATTGTTCATGATTTCCACCATTCTCACCATTTGAGATTCACGACCAATTTGAAGTGCTTTCACTTGCTCAGATAGATGCTGATTCTTTTCAGATAACTCAAAGATTATGCTTTTGGATCCGTCAGAGATGATTCCAGAGCTTGATCCAATATGATCAAATATTTCATCAATAGGTTCTTCATGATAACTGATTTCATTCAGCTGAATTGCAAGGTTCTTCCTATCAATTATTAATTTCTTCAGTTCTTCCTTGGCTTGTTTATACTGTTCCACAAACATCTATATTTGTAAATTCTGATTCTCAATAGTCTTGTCAAGTTTGTATCTCTCCATGACTTAGATCTTTACCCTTCAGTGGTTAGACTATTCAACAAGAGAATTGTGCTCTGATACAAATTGTTGGAATAAGGAGAGATAGGTACTGAGAGGGGAGGGGTGAATCAGTGCCTTCAAAAACTTTTACTTGTAAAACCTTTCTGATCTATAACTGAATACTGTGATAACTGATCAAAATAACTTGAATATAATTATATAAATCAATCATCTAGTTAACTTAAGAAAGTAAAAAACATGAAATCAATATGACAATCACATAACAAAAGTATTTTGGTAACACAAAAATCCTTGTTAGAAGGTAGAAACTGCGGTGGGGATGACACCCACAAATTTTTCACTACTGTAGATAGAAAAGGTTTGCCTATTAAGGCTACAATTTTTTATCACTTCTGGTGTTCTTGCCCTGTTAGGAGTAACATATTAGATCAGCTAGATCTACCTAGTTATAGGATTTAAACAACAGTAATGAAATGTGTACTCGGTTAAGAGATTTACATAAGACTGTTAAGTCTACTCGGTTAAGAGATTTCACCAAAAACTCTATCATAATTATCAGAAAGTAATAGGTAATTATCTACTAGTTGACAACTCAATTGTCTAAAATAGATCTATAAGTGCTCATTAAAATATCACCTTGTCTATGATGGTTCTCTGCTCTGTTCTTCTCAGTAGCCTTCACTGATTCTGCTCAATCTGATATCCTCTGTGCTTTGTTATGCTTGGTAAATTGATTTTCTTGAAGATAGGCAATGTCTTCAAGGGCTCCTTGATTCATATATATTAGTTCACCCAACATCATAAAAAAGGTATGAACATATAAAATATATAGTGTTTTGTTTTGCCGCCTTAGCAAAAATTAGGTTACAAAAATAATCATAACCCTAAGATCTACGGTACAAAATAACCTAGATCAACTATTACAATAAGATAAACATTACATTTAATGAGTATCTATTTACAATAAATGCTCCTCGATCTTGGTAAACCATTTTATGATTTGTTATAACCATTTGCATAGAATAATGTGCCATTTCAGATTTATCTTTCACTTTATCTTATTGATTTCTCTGGAATCAGTACACATTTTCCATTCTCCATTCTTCTTAGGTGAAAATACAAAAGGTACTACACAAGGAATCAAACTTTCTTAGATCAAACCTTTCTGTAACAATTCTTGAATCTATCAGTTCAATTCTTGATTCTCGGTAGGTGTCAACCAATATGGTACGTTATTCGGTAAACTAGCTCCAGGGATTAGATCCATGCAATGATCAATTATTCTCTTTAGTGGAAAACCATCAAGTACATTATTAGAAATGATCTCACTATACTCGGTGAGTAACTTATCAGTCTCCTTAGGTATACGATATTTTGTTTTCTTACTTCATTTTTAAGGAATCACAACAAAACATGCATCATTCTTCTTCAAATCCTTAACAAACTTTCTTCCTTCCATCAAGAAAACTTTCATAGATGTATAAACATTAATAATAGGTTCTTCAATCAAATTTAACAAGATTTGTCTTCTTCCATTAGCCCAAATAGTGTATTTATGCAATCTCCCATCAGATATAGCATGTCTATCATATTGCCAAGCTCTACCCAATAAAATATGACAACAATTCATAGGCATGATATCACATAACAACTTATCATAGTACTTTCCAATTTTCAAATTCACATAACATTGTTCACTTACCAAGAGTGTATGCTCATCTTTGATCCATGAAATTTTATATTGCTTCAGGTGTTCCAACCTTTTCAACTGCAAATTTGTAACCATTTCCTCAGATGCCAAGTTCTCCTAGCTTCCACTGTCAATGATTACCTTCCACACTTCATCAGAAACTCTACATCTAGTCTTGAACAAAATTTTCCTTACCAGATCTTCCTTATTACTTTCACTCCAAAGTGCTCTCCTTACCATCAATTTATTTTCCTTCTCAGGTTCATTCAGTGACTCTTCTTGCACCAAAGCATTTCTACTGCTACCGACCTTACTTTCATGTGTACACCCAAATGATCTATGTCCTTCTTCTCCACAATTGTAACAAGATCCTCAAAAACCACCTCTATTATAACCACCTCGGTAGTTATTGCTTCTTCCTCTAGATGAGCTTTCACCTTTCCACTCGGTCTTTCCTTTATCCAAATTTTTCTTTTCTAGTTCAAATCTACTATTTTCACCGTAAGATATACCTCTTCCTCCAGGGAATCTACCACCTCTACCTCTTTGTCTTTGCTCATGTCTTTTTCTCAATTTCTCCTTAGCTTTCAATGCAAATTGATAAGCTTCTTCAATGTTATCCAATTTAATCAAACTAATTTATTCTTAGATGGAAACTCTCAATCCATTCAAGTACCTAGAAATTATTTCCACATCATCTTCATCATGTCTAGATCTAATATCTAATCTATAGAATTCCTCAATATAATCTTTTACCGAGCTATCTTTCTACCTCAAACTTTGCATTTGCCTAACTAGGTTAATCTGATAATCACAAGGTAAGAAATTTCCTTTCAATTTATTCACCATCTTATTCCATACCTTAATTTTTTCTTTGCCTTTCCTATTTCTATCCAACTGCAGATGTTCCCGCCACAAGGATGCATGACTTTTCAACTTTGTGTTTCCAATTTTCACCTTCTTTTCCTCATGGGCATTTTCATATTCAAAGTACTTTTCCATCTTGATGATCCAATCCACCAATTCATCCAAATTCAATTTTCCACTATACTTAGGAGGATTAAAGTGTGGTGTAGACTTTAGATTTGTCAAATCCTTCAACAATCTTTCCTCGCCTTGAACCATCATTGGTGCAAGTTCTACATCACCTTGTTCTTCCTTAATTTCATCATCACTAACATCTTCAAGATGTCTTCATCTTCTCTGGGTTGTTTCAACAACTTCTAATCTAGCAGCAAGTTGTCTCAACATGTCTGCCAATCCTAGATCCACATATCGCCTCCCATGAACCATCTTCAAACCCTCTACAATTGCAAGCCAGACCACATTCTTCTACCCCACAACAAATCAACTAGGGTTGGACAAGAAGGAACCCTCAAACCTAGATTCACAAACCTAGATCCATATCTCACCTCATCTTTGATAGCACCTGATGCAAGGGAGGATAGAGAGAGGGGCCAAAGGTACACCCTAGCCAGATCTACCTTGGAGAGATCACACGTGAAAGAAAAAAACATAGAAGTGAGAGAGAGAATGCAAACCAACTTCATTTATTCATTCAAATTGATTCATACAATGTCGAGTTGTAAGGCCTTCCTATTTTAGGCCAAATATTACAATTCAAGTATAGAAGTCCTCCAACATGTGAGGATATGAAACTATCTTCAATCTTCTAACTTCTATTACTGATTTTCTAATTGATGTCTTATTCATCTCCTAACTGCCCTTTAAAACTACAAACAAGGATTACAATATATATAAGAGGCTATCGAATAAGTTAGCCTTCAGATCCACCATCAATGGAAGGATTGATCAGATCTAGGTCCACATGCTTCCCAATGATATATACAAGCATTAAATCTGTGACCATAATTAATTGCAGAAGTCAGCCTCAACAATAAACTTGAATAAAAAACTTGGTAAGAAAGCATAATCGAGCACCAGACAAGTATCACCGAGCACCAGGGGATTAACCAAATGCCAGAGAGATAACTGACCAACACTGCTTAACAAAGGAAACCAAGAAACTACCAAGCCAACTCAGTCAAAGAAGGAACCGAGCAACAAAGGAAAACACAAACATGTATTTGATGACATAGGATTGCCAAGGACCCGAGATGCTCTTGCATCATTTTTGTATCATTGTAAAATGGAAGCCCTTCCATTTAGGACTAGTTTATCCCTTCGAGTAAGTGGTTTGGGGTCATGTGAAACACCTTGAATGGGTCTTTGACTTGGATCTAGCTTTTTCCCTATCCTGCCCTATTTTCCACTTCTTTCCTACCTAATTCTAGCATCCTACCCTATGAATTTTAGGTTCTTGACCTCAGGGTCAAGGTCAACCTCGACCATGACCTAGATCAGGGTTGACCTTGACCCTGACCTAGGGTCCAAATTTTAAATTTTGAAGGTTTCCAAATGCCAAGGTTTGGAAATATTTTATTTCTCACTTCTGGATCAGATGTTTCAGGCTTCAAAATGGTAAAATGTTAAAATATATTCAATTTAGGTCCACTCCTAGGGGTAAAGGCCTAATGGGAATTTGTTTCTCATATGTTAGCCTCTCTAGAAGTTTGTGCCCTAGACTAGTATATAAGGAGGCCTTCTCCTCTCATTTCAATTCATGTGATCAATGATAATAGAATCAAGCAAGAAAAGAAGAAAGCAAGGAGAGAGAAGGAGAAAGGAAGAAATCATCTATTTTCAAGCATTCCAGTGTTCAAGCATTCAAGATCCAATTCATCAAGGAGATCCATTAGTAGCCATTGAAGGATTCAAGCTCTATGGAGCCCTCTTGTTGAAGATTTATCCATCCATATCCATTCAAGCTTCTTCCTATTCCAAGATCCATTCAAGATTGGTATTGAAGATCTAAAGACAATTGATTTGAGACATCTAAAATCCAACAATTCTACATCCATTTGGAGCATCCATAATTGTGGATTCAAGGATTTGAATCCTCCACAAGGGTTTCAACATAACCAAGGTAAATTGTTCTATTTACTTTGTTTATTACTGAAATTTCTATTCTACTTCAAGGTTAATTCCAAAACTAGGGTTTGACTAAGGAAAACCCCCCATCCAAACAACAAAACCATTTTTCTTGTAGGTGTAGGTGCATAACAACAAATTACAGAGCAGATTTGGATACCCTTTTCAAAAAAAATTTAGGATCCGCGAATAGAATTTCCATCGGAGAAGCATAGGTCAAGGTGGACATAAAGGGGTCAAGGTCGACCTACATTTGGGTCAAGGTTGACCCACACCCAAAAAAATAAATATTTCTGGGTTTTGTAGATCTCATAGTTTCAGTTCAAGATCACAAAAATCAATAGTTTCTGAGACCATTGACATGGTTTTTAGCAGATTCTTTTTTAGAGGTAAGTACTTTTTATTTCTTCATTTCAATATTAGTGTTCTAGATTTACTTTTCAAATATTCTCAATTTCTCTCTCCTAAACCCTCTCTTTCTAGAGGTGAGGGAGAAGTTAACCCAAGACACTTATCTCCTTTGTATAGATCATGAATTGACACTTACCTTTGTGTTAATTTGGTCTCATTGGAGGATAAATCTTGGTATTCTTCCTCTCCTTTTTATAGAGTGTGGATCCATTTTCACTCTATACAATTTTTTTGTGGTGACATCATCTGAAGTGTTTGGTCTTGTTAAGACCTATTTGGAGCTGACTCGAGATGTGTAACATGTTGTGAAGATTGAGAGCATAAATTTTAGATCCTAGAGTGTATTTGATGTATTGTAACTATTGTGTACTTATTTAAGGTACCGTTTGTATATTAGCAAAGTCCTATTTAATTATTTAATCATTGGGGAAGTCTTAATTGGATGACCTAATTGATTATTGTAATAGCGTATAAAGAAGAGTTACTTTTAGAGAATAAAGTGTGGGTATGTATGTAAGTTGTGTGCTTGTATTTGTAAATTCTTATGGATATAGAGAATATTTTGTGATTGAGGAGCTTCATTAGAAATGATCAAGAAAATATAGTTGCTAGAAGACAGTTCATTGGATTGTATATCTTCTATACAATTATATTTCATATAGTGAGTCCTGAAGGTGGATTTAACCTTCTTTGGGCAGGGTGACTAGGCACTGAGCCTACCATTTTTATCTTGACTCCTAATAGGGTATGTCCTTTAACATGAACTATGTACTATATGCATTAATAAGCTCCTAACAGGGCTAAATCTTTTACCAAGGATACTAAACTCTTAGTACATCATTTGTTGGCATTAATTTCCACTGGGGTTTTACCTTTAATAGGGTTTACTCGACAACAAAATATTGTGCTATGGTTTTGCACTCATTGTGTTTATATTTTGATTAAGTGTTTTGGACTATAAAGTTTAAAGTTTAATATTTTGTGTCACAACTAATTCACCACCATTCTCAATTGTGTTGGTGGATTGTTATTCCTAAAAATTCATATCAGAGCATCTATTCCTCGAAGAGAAAGCTTAAGAGCTTGACGTGATCTTGGAAATGACATTTTATAGGAAAGAAAGTCCAAAGTTTGATCTTGATAATTTTGATAGTTGGAAGAACAAGATGAGAACACATCTGTTGTGTTTAGGTATTGACTACTAGATGACAACAAAGAAAGAAGAGTAGATCAATCCTGATGCTGAATTGGACATTGCCATTGATGAGGAGAAGAAGTTATTCTCTTGCAAAATTCTTGGAAGGGAAGCACTTATTACTGCACTCTCTGAAGGTGTATTTATTGAGGCTAAGGAATTAGATTCAGCACACAAAATTTAGTCAATATTGGAAGCACTATATGAAGGAGAAAAAATTACTAAAAAATCAAAGTTACAGAATTGGGAGGCAAAGATGGAAACTTTGAGAATGACAGATGATGAAAATGTTAGAGAATATGTACAGAAGGTTATAGAGGTTTTTATTGGGATGAGAAACTCTGGAGGCACATACATTGAAGAGGAAGTCATTGAAAAGATCCTTAGATCTTTGACACCTGTGTATAAGACTCAAGTGCAAGAAATAGAAGAGATCATACCTTTGACTGCAAAATTTAATTCTGACATATTGATTTCCACATTAACTAGCTTTGGGGCCACCAAACTTGGAGATTCATTACCTAGGCCTACTTCAAAATTTAATGTGACTATGCATAATGACAAAAGGACTTCATAAACTCTAGCGAGCAATAGAAAAAATGATTTGTGAGAAGAGCTTGGTGAGTATGTTGATGAAAGGGAAAAGATAGAGGAAGAATAAAAGAAGTAAGATGAGATTATGACCCTTATCACAAGAAGAGAAAATAGAGGAAATGGTAAGTTTGAAGGAAAGCTACCCCTAAAATGGTTTTCTTGTAATAAGATTGGTCACTTTTCATCTAGATGTCCTATAAGGGTTCATGAGCACAAACCTAACTTTCACAGACCTAATTACTCAAAGGATAAATAATGTTATTATGCTAGTGAAGGTGTTTTTGATGATGATGAAATAGAGTATGATGAGATTGGATTTATTTCTATTAAAGATGATGAACCTATTCATTAAAAAAAAAACCTCATTTCACATGTTGTGAATAAATCATAATGGATCATAGATAGTGGTTGTTCACATCATATGACTGGTGATAAAAAAAATAAAATTTAAGATAACAAAATATGATGGTGGTGTTCTTATATTTGTTGATAATGTTCCTAAGTTTATCATTGGGCTAGGATCAATTTCTTTGGATGGTAAGACTGATATTAATGATGTACTACTTGTTGATAGACTTAATCATAATTTTTTAAGTGTTAGATAGCTTGTAGAAAAGGGTTATCAACTAGAGTTCATTAATGGGAGATGTTATATCAAAAGAAAGTCAAGTGATTTGATTGCAACTAGTACTAAATCAAGAGGTAATGTGTTTGAGTTCAACACATCTGAGGTTTCCTATTTTGTTACAAAGATTGATGATAGTTGGTTATGGCATAAAATATTTTTTCATGTGAATTTTGATAATATTATGAAAGAAAGTTTGAAAAATGTTGTTATAGACCTACCAAAGATTTTAAAACCATCTAACACCACATGTTGAGAATGTGTAATGGGGAAACAAAATAAAAGCATCTTTCAAAGAAAATCTTAATCAGCTAAAGGGGAGTTAGATCTGGTGCATACAAATCTTTGTAGACCTACAAGAAAAAGATCTTATTATGGTGAGAGGTATGTTATACTTTTTGTTGATGATATATCTATGATGATGTGGGTCCCATTTCTTAGAGAAAAGTTTGAGGATTTTGACAAATTTAAGATTTTTAAAGAAAAAGTTGAGAATGAATCTTGTTTAAACATAAAACATTTGAGATCACATAGAGGTGGAGAATTTACTTCAGATATGTTTAATAACTATTGTGAAGAGTGTGAAATATATAGACAAACTTCAACTCCTAGGACTCCACAACATAATGGGATTGTAAAGTAAAGTAACAAAACAATTTTAGATGCTGCTAGAACTATGTTGTTGGAAGGATATATGTCACATATTCATTGGAGAGAAGTTTTTGGTGCTTCTATTTATACTTTGAACATAATTCATATCAGAGAAGGTACAAGTAAGACTCCTTATGAATTATGGTTTAATGGTACTCATACTGTGAAATATTTTAGAATATTTGGTAGTAAATGCTATATCAAAAGAGATGATGACATAGGAAAATTTTATGCTAGAACTGATGAAGGGATTTTTCTTGGTTATTCTTCTAAGAGAAAGGCTTACAAATGTTTTAATATGAGATTGAGAAAGATGATTGAAAGTGATAATGTGAGAATTGATGAGAAGTTTCCAATTTGGGAAAATTTTTATGATGACAATCAGAATTTAGATAACAAAGAAGTTGTTACAATCAAGAAGAACCTTTTGAAGATGATTGTGAGATGGAAATATGTTTGAATGACTCTATCAATATTAAAAATACATTGAGATATGTAAAGAATAACCACCTTGAAAATAAAATCATTGGTGATGCTAATAAAGGAATGTTGAGAAGGTCTAGATTAAGGAATGAAATTTATTTGATTTCTCAAGTTGAACCTAAAACTATTGATGAAGCTTATAAGGATGAATCTTGGACTAAATAAATGCAAGAATAATTAGATGGGTTTTTAGAAATAAGATGAATTAAGAAGCGACAGTTATAAGAAATAAAGAAAGACTTGTTTGTAAAGGCTACTCTCAAAAAGAAGTTATAGAATTTGAAGAAACATTAAGTCCTATTGCTAGGTTGGAGGAAGTAATACTATTTCTTGATTATGTTGCACATAAAGAATTTAAAGTATATTAGATGGATGTTAAATCTATATTTCTAAATGGTGATCTTGAGTAATAAGTTTACATTGAGAAACCTAATGGATTTCCTTTGACATAGAATGGGGATAGGGTATGTAAACTGAAGAAGGTATTGTATGGACTAAAACAAGCACCTAGAGAATGGTATGTGAGATTGGATAAGTATCGACTGAGTCTTGGTTTCAGAAAAGGTAATGGACAATAATTTATATCTAAGAACTAGTAAAGAAGGAATTCTAATAGTTGAAGTTCTTGTGGATGAGATTATTTTTGGAGGCAATGATGAGATGAGTAAGAGATTCTGTAAGGAAATAGAAAATTAATTTGAGATGTCAATGATAGGTGAAAGTAATTCTTTCTTGGCTTACAAATAAATCAAAACAAAGATGGAATTTTTATTTCTCAAATAAAGTATTTGAAAGAGATGTTAAAAAAATTTGGAATGGAATTTTGTAAACCTATTAGAACACCCATGATTACTGGTTATAAAATTATATTGATGAAAGTGCAAGTTTTTTTTATACAAAGTATAGATGAATTATTGGAGGCCTACAATATCTAACTCATACCAAACCTAACATAGCTAATGTTGTTCTAATTGTGGCAAGATATTAAGAAAATCCTAAAGAGACTCATTGTGTTGTTGTGAAAAGGATATTCAGATACTTGAAGGGAGCACTTGAGTATGGATTATGGTATGAAAACTTTGATAAAAAATTTTTACATGCCTATACTGACACTGATTGGGAAGGAAGTGTGGATGATAGGAAAAGTACTAGTGGAGGTGTATTTTTTATTGGGAAATGATTGATTTCATGGCTAAGTAAGAAGAAAGAATGTATAGCTCACTCTACTACTAAATTAGAATATATTTTTGCTACTATAAACTACACTCAAATTGTTTAGATGAAGTAGATGATGAAAGACCTTGGAATAATTTTTGAAGAACCTATGGTTATACATTGTGATAACACTAGCATAGTGAATATGTCAAATAATCTAGTTATGCATTATAAAAAAAGCATATATCAATATAGTATCATTTCTTAAGAGACAAGGTAGTAGAGAAAGAGATCAAAGTTGAGTATATCAGAACAAAGGAATATATAGAAGACATTTAGAAAACCATTTCCAGAACATACCTTTGAATATCTCAGAGGTATGCTAGGGGTGAGAGTCTATCCCCATGAGATTTAATTGATGTAGGAATGCATCAGTCCATTAGTTTAAGAGCTATATCTCTTCTGGACTTGATGAAGGAAAACAAACTGGTTAATAGTGATAGATGGATGATTGACATAAGTGTACGACTATTACAGTATAGTTATCTCAGAGCATGCAAAGATAGGAATATGTAGATGAATGAATTGTGACCTTATGTATAAGGTTTTTGGCTTAATATTGTAGATGCAGTGAGTTATAATTATTTTACTGAATACTTTAATACACTATGTGATAGTGGACAGTGACAAAGTTAGTCTTTGTATTTCTGAGATAACTCTTATACGAGCATGATTTGTAACCTGTGAGCTGAAGGCATGATAGAAGACATATTGGAGAATATTATTTGTGGTTATGGAAATTTTTTGTTTGTGGCGACATCAACTGAAGTGTGTGGTCCTGCGAAGACCTATTTAGAGCCGAATGAAGATGTGTAATGTGTTATGAAGATGAAAAGAATAGATTTTGGATCCTAGAGTGTATTTCATTTATTATAACTATTGTATAATTTTGTAAGGTACCATGTGTATCTTATAATAAAGAGTCTATTTAATTATTTAATCATTGGGGATTTCTTAATTGGCTGACCTAATTGATTATTATAATAGGGTATAAAGAAGAGTTATTTTTGGAGAAAAAAGTGTGGGTATGTATGTAAGCTACAAGCTTGTATTTGAAATTTTTTTTGGATGTAGAGCAGAGCTTTTGATTGAGATTCATTGGAACTAATCAAGACAAGATAATTTCTAGATGATAGTTCATTGAACTGTATATCTTCTATACAATTTTATTTTAGATAATGAGTCCTGAAGGTGGATTTAATCTTCTTTGGGAAGTGTGCTTGGCCAGTGAGCCTACCATTTTTATCTTGAATCCTAACAGGATTTGACCTTTAATAGGGAGTATGTACTATATGCATTAATAAGCTCCTAATAGAGATAAATCTTTTATCATGGATACTATACTTTCAGTACATCATTTGTGGGTGCTAATTCCCAATGTGTTTTACCTTTAACAAGGTTTCCTCAACAAAAAAATATTGTGCTGTGGTGTTGCATTCATTGTGTTGATATTTTGATTAAGTTTTTTGGATTCTAAATTATAAAGTTTAATGTTTCATCTCACAACTAGTTCACCCCCCTCTCAGTTGTGTTGGTGGACTATTATTCTTAACATCATTCTAGGTTAATATTTCCTTATAGATTTTGTCAAACCCACATAATTACAATTGTGAATTTTCATGCTCCTTCCATTATTAAAATAGGTATTCAATTTGTGATTGTGTTGAATTTAGATAATTTGTTCAATATTTTTTTACTAGATGTCATCTTCTTTTAATAGTGGATATTATACAATTTCTTCATATCCAAGGAAGACCTTATCCATTCTATTTCCTATTATGTTTCCCTCCATTATGAAAAACCCCTTTATATAATGAGCTTGAGGAAATCATAATAGGAAATCCCTCTTGTTAAATCTCAATTGGGGTCCAAGAGGTCATCATTTGTTATTTATCTTCGGAATTCATTTTCCCCCTTTGTTATCTTATTTTATACAATGACATAATTTCTATAATGCTTTTGTGGGTTTACATAACGATATTGACATCTTGAATTGCAATATTATGTTTTCTTGCAAGTTTCTGGCTTTTATACTTAAGAAACCACTTGGGGAGCTTAATGTGTCTTCTATTTGTATCCTTTTTATGCATTCAATATCTAAATTTTGATCTTACATATTTCATAATATGATATACGTTATTGTAAGGATTTTTATTTTTTTATGCAATGATCTTCTCTTTTTGAGGAGATTCACATCCCAAGTTGTAACCATATGCTTTCTTGAAAGTACATGTCTATTATTAAAGATTTATCACTTAGGGAATATATTAGATTATTCCTTCTATCTCATCTATTTCTCCTTTGAAAGGATCTATTATCTCTTTGTTAATCATATCTTTTCACTAGTACAAAAATAACAATATATGACTAAATAAACTACTAAAAAATGTAGGTAAATGACTAATTTTTATCACGTGACGATTAGTAGTTTATTGCCAGTCACTTATCTTGCAACCAAATTTATGACTAAACTATTTTAGTCATTGATTTGGTCATTGATTTAATCATTGATCTAGTCATGGTAGTGATTTATTTAGTCATATATTTAGTCACTAATTTAGTCATATATTTAATCATATTAGGGCACGATGTAATCCAACGACCATCCTCCTTGTAAAGAAGGTGCTCTTCCATTGAGATAGTACACTTTAAATAATAATTATACCATGTATACTAGTACTTTCCATTAAACATGATTTCTGATACTCCTATAGAGTTATTTTGTTGTCTTTAGTTTTGATAAATTCATAATGATTGTCAAACTCATTCGGTAAATAAGGATAGTCAAGTCGGTAAAGAAAATAAGCTAGTTAGTAAAATGAAGTAAGGAAAAGAAATTTTGGTAAAATGAAGGAAAAGAAATTTTGGTAAAATGAATAAGGAGTAGAGACCAAGCAAGGTAGACTGAGCACTAAGCACCGAGAAATTATAGAGCTGAGAGAACATACATATTACCAAGAAACACATGCCAACATAAGAAGAATCTACATATACATTGAATCTAGACACTAAGCAGAAAATGTTTTACAAATCTCAAGGAGATTGTTTGATAAAGAATTGGAGATTTAAATATGATGATTTTTCATGATTACAAGGTGAGATCCACCAAATAGAATTAAATATAATAAAATAATTGGAGATGTAACTAATTCTAGCACCGCTTAAGGACATGATTCTAGAGTGTTTCCACTGTGCTTCTAGATTGAGTATAAATTGATCAAAGTATGAAGATCACAATGTATGTATGTGATGCATGATTATCTTAGCTCCTTGGCAATCCTATGTTGGTTTGGTGTTGCACAGTTTCCTTTGTTCACCAGTGTTAGTTGGTTATCTCTCTAGTGCTTGATGAATTTCCCTAGCGCTCGGTGATGCTTGTCTGGCACTTAGTTTTCTTTCTTACCGAGTTGTTTGTTTTGGATTTCTTTTGAGGCCAACTTGTGCAATTAATTTAGATCATGGATTTAATGTTGGTATCCATCATTCAAAAGTGTCTAGACCTAGATCTGGTCATTCCTTCCATTGATTGTGGATCTGAAGGCCAACTTGGTTCAGTAGCCTCTTGTATAAATGTAGTTGTTTGGTTAGAGTTTAGGGGTCAATTTTTGGAGAAGTTAGAAGATAAAAGTTTAGAGATTGTTAATAGATCCTCATATGTTTGAGGACTTATGTACTTGATTGTAATATCTAGCTGAAATTGGGAAGGCCTATTAGCTCGACATGTATGAATCAATTTGAAGATATTATATGAAAGTTTCCTACAATCTCACTCTCACTGTTGTGTGTTGTTGCTTCTGCATGTTGTTGAGCAAGGTGGATCTAGTTAGGGTGTTGCATTTCTAGCCCCTCCTATCTTCTCTTGTGTTAGGTGGTATCAGAGCAAGGTGAGATCTGGATCTAGGTTTGTGAATCTAGATTTGAAGGTTCCTTCTTGTGAATCCCTAGTTGAATTATTGTGGGGTAGTAGATTGTGATCTGACCTTCAATTGCAGAGGCTTTTCAAGTTCATTTATGGGAGGCAAGATGTGAATCTAGGACTGGAAGACATGCTGAGACAACTTGGTGCTAGATTAGAAGCTGTTGAAATAACTGAGAGAAGAGAAAGACATCTTGAAGATGTTAGTGATGATGAAATTGAGATAGAACAAGGTGATATAGAACCTGCACCTATGATGGATTAGGGCAAGGAAAGATTCTTGAAGACTTTGACAAGTTTGAAGTCTACACCACACTTTAATCCTCCTGAGTATGGTGGAAAGTTTGATTCTGATGAGTTGGTGGATTGGATCACTGAGATGGAAAAGTACATTAAGTATGAAAATGTACCCGAGGAAAAGAAGGTGAAAATTACAAGCACAAAGTTGAAAAGTCATGCGTCCTTATGGTGGGAACATCTATAGCTGGATAGAAAGAGGAAAGGCAAAGAAAAAATCAAGGTATGGAGTAAATGGTGAATAAATTGAAAGGAAATTTTTACCTTGTGATTATCAGATTAACCTAGTTAGGTGAATGCAAAGTTTAAGGCATAAAGATAGCTAGGTAAAGGAATATATGGAGGAATTCTATAGATTAGATATCTAATTTGGACATGATGAATATTATGTGGAAATAATTGCTAGATACCTGAATGGGTTTAGAGTTTCCATCCAGAAGAAATCAATTTGGTGAAATTGGAGAACATTGAAGAGGCATATAAATTTGCATTGAAAGATGAGGAGAAATTGAATAAGAGACATGAGAAAAGACAAAGAGGTAGAGGTGGTAGATTCCCTAGAGGAAGAGGTAGATCCCATGGTGAAAATAGTAGATATGAACCAAAAAAGACAACTCTGGATAAAGGCAAGACATAGTGGAAAGGTGAAAGTTCATCTAGAGGTAGAGGCAGTGGCTATCGAGGTGGTTATAATAGAGGTGGTTTCTGAGGAACTTGTTACAATTGTGGAGAAGGACATAGATCATTTGAGCCTACACATGCAAGTAAGAAGGCTAGTAGTAGTAGAAATGCTTTGGTTCAATAAGAGTCACCGAATGAACTTGAGAAGGAAAATAACTTGATGCTAATAAGATCACTTTGGAATGATGGTAAAAAGGAAGATCCAGTAAGGAAAATTTTGTTCAAGACTAGATGTAGAGTTTTTGACAAAGTTTGGAAGGTAATCATTGACAGTGGTAGCTCGGAGAATTTGGCATCTGAGGAGATAGTCACAAAGTTACAGTTGAAAAGGTTGGAACATCCAAAGCCCTATCAAATTTCATGGATCAAAGATGAGCATACACTCTTGGTAAGTGAAAAATGTTATGTGAATTTGAAAATTGGAAAGTACTATAATAAGGTGTTATGTTATATCATGCCTATGGATTTTTGTCATATTTTGATGGGTAGACCTTGGCAATATGATAGACATGCTATATATGATGGGAGATTACATAAGTATACTATCTGGGCTGATGGAAGAAGACAAATCTTGTTACCTTTGATGGAAGAACCTGATAGTAATTTTTGCACATCTGTGAAAGTTTTCTTGATGGAAGGAAGAAAGTTTGTTAAGGATTTAAAGAGAAATGATGTATTTTTTGCAATAATTCCTAACAAACCGAGTAAGAAAATGAAGGATATTGTCCCTGGGCAGATTGATAAGTTACTCACTAAGTATAGTGAAATTATTTCTAATAATGTACCTGATGGTTTGCCACCAAATAAAAGAATTGATCATTGCATGGATCTCCTCACTGGAGCTAGTTTACCAAATAAGGCACCTCATCAGTTGACACCTACCAAGAATCAAGAACTAAACCAATAGATTCAAGAATTGTTGTAGAAAGGTTTTATCGAAGGAAGTTTGAGCCCTTGTGTAGTACCTATAGTATTGGCACCTAAGAAGAATGAAGAATGGAGAATGTGTACTAATTCCAGAGCAATCAACAAAATAACAGTGAAGTATAGGTTTCCTATATGGAGAATGGATGATATAATGGATAGTTTGACTAGAGAAAAGTATTTTACCAAAATCAATTTGAAAAGTGGGTATCATCATATAAGAGAAGGTAATGAATGGAAGACTACTTTCAAGACAAAAGAAGGTTCGTATGAGTGGTTGGTTATTCCTTTTGGTTTAACTAATCCACTGAGTACATTTATGAGGTTGATGAATGAAGTTTTGAAGAAATTATTGGGTAAGTTTGTGATTCTATATCTTAATGATATTATGATATTCAGTAAGACTAGAGAAGAACATTTATTACATGTTAGACAAGTTTTGTAGAGATTGAAAGAAGAAAAGTTGCTAATAAATCTGAAAAAGTGTTCATTCATGTAATAGGATATTGTGTATTTGGGATTTGTGATTTTAGCTAATGGTTTGAAAATGGATCTTGAAAAGGTTGAAGCTATTTTGAATTGGCCTACACCTCAGAGTGCTAGTGAGGTAGGATCATTTCATGGTTTGGAAAGTTTTTACCGAAAGTTCATTAGGAATTTCAGTTCAATTTGTAATGCTATGACTGAGACTATGAGAGGAGACAAAAGAGAATTCAAGTGGACACATGGAGATAATAAAAGTTTTGAGACTCTGAAGTAGAAGGTTTCTAAATTTCCTATTTTGGCATTGCCTAATTTCAATAAGGTATTTCAAGTGGAATGTGATGCAAGTAGAAGTGCAATTGGAGCTGTGTTGAGTCAAGAAGGTAAACTTGTTGCTTTCTTTAGTTAAAAGTTGAATGATACAAAAAGGAAATATTCTATGTATGATCAAGAATTATATGCTATTGTTCAAGCACTGAAGAAATGGAGACATTATTTGATGCTGAGTGAATTTGTGTTGTATATCGATCATAAAGCTTTACAGTATTTGGGTAGTCAAAATAAGTTGAAGAAGAGACATATGAAATGGGTTGAGTATTTGTAGAGTTATACATTTGTGATAAAACATAAGAGTGGAGTCACTAACTGAGTTGCTGATGCATTGAGTAGAAGAAGATCTTTGATGACCGAGATGAAAATTGGAATTCTAGGCTTTGATGACATGAGGGATTCTTATGAATTTGATCTTGAATTTTTTGAGTCGTGGAGAAAGTGTAGAGAACCTATTCAAGATCAATAGAGTACTAAATGGGATGAATATTTTATGCAGGAGGTATGTTATTTAAAGGTATTTAGTTGTGTATACTGGGAGGAGCAATGTGAACTAATTTGATAAAAGAGAAACATAGTAGTGGTTTGGCTGGACATTTTTGTGTTGATAAGACATTGAATCTACTTAAGGAGAAGTACTTCTAGCTGCAGTTGTATAAAGATGTTCAGAAATTTGTGAAAAGTTGCAAAAGGAGTTAGTTAGAATACTGGATTGTATACACCGATTGTTGTACCTGAGAAACCTTGGATTGAAATCAGTATGGATTTTGTTCTTGGCTTACTGAAGACAGTAAGAGGTAATGATTCTATATTTGTGGTTGTCGATAGATTTTATAAAATGGCACATTTTATACCTTGTAGAAAGACATCAGATGCAGTACATGTAGCAGATCTTTTCTTTAAGGAAATTGTCAGATTGCATGGATTACCAAGGAGTATTATCTCTAACCAAGACAGTAAATTTGTTGGATACTTTTGGAAGACTCTTTGGAGAAAGTTGGGTACTGAGTTGAAATATAGTTCTACATTTCACCCACAAACTGATGGACATACATAAGTTGTGAATAGAAGCTTGGGTAATCTTTTGAGATGTTTAGTTGGAGACACACTGAGTAATTGGGATTCTGTGTTGGCATAAGTAGAGTTTTCATACAATAATTCAGTCAATAGTACTAGAAAAACACCTTTTGAGATTGTAAATGGCATACAACTGAGAGGTATATCAGATTTGAGAGACATTGCTGATGAAAGAAAGAGAAGTGCTAAAGGAGTAAAATTTGTTGATTACATGAAGATGTGAAGCTTAAACTAGAAAAGAGTAATAAAAATACAAAGACAGAGCTGATAGATCAAGAAGACATAAGAATTTTAATGTTGGTGATGAAGTGATGGTTTATTTGAGGAGAGGTAGATTTCTTGTTGGAACATATGAGAAGCTGAAGATGAAGAAGTTTGGACCTTGCAAGATTTTGAGAAAATTTGATAGTGGAAAGGCATATGAGGTTGAGTTACCTGATGACATGGATATATCACCTATATTCAACATTACTAATTTGTATGAGTTTCATGAACCTAAAGAAGACATGGAAGTAATGATGGATTATCCTAAGAAGTAGAATGAAGAAGTTGAAAATATTTTGGAGCAAACAATTGGTAGAAGTACAAGAGGAAAATAGTATATGGAATATCTTGTGAAGTGGAAGAATAAACCGATTGAAGAAATTTCTTGGATTTCACAGTCTAAGTTGGATACAGCTTGGATCATACCTATTTCATGATTCAGAGAATCATTTAAAATAACCCCAAGTGTCTGATGCAGGATCATCTTGAGTCCTTGGCAATCCTGTGTAACCAAAAACATATTCAAGTTTATTTGTGTTCCTCGGTTCCTTCTTTGACCGAGTTGGTTGGGTGTTTCTCAGTTTCCTTTGTTTTCTGGTGTTGGTTGGTTATCTCTTTATTGCTCAGTGAATTTCCCTGGTGCTTGGTGATGCTTGTCTGGCACTCAGTTTCTTTGCTTACCGAGTTGTTTATTTTGGATTTATTTTGAGGTTGACTTGTGCAGCTAATTTGGGTCATGGATTTAATGTTAGTATCCATCATTGAGAAGCATGTGGACCTAGATCTAGTTGTTCCTTTTTTTGATTATGGATCTGAAGGCCAACTTGGTTTAGTAGCCTCTTGTATAAATGTAGTTTTTTGGTTAGAGTTTAGGGGTTAGTTTTTGGAGAAGTTAGAAGATAGAATTTTAGAGATTGTTAACAGATCCTCACACATTTGAGGACTTTTGTACTTGATTTTAATATATGGCCAAAACTAGGAAGGCCTTATAGCCTAGCATGTGTGAATAAATTTGAAGATAAGATATGAAATTTTCCTGCATTCTCACTCTCACTGTTGTGTGTTGTTTCTTTTGTGTGTTGTTGAGCAAGGTGGATCTAGTTAGGGAGTGCCATTTTTGGCCCCTCCTATCTTCTCTTGGATTAGTATGTATATATGATGTGAAGGAGAAATTGTAGAGAGTGGGTGATGATCATCGAGAGATAAGTTTGAAGGTAATGAGAAGAGAAGCCACTGAGTTATAGAGCAGTAAGAATAGATTGTGAATGTGATTCAAAGTTGAAGTTAATGAGTACAAAATTGATATTGTGAGTGAACTATAGTATGAGGTAAATTTTTATTGAGCATATTGAGTGTGATAAAAATAAGTTGATGCAAGCATTATAGATAGTTTATGTACTAATTAAGTGTGTAACCAGAATTGCAAAATCCTTTAATTGAGTACATCTTAATAAGTCATATATTGTAAATCCTTTAACAGGGTACATATCTTAGATTAGAGTTGCAAAATCCTTTAGGAAGGTATACTAAATAAGTCTTTAGACTCTTAATAGGGTTAATACTCTTAACTAGGTAAGCTATCAGAAAGAACTGACATTGTAGCTCTTGTTAGGATTAGGTAATACTGAGAGGGGAGGGTGAATCAGTATTACAGAACTTTGATTTCAACCTTAAAAAATTATAAAAAATCCAAAACAATTTAGAAATGAAAAGAACATATAAGCATAACACATTACTTATGACACCATAATTTATTCTTGAGGAAACCCTGGCCAAGGGAAAACCCTGGTGGGAATGGTACCCATAAATATACACTAAAATATAATATCCCTATTAGGAGATGATTGTTACATAGTAAATTTCCTTGTTAGAGGAATACAAAACCCTTTTAGGGGTATACAAAACACCTGGTTAAAGGTGGTGAGCACACTTCTCTTACAATAAAAAATTATCTCAAAAGAATTCTCCAAAAGTGAATAATACAAGCACTTATCTTGCTTATATAGTTCTAGTTTATAGCTTGACCTCTTACTGATCTCACATTTGATCTCTTCTCTTAGATTCACAATATTATTCCATCATCATAAACATAACCATACTTCACTTTAACAAAATCACTCTATACCTATACAAAATCAGCCTTCAAGTCACCTTCAAAAATACCATACAAAACATAATAATAACTTAAATGCAAATGATAATTATGGATTCGGTGATCTTATATTACCAAAGAGTTAGAAATATACTCTATTCAGCTATCTTAGCATGTTACCAATCCACTATACTCTCATTGATCTTTGCAACTATTCATATACCTTGTTATACTATTTTATTGTCTTTGCATACCTTCCAAACACTGTATCTCATAGATCTATTAACCAAAAATCATGCACTCTTAACTGAAGCATGTATACATCCCAAAATACTTTTAGTTACTTCACAAGCCCTAATACCTTATATATATGTTTGAAAGTAAAGTCCACCAAGATAACTGAGAGGGGGGGGCTGAATTAGTTATTAGATAAATAAAATTTTTATCAACCTTAATATATTTTAACCATGTAATCAATGTAATCAACAACCATATAAAGATATACATGTGTAATGAACCCTTTTTACCCCTAGACTGAAATTCCATCAGTTAGGCATAAATTAGGGAATCATCAAATAATTAACAACATATAACCATCACTATCATTAAAGTTAGAGGAAACTATTGAGTGATAAGCTAATGAACGTAGTCATATAGAAGATCTCTTCATATAGGGCACATGAATCTTTCTCCTTCCCTTACTATGATCATCATAAGATGGAAGACTTACAGTGCCAAAGGGCGCGTGAAACAGACTACAAGCGGCTCCTTTTAGGATATCCGTCATGTGCCTGAAATTACTCCACCTCTCCCTCCACAAACTCCCTATCCTAAGATGTCATAGTATGAGATGAGATATATCCCTAGGTACTATAATTAGAGTAATCTAGATCATATTCCTAAATCATTATTATTTCCATATATATATAAGATTCATATATCGGTATATATCATTTAAGATTCATATATCTATATATCCCTTGTAATGTTCTCAATTGGTAGTTTACTAGATTTGCCCTAGAATTCACAATTAAGATTGCAATCAGAAATATCAATTCCCGATGATTAGTATATGACACTTTTGCATTTAAATCCAATTATATTAAGAACAATCTCATATATATATATATATATATATATATATATATATATATATATATATATATATATATATATATATATATATATATATATATATATATATATATATATATATATATATATATATATATAAAGATTAGATTAGATCCTTTAGAAATATATTATATTTATATTCCAAATAGATATCTTACATATATAGTTCATATTATTCTATGATAAAAATAAATATTTATATTCCATAATGATATTAGTACATAATTAATTATGACAAAGTTGAACCATATATTCTTGTCTTAACCAGTGAGAATACATATTAATTTGATATAATTTTCATTATTATAATTACTTATTAATTAATTAACATTAATATAATTCTCAGATATATATTAATTACATATATTTATTTTATAACCAATTATATATATAGAATTACTTGTTTACTAACATATTTAAGTTACATTTGTTTAACTATATAATATGAATTAATTTCATAATAATATTAGTACATTTCAAAATATAAATAAATATATCATTGATTAAATAAACAAAAATAAAGTTACATACCTTTTATAAGAGGGAAGATTCCTCTATTCTAATTTATTTGACCGAATGCCCTACTTTCCACGTGGGCTTACTCTTTTCCTTATTTCTTTAATCTTTTGCTGAATTATCTCTTATTTTAGAAATGGAGATTCTTATTCCATTTTCTTTATATATCTTTTAGAATGCTCAGATTACTTCCTTATTTTTCTCCTTTATTTTCTCCTTCATTTTCTCCTATATTTTCTCCTATATTTTCTCCTTCAATTTCTCCTCTATTATTTTCTCGCAAGTTTTCCAAATTCCTTCTTAATATTTCTTCTTTTTTTCCCTCAGTGATATAATGTCTTTTCCCACTCAATATATATATAAATATGAATAGTCACATCTTTTGAAATATAGTATTAGTATTAATAATTTACATTTGATTATTATAAAACTCTTTACGGGTGGTATTATTATTAATAGGCTTCTTTAATACTATTCATAGATTAATATTATATGTAGATTAGTATTATTAACTATTATATTGATTAAATTAATAGTTGATTATTAATTGATTAACATAATAATATTACTACTTAGATATTATCAATAAGGGAAATTAATATTATCTAAGTAATATTACTATATTCACAATATTTAACAATATCAATATCATTATCTCAATAATATATTATTATTTATTATATTAATATTTTAATAATATATTATCAATAGTATATTTACTATTATTACTTTATTAACATTTGAGTTATGATTATTTTCTTTAACTTATTATTTTATATTATAATATTTTACTTCTATGATCGTTATTTATTATTACTAGGTTCTATCCAATAAGGGGTCATGACAACATGCATAATAACACAATGAAAAAAGATATGTTGACTAGGGAACCTCTTGATCAAAGAGTAAACCCCAGTTGGAATGATGCCTACAATAGATACACTAATATAAAAGTTCCTTGTGAGAGGATTGACTCTATTAGGAGTCTTATGAATTACATTCAATACATATGAATCCCTGTTAGGAGATTTTGAATCCCTGTTAAAAGATTCTAACTCTATTAGGAGTTATGGAAGACAGAAGGACCCACTACCCAAATAGCTTCAGGGTAAGATCAATGAACTCACTATCCAGCTGATCTTTGTATTACTTAATATAATAATACAAAAAGATTATTGACCTCAACAATCCAATACTCCTTCTCTGACTATGCCAAACCACACCAACTCCTTCTTCAGATCTCAATACCAGATCTCAGTATTTCGCATATCTTCTTTCACAATTTCACTTTCACAATACTTACATTCATAACACTACATATTACAATAAGGAATACATTCCTTCCTTTATACCACTCTCAAGTAATTAAAAATGAGTCATCATACAAATTACAAAATAAAAGTTTCCACATGTTACATCAAAATTACACAAAACTGTTAGCTTCCAATCAATATAATTCTTTACTCGTGTGACCTTAAATCTTGTTTTTTCATCCATGTCACTATCAATATGTCTTCAAATTCTCTCTAACTGCATATAACTAGATTCCATCCTGATTAGGAGATATCATCTGATTTCCACAAACCACTACTCAGGAACACTGCCTAAATACTACTTCCACTGAAAGGCTCATAACTTCCATGAATAAATGAATTACTATCTGCACTCTTAACCATGATCTTATAACACATCATAGAGTAATTCCCCAACTTTGCATAGCTTCATCTTCAATATCCCAAGTGCACTAACTCAAAAACTATTTGCTTCTCTGCTAATCTTCAATAGATCACTGTGTTGACATCAATGACAATCACAGTCATGAATGCAACAACAACTACTATAGAATGGCTACTAATACTACCTCATAGGATATATTTAGCATTCATTCCTAACAATCTCCCCCATTAGCATTGATGGCAATATAGATGAAAAAACATCCAAGTTCCATAAATCCAACGCTGCAACACTGCTGCTCTGAAAATGCTTTCAAGTATTCTTCATCAATCAAATCTTGCTTTGTTTTTCTATTCATCTCTCTCCAATAGATGGTACAAATGGTTTTTTCATGTACAGTTCTCCCCCATTGACATCAATGACATAAATTTCATCATTATGTCAAAAAAACTACAATGTCAAAAGACACTATTCAGAAAATATATTCACTAGAGTCCTCATGACTCAGTTTAGATACACATACTCCCCCATAGAGGAAGTACCACCATCTAATCCAAAAGAAAGATAGGGCTCATATACCACTAGATAGATGCAACAATCTGCATCACTTTTCAAAAGTAGGCTAGGGAATAACCCCAAGCATACCTCTCAGATACTCAAATGTATCCTTAGGCAAAGGCATTGTGAATATGTCTTCAATCTGCTCCTTTGTGCTTATGTATTCAAGTTTGACTTATTTCTCTACAACTTTCTCTCTCACTACATGATACTTTATCTCTACATGCTTAGAATGTAACATAAGGTTCTTAGACATACTAGTTGTGTTGGTGTTATCACAATGTATAACAACAGGTTCAAAAAATTTTACTCCAATATCCTCCAGCATTTGTTTCATCCAAATTATCTAGTTACAATTGTTTGTTGCTGCTGCATAATCTTCTTTTTCTCTGATTTGTACTCTATTCATTGTATACACCATTGTGTTCATTGCTTCTCTCCAGAATATCTTTGCTAAGTCATTCTCAAATAACATAGCTTTTGTTGTTTCAGTCACTGATTTGTTTCTCCTTTCTGCAATACCATTTTGTTCAGGTGTCCTAGGGGCTGAAAACTGGTTCTTAATACCATTCACTTCAAAAAAAAGATGTTAAATTCTTTTGAAGTAAATTCTCCACCTCTATATGATCTCAAACATTTAATCTTCATTCCAAATTCATTCTCAAATTTTTTCTTAATGATCTTAAACTTATCAAGTGCTACAGATTTTTCTTTAAGAAATGCAATCCACATCATTCTTGTAAAATCATCAACAAGAATCATAAAATACCTTTCTCCTTAGAATCCTCTAGTCCTTGTAGGACCGCTCAAATCAGTATGAACAATATCCAACTTCTCTGCTATTGTAAAATTCTTGCTAGGAAATGAGCTTCTATTCTATTTAGCCATCACACATTCTTTGCAAATCACGTTAGTAGGCTTCATAATTTTAGGCAAAGCTCTTACTACAAGTGTAGTATTCAGTTTCACAATATTATCAAAGTTTATATGACAAAATATTCTATACCATAACTAACTGTCATCAATCTTAGTAATCAAACATATCATCTCAGTAGGATTCAACTGAAATACATTACCTCTAGTTTTAGATCTAGTACCAATCAAATTACAATCTATGTCTTTAATTACACAAGTTTTCTCAGTAAACCAAACTTGATATCCCTTATCAACTAACTGTCCAACACTCAAAATATTATGTTTCAAACCATCCACAAAGTAAACACCATCAGTACTAGTCTTTCCATCAAGAGTAATAGATCCTATACCTTTAATCAAACAAGGTGTATTGTTTCCAACTCTAACAACTCCTCCATCATAATTGTTAAACTTTATGAAATTTTTCATGTCTCTAGTCATATGATGTGAACAACCACTGTCTATAATCCAATCAATATTCTTTTCTACTTGGGAAACTAAATCTTTTTCTTCCTTAATTTCAGTTTCAAGATTTTCTTCTTTAATGGCTACAAATCCTATATCATCATTATTCTTAGTATCACTTTCACTCAAAGATTTCTCTAAACTAGCTTCAATTTCTTCATCATTTGCATAAAAACATTCTTTAGATCTTATAAGCTTAAAGTTGTTTCTATACTTCTTAACTTTCTTAGGAAATTTAGATGCAAAATGACCATATTCTTGACAAGTCCAACATTTAAAATTTTTCTTACCATCTGGTTCTCTCTTCACAAGCAAGGTAAAACCTTCTATTAGGTATTTTTCTTGTGGGTCAAACTTGGAAAGGACATTAGCATTGATTCTCAGTAAATAGGTTTCCAAGTTTGCAAGAAAAGCCTAATTGCTGAGGATTGGATAAGATCCTCCTTCTACTTTGAGCTCCATAGGACTCAGGTGGGTATTGCCTAAAAATAGGTTACTATCTTTCAATTAAACTATGGAATGGTGGATCATGTCTTCATTGTCATGCCATTGAGTTTCATAGAGATGCTTTATAGAAGATAATCCTAAAGACAACTGAGAACAAACCATTGCAAGATATGACTAATGAAACTCCTAGTATGATAACATGAACAATGGCATAAGGGTGATGAGTCCTTCTTATTTTTATGAGTGAAACTCAAGGAAGGCTAACCTTTGATTCACTCTTCAAGGAATCAGCAACTATGGACAGTAAAACATTAGGGACAATCCTATTTTTTAGTTACATGAAGATGAAATGAAATGGTATTGATAATGATGAATTTTGTGTTTCATGACTGAAAGGTGTTTGAGCAATAGAGATCAGATCAGTGCCTAATCCTTTGGGCAAAGATTCTAACATAAATCAATAGAGGAATTCCTAGGAAATACAATGATATGCCTTACAAACCACATACAATTTGGATAGAATGCCTTACAAACTATCTTCTCAAACTAGGTTTGCTACCATCAAGATCTTCCATAAATGTATTTATTCTTTGAAATTGCACAGAAAGATTTAATTCTCTCCTTGAAAGAAACTCATGCAACAGTTAGACAACTGCCTTACAACTAGTATGTTCCAAATGCCTTACAAATAGAAACATACAAGAATAAACACAAAGAAAAGAGACAATAACAGAACCAAGGTAGAAATTGTATTTTATTTCATGGAAGGGTATCAATACATACAAATAAACTCTTGACTCAAGATCATATGATCAACAATCTGCTCTGCAAAGTTTGTATTATTAGCATTCAACCATCAAGAATATGGAACCAGAGAATAGAATCCCTTGGATTGCCAAAGACTGGAACCATGAACCAAAAAGATGGGAAAACCAAAAAGCTACTAGACCCAAAAAGTTTTAGAACACTTACAAAATCAAAACACTTACTACTTATACCACTAGCTACTCTGGAATCCCAAATAGGTTAGGATGCAACAAGCTTCAGATAGCTAGGGTTATGGTTTCACCCACTAAATCAGCCAATATCAATCAGTAATAAATTCCAGGGGAGAAAACCAAGCAACCTAGACAAACGAACCCAAAATTGATCTTCATCAATGGAAATCCTTTGATTTGTACCAAAGATCACGCAAACACCATGCCTTTTTCAATCTTTTTGTACACCTGTGATACACCTTGAGCTTTACCTATGTCCATTTCATGATAGTACAAGCATTTGCCAACAATCATCAAACCCTCTGGACCACCCTACAGCAGTTGGCACAACAACTTCATCAAATCCCACCACAAAAACCATTAATTTTGGTCCTTTCTGTCACTGAGAAACCATCAAAATTTTGAATTTGAACAACAACAACTATTTTTGAATTTCAAACAAGGGTTTTAGCTAGAAAATAGGGAAAAACAAGCTGCAGAGACTGGAAGAAAAATGAGAGGGCCATGAAAATTGGTAGGTGCCAATAGTGGCTCTATCTGAGGATGTTGAAACACAAGTTTTAACAAGAACCACAGGACTCTAGGGCGCAGACCAAAAACCGCACTAACCTAAAATAGGGAAAGAAACACACAACCTAAAAGGAAACAAACCTGCATAGAAAATTTACAAAGTATTTACACATGCATGATAATCAAAAACTTAACTGAAGAAGGGCTTCAAGAATTGCCCATGCACTGGCAACTCAAAGACTTCACCATCCATATTTTTCAGCAAGTAGGAACCTTTCCCAAAACTATCATGAATCAAAAAAGGACCAAGCCAAAGTGAGTCAAATTTCTTATGCTTCCCTTTATCTTCTGCCCTCACATTCCATTGAAGTACCAAATCATCAACCTTGAATTTTTTGGTAGTTGTTCTTTTGTCAAATAAGTACTTCACCTTCTGTTGCAACTTGATATTATTATTTTGACTCTCTTTTCTCTTTTCATCTAACTCAGTCAGCTGCATAATTCTATTCCGCATTGGCTTTGTGATCTCCAACTCCTCATCCTGATTAAACTGATAAACTAGAATTAGATTATTTATAGGTAGCCTTGACTAAAAACCATACACAAGCTCAAAGGGAGACTTCCCAATGACTCTTTTCACTATAATCTTGTCTACCCATAAAGCCAATCTCAACTTAGAATGCCAAGCTCTCTTATTCTTTTCAAGTGTCTTCTTTAAAATTGTCTGGATGCTTTTATTGCTAGACTCAGCCTGTCCATTTTCTTGAGGATGATAAGGAGATGAATAGGAATTCATGATTCCATTATCATTTCAAAACTCCTTAAACTCATCTGATCTGAAACACATTGCATTATCTGTAATCAACTTCACAGGAACACCAAATCTAGTCAAAATATTGTCAAGTAGGAAATCAATCACCACTTTACTTGTTTCCCTCTTTGTAGGAATAGCCTCTATCCACTTTGTGAAATAGTTAGTTGCAACAAGTATATAACTATGTTCTCCACTAGATTTCTTAGAAAAATCACCTATGAAATCCAAGCCCCACATGGAAAATGGTGCTTCAATAACTATTGGGTTTAATGACAATGCTCCTGAGTACTTTAATTTTGAAGAAAACCTTTGGAAAGATTCACATTTCCTGACATACTAAAATGAATCTTTAAACAATGTAGGCCAAAAATAACCTACCCTTAAAATCTTGCGAGGAGTAGTCCTTGCTGAAAAATGACCTCCACAAACACCAACATGCATTTCATTTAAAACCTTCTCTACTTGATATCTATCAAGACAAAACAACAAGACTCCATCTCTATTCTTCCAATACAAGTCCCCTTGTATCAATGTATACTTCTGAGCTTGTGCAATTTCAAGGACCTCTTTTGATTATCTATCATATAGTTTGGGCATCTAGCATTCTTTATGACATAGACAATATCGGCATATTCTGGTTGCAATTCAATGCTTGTGATTGTCATATCTGGAGTTCCTTCATTATTTACTTGGACTAAGTCCATATTTTCTTCAGTCATCAATATTTCCAAACCTTGTCCTCTTACCAACTTAGTGATATGGATTTCCAAATTGAATTCTTGAATTCTAGTAATCCACTTGCATATCTTACCAATGACTTCAGATTGAGTAAGAACATCCTTTACTAATAAATGTGGGACATATGCAACAACCTTTGCACACACCAGATAAGGCCTGAAAGATTTGACTAATTTTACCAATGCATATGCTTGCTTCTCCATCATCTCATAATTCAACTCAACAGCTTGCAAGTATTTGCTAAAAAATGCAATTGGATGCTCAAAACCCACATTGTCCTTGTGCAATAAAACAATAGCAATGGTGTGAAATGATGCAAAAGAAAACAATGAAAAAGGCTTGGTATAGTCAGGAGATCTAAGCACAAGTTCTTGTTGGACCACATCTTTAATTTTCTCAAATGCAGCCTGAGCCTCTACAGTACATTGAAACTTCACATCCTTTTTTAACAACTTTACTATAGGCTTGGCAATTTCAGCAAAATTTGCAATGAATCTCCTAAGAAAACTGATCTTCCCTAGAAAGGACTGCACCTCCTTGAGATTTTTTGGTCCAAACACCTTCTTGATTGCTTCAACTCTCTTTGGATCAATTCTTATTCCATCTTTTGATACAATGTGTCCTAGAAGCTTTCCCTCTTTGACTGCAAAATTACATTTTTTAGGACTTAGGGACACACCATACTCCAGAGCTTTGACAAAAATCTTCTCTAGGTGTGAACAATGACCATGAGCCTTCTTAAGCAGTTAGGTCATCCTAATACACAACCATAAACAGGTCTATGTACTCTTTGAAAGCAACATCCATGGCTCTTTGAAAAGTTTCTCTAGCATTTCTGAGACCAAATGGCATTCTGACATACACATATGTCCCCCAAGGTGTGGTGAATGGAGTTTTGAATTGTTTAAATTCTTTCACCAACACCTGGTTATATCAAGAGAAGCCATCCATCATAGACAATAACTCACAACTAGTGACCTTGTGCAACATTGCCTCCATATTAGGTAGTGAATAATTATCTTTTAATGATGCAACATTCAAATTTCTAAAGTCCACACACAATCTAATGTCACCATTTTTCTTTCTAATGGGGACCAAATTAGACACCCAAGTTGAATGACTTATAGGTTGAATTATTCCTACATCACTCAACTTGACTAGCTCTTGCTGCATCTTAGGAGCCAACAATGGGTTAACGGGCCTTTGCTTTTGTCTGAATGGTTTGACATCCTGCTTTAATGGGATTTCATGTTGGAAAAGGTCCTCTCTATAGGCTTTTAGGTCATCATAAGACCATGAAAACACATGCTTATACCTTCTCAATAATTTTATCAAATTATATTTCTATTGAGGGGTTAATCCTTTCCCAATATAGACCATTTGTGGAGCACTATGTGATCCCAAATTCACTTCCTCCAAATATTCTACATTTGCATTACTTATCTTTGACATACGATCATTCTGGTTGCTATACAATGCTTTTAACTCAATTAAGCCTTTAGGAATACTATTTGAATTCATTTGGATCACCTCATTTCCCATGATCATGTCCTTGCCTTCAATTTCCTCGACCAAAGTGTTGCAGTCTATAGGTTGATTCTCATATATGTCAAGACATTGAATAAATCTTAGGATGTCATGATCATTCTCAAAAACCTACCAATTGTAAATGTTGTCTGCAAAAACTGGTCTACTTTTTACTTCAAGAATTGACACTCCAAAAAAAGTTAAATCATCCCTTTTTAGAGAAATATTGGCCAAAAAATCAGCCATTATGTTATTTTCTCTTTCTACCTAGCATATATTGAAAGCATCAAACATTTCAATCTGATCCCACACCACATGTTTATACAATTTCAATCTATCATTCTTGACAGCATATTTAGATCGAACTTGTGCTACCACAAGCTCAGAATCAACAAAAACCTTTAAACATTTTATCCCATGTTTGATAGCAATATTCAATCCCAAAGACAATGCTTTATATTCACCAGTATTGTTTGTGCATTGAAAATTCAATGAGAATAAATACTTAAAAGTAGTACCTGATGGAGATATGAATAAGACTCCAACTCCTAAGCCTTTTTTTGAGCATACTCCATCAAAATACATTTGCCATAGTCCATCTTGTTGTTTCTTTAATTCTGAAACTAGTGGATCTACCTCCTCCACTGGTAGGACAATTTCCTCTAACTTGAAATTCTCCATGTCAACATCCACACAACAATTTAAATGATGATCATTTATTTCAATCATATGTGGAGTTCTACCTTCTCTAGATACTTTCACATTGTCACCATCAATATTAAAAGTTGCAAAGGACAAATCACACTAGATACTACCTCCCATCTGAGCACTCCACTTCCTTGACAAAAACATCCCATAATGAGGGGGAATATCTACTACTAGAACACTCATTGTTAGCAACTTGTCAGGGAAAGCTGTCAACCTATAAGGAAGTTCTTTTATAGTACCAAGAATAGGGACCTCTCTTGAATCCATAGCCTGGCATCTACCATGTGGTGTATCTACTTTCAGACCCAAGGATCTCATTATTTCTAGAGGCATAACAGTATTAGAAGCTCCTGAATCAATCATACAATTTCTTAACAACTTTCCATTCACTATTAAGGACAAAAAGAAAGGATCAATTGTTCCTAACACAACACTTGTAGCATTAGCATCCAAATAAATCTGAGGGATCTCAGAGATGATCTCCCCACACTGGTTCTCAATCGAATCACTTGCTGTAGTAGCCTTTCCATCAACCTTGGTGGAACTTTGGGTATCAGAAGAAAAGGCTCCTTTTACCCAACTCAAAGCCTTAACTTTATGCTCCTCTATCCTCATCATTTCTAATAAGGGTACCTTGATAGTGATTTGTGACAACAATTTTCTCATGTCAATGGGAACATACTTGGGGTCAACTACATCCTGCCCAATGGCAGTGACCCCTTTATCTTCTTCATGTGTAACCACATTGGGACTATCTTTGCTCTGACTTTTTTCCTTCTCTTACAAAGGAGAAACAACATCCACAAAAGGTTTAGCTTTTACCTTGTAAGCCACAATTGGCTTTGTGAAATTGATATTTTTCTTCAACTTGGTTTTGTCAATAGTGTTAGTAACCTTTTTCTTATTTTGGGCTTGCTTTTCATCCTTTTCTATTTTCTTGATGAAAATTCAAGTAGGCTTGCCACTTGGACAACCTACCACTCTATTTCTCAAATTATAGTTGCTTTTAACTTGGGAGACCATGTCTGCTGTAATTTGTGCAATTTCTTCATCAGACGGTCTTCTCAACATTACTAACCCATCACTCCTCAAAGTATTTCACTGAACTACATCAAGGTGATTATCTTCTTCATTAGAAAACACTTGCTAATGGTAAACCTCATTTCTGACTTGGGAACTGCCAGCATCTTGGTTTTCATCTACATCTACAAAGTCTAACTCATCATATATGTATGAAGAAGTCATACCACACCCTTGATCATCATAAGTATCATCATTGTTATTGCCTTGATCTCCATCTGCAGAAACATTTTGTCCAATAGCATAGTAATAGGGATCATGAGGTGATTGGAAAACAATACACCATGGAACATCATCATTCATATTCACTATATTTCTGTGCAAAGGGTCATGGGTCTTGTCATTTGGTTTATCCTTTCTTTCAGGAAGCACTGGCTTCCCATCCTTCCACTGAGTATTAGAGGGATAGTTCTGCATTCTCGGCAACTTATTAAAGTTATTGAAAGATGACCTATCATTTCCTTTCACTCTACTATTTCTTGCTTCACAAGGCTTTAAATCCTTTATTGCTTTCAATATTTGTCTCAAACTATCATCATCTTTTGTCTTTGCATCAAGTATCCCTAGCCTTCTTCTATTTGAAATTGATGGCTAACAATCTTCTCTCCTTCCCAACTTCCCTGATATCCTTTGATTTCTCTCTATATTAATAGCCAATTTATAAGCCTCTGCAAGGTTCCTAGGATTCTTATCCCTCAAAAGATATCCCATCTTTGAATCAAAAGCATTCAAGTATGTGACAAGACATACTCTGTCATCCAATCTGATAACTTGCAACAATTTGTGCATAGCTTTCTAAAATCTAACATTGAATTCAAAAACACCCTCATTTGAATTTTTCTTGATGTTGTTAAACTCATTAAGCATGAAGCCTTCATTGGTTTTATCACCATATTGTTCCTTGAAAGACTACCTAAACTAATTCCATGAACATATGCTAGCATGAGGTAAATTTCTAAACCAATATCTAGCATCTTCAGTCAGAGATTGAACAAAAAGCTTCATGATCACATCATCAGGCTTAATATTGTAGCCATCTATCACATCAATGAAAATTTTCAAATTCTCTTCACAAGTAACTGCATTGCTTCCAGTGAATTTTGGGAGCTTCTTTCTAATTTCATCAGGGATGGGATTTGGATAACCAGGAATTCCAATAAAAACCAATTTCTTATGTCTCTCATGAATGGGACCTACTTGAGATTGGCCACCACCTAAAGATGGAGATGTTTGAGTATTATAAATAATAGGAGTCTTAGGCATACCTGAAGTATTGGCAGTGTTGAACACATTTGCTCCTTGTGCTTGAGAAGTGGAAAGGGTATTAGCATGTTTGGAAGATTGCCTAAGGAAGTCAATCTTTCTCTTCATTTCCATTGCAGTGGCTTCAAGGTCTTCCTTTTCTAACTCTTTGCCCAAAAATTCTTGTTTTCTTTTTGCTTCTTCCAAGTCAGCCTCTAATCTTGCTACTTGATCCATGGAATTCTTTGCATGATTTGGTTCATTTATTGAAACTCCTATAGCCTTTTGTTTACCTTTGTCCCTAGGATTTCTTGTCTCATATGTCTTATGGACAACAGGCTGATCTTTTGCTTGTTCTATCACATCATCCTGATTCATGGCCTCAAGATCCAACAATTGTCTCTTCAATTGCTCAGCTCTAATCATAGCATGTTTGATCTTTTCCTCTTTTTCCTTGTCTCTTTTCTATCTTAAATGGATCTGTTCTTGGACTCTCCTCTCCAACTCATAGACCTCTTCAAAAATTTATTCTAATTCAGGGAGAGTAGTCTCAGATTTAGCATCTCCTACATGAACGTCATCTTCATATTGGTTCAGACCCAAATCAACAGCCTCCTCATATTCAGAGGTACTTCCTTCTTGATTCATTTGCATAGACTGGATTTGTTCCTCTTGTCTAACATTTTCTCTATGTTCTAGAGCATGAAACATATTTCTATTTCTTCTTCCTCTCTTTGTCTAACTAGGCCTAGAAGTACTTGGAATACTTTCTTCCAATCTATCCTTAGGAAGCTTATTGCTTTGAGACCTAGTACCTTTGTAACTCATCTTGTGAATGATTCCTGACCAGGACTGCAACAGAGATTGTTAGAGTTGCCACCCAAAATTTGGGAATTCTTCTTTAAAATATAGGCACCAATGGTAACCAGCTAGTTTCTATAGGGTATGAGACCTGGCTCAACTAAACCCTACAATTTAGAAAAATATTTATTACAACTCCCCAGCAGAGTCACTAGTCTGTTAGGTGTTTTTCTTATGGGTCAAACTTGGCAAGGACATTGGCATTGATTCTCAATAAATAGGTTTCCAAGTTTGCAAGAAAAGCCTAATTGATGAGGATTGGATAAGATCCTCCTTCTGCTTTGAGCTCCATAGGAATCAGGTGGGTATTGCCTACAAATAGGTTACTTTCTTTCAAGTAAACTATGGAATGGTGGATCATGTCTTCATTGTCATGCCATTGAGTTTCATAGAGATGCTTTATAGAAGATAATCCTAAAGATAGATTAGAACAACTTGTTGTAGGATATGACTAATGAAACTCCTAGTATGATAACATGAAAAATGGCATAAGGGTGATGAGTCCTTCTTTTAATGAGTGAAACTCAAGGAAGGCTAACCTTTGATTCACTCTTCAAGGAATCAACAACTATGGACTGTAAAACATCAGGGACAGTCCTATTTTTTACGTACATGAACATGAAATGAAATGGTATTGATAATGATGAATTTTGTGTTTGATGACTGAAAGGTGTTTGAGTGACAAAGATCAGATCATTGCCTAATCCTTTGGGCAAAGATTCTAACATAAATCAATAAAGGAATTCCTAGGAAATACAATGATATGCCTTACAAACCACATACAATTTGGATAGAATGCCTTACAAACTATCTTCTCAAACTAGGTTTGCTACCATCAAGATCTTCCACAAATGTATTTATTCTCTGAAATTACACACGAGGATCTAATTCTCTCCTTGAAAGAAACTCATGCAACAATTAGATAGCCACCTTACAACTAGAATGTTCCAAATGCCTTACAAATAGAGACATACAAGAATAAACAAAAAGAAAAGAGACAATAACAGAACCAAGGTAGAAATTTTATTATATTTCATGGAAGGGTATCAATACATACAAATAAACTCTTTACTCAAGATCATAGGATCAACAATTTGCTCTGCAAAGTTTGTATTATTAGCATTCAACCATCAAGAATATGGAACTAGAGAATAGAATCCCTTGGATTGCCAAAGACTAGAACCAGGAACCAAAAAGATGGAAAAATCAGAAATCTAGGAGACCCAAATTTTTTTGGAACGCTTACAAAATCAAAACACTTACTAATTATACCACTAGCTATCTTGGAATCCCAAATAGGTTAGGATGCAACAAGCTTTAGATAGCTAGGGTTAGGGTTTCACCCACTAAATCAACCAATATTAATTAGTAATAAATTCTAGGGGAGAAAACCAAGCAACCTAGACAAATGGAACCAAAATTGATCTTCATCAATGAAAATCCTTTGATTTGTACCGAAGATCATGAAAACACCATGCCTTTTCAATCTATTTGTACACCTACGACACACCTTGAGCTTTACCTATGTCCATTTCATGATGGTACAGGCATCTACAAATAATCATCAAACCCTCTAGACCACCCTGCAGCAGTCGACACAACAACTTCATCAAATCCTACCGTAAACACCATTAATTCTGGTCCTTTCTGTTGCTGAGAAACCATCAAAATTTTGAATTTGAACAACAACAGCTATTTTTTAATTTCAAACAAGGGTTTTAGCTAGAAAATAAGGAAAAAAAATTGCAGACCAAAAAAAAAATGGGAGGGCCATGAAAATTTGTAGGTGCCAACACCTTCTTCAATCTTCCTGTCTTCTTCATTTCTAGATCTGATGCTGCTAGCATAATCTTCGCTCACACTTATGCTTCTTGAAAAAGTAGGATGGACACTAAGTGAACTGAATGTTGTCTCCATTCTATGAAAGTCTCCTAATAACCTTAGGTTCAAATCTATAAGATTTTCACAATCCATATATATGCTTTTATCAGTTTCTAGATTCGATTGTGTAGAGTTTTTTACCATCAACGTTTCAGATCATACTACATGATCCATAATCAGGATGCAAGAGAGAAAGAGGAACAAAAAATGGTGGATTGTAGATCCCTTATCCCTCCTCCTCCTTTTATTGCTTTCTAGATCTGAAATCCACAATTTTTGTTCCTCTTTCTCTCTTGCATCCTGATGATGGATCATGTAGTATGATCTGAAACATTGATGGTAAAAAACTCTACATAATCAAATCTAGAAACTGATAAAAGAAACCTTAGGTTCATTTTTTCTACTTCCAATCTTCCAAGAAGAGTTTCTATGGTAAATTTCATAGTACAAGGAATAACTTGTTCAATCATCTATGTTGTCTTCTTGAATGTAGGAGTCAATGTCCTTAGAATTTTCCATATCACTTCATTCATTGTCTTTGTTCCTCCACAAAATTTTATACTTGCAACAATCTCTGATATTCTACCAATATAGCTTCTAATAGATTCATCTTCCATCATTCTTATATCTTTAAATGCACATATCCAATTATGTAATCTAACTTTCTTTGCATGTTCATCATCTTCAAAAGTAGAGTGTTAAGATAACCAAATTTCATGAGATGTTTTCATATATTTTACTTGACTATACTCATTTTCTGGAAGGGCTGACAAAAGTGCTTCTCTAGCAAGTATGTTACACATGAATAGATCTCTTTCCTCATTAGTACATGTTTCAATGTTATCCTCATCAATGATAGTCTTATGATTGTTTGTAATCAACCAATAACCTCGTCCTAAACATAGTAGATGTGTCTTCATCTTTTCTTTCAAACTGTCAAAATTTACTCCATCAAACTTAGGGATTTCTTTCCTAAAATTTTCCATGGATCTCCTTATGCTGTTAAACTTTTCTTTCAAGGACCTCCTTTTCTAATACCAATTGTTAGAAATTAAAGTCCACCAAGATAACGTAGAGGGGGGGTGAATTAGTTATCAAATAAATACAACTTTTATCAACCTTAATAGATTTTAACCATGTAAGAAATGTAATCAACAACCATATAAAGGTATACATGCATAATAACACAATGACACAAGATACGTTGACTAGGGAACCTCTTGATCAAAGAGTAACCCTAGTGGGAATGATGCCCATAAAAGATGCACTAATATGAAAGTTCCTTGTGAGAGGATGGACTCTATTAGGAGTCTTATGAATTACATTCAATACATATTAATCCATGTTAGGAGATTTTGAATCCCTATTAAAAGATTCTAACTATGTTAGGCATTATAGAAGACAGAAGGACCCACTGCCCAAATAGCTCCAGGGTAAGATCAGTGAACTCACTGTCCAACTGATCTTTTTATTACTCAATAGAATAATACCAAAATATTACTAACCTCAACAATCCAATACTCCTTCTCTGACTTTGCCAAACCGCACCAACTCCTTCTTCAGATCTCAATACCAGATCTTAGTATTTCACATATCTTCTTTCACAATTTCATTTTCACAATACTTACATTCATCACACTGCATATTACAAAAAGGAATACATTCCTTCCTTTATACCACACTCAAGTAATTACAAATAAGTTGGCATACAAATTACAAAATAAAAGTTTCCACACATTACATCAAAATTACACAAAACTATCAGCTTCCAGTGAATATAATTCTTCGCTCGTGCGACCTCGGATCTTGCACTATCATCCACATCACTATCAAAATTTCTTCAATTTCTCTCTAACTATGCATAACCAGATTCCATCCTGATTAGGAGATATCATCCAATTTCCACAAACCGCTACTCAGGAACATTGCCTAAACATTGCTTCCATTGAAATGCTCATAACTTCCATGAATAAATGAATTACTATCTATGCTCTTAAGCATGATCTTATAACACATCATAGAGTAATTCCCCAACTCCGCATAGCTTTATCTTCAATATCCCAAGTGCGCTAACTCAAACAATGTTTGCTTCTCTTCTAATCTTCAGTAGATCATTTTGTTGACATCAATGACAATCACAGTCATGAATGCAACAAAAAATACTACATAATGGCTGCTAATACTCCCCCATAGGATATATTCAGCATTCATTCCTAACAATATCTTCATTGTTGACCAAAACTATAGCATTGTACCTTGTTATCCTGATTCTCGACTTAGTCATTTTCATGACTGTGACTCCAGTGGCAATCTTCTCAACATGCAATCACTCCAATCATAAGTTTTTCCATAAATGAAAACCCTCAAGTGATTCCTAGTGGTCCAAAACATCACTTTCCAACAATCTCTCCCTTTGGCATTGATGGAAAATCTTAGAAAAATGACTAAGTGTCACAATACAACTCTCTTCATTTCTTTTTCTCTTTTTTCCTTTTTTTTTTGTTTTACAAATATTTTATTTTCTTTACTATTTTCTTCTCTACATATTACTCTCTCATATTTCTTTTCCTTCCTCATTTTTTTCTTTCTCTTCGTCTCCCTTTGACATCAATGGAAAAGGTACATTCAAAATTGCAAAAATTAAGCACAAAGGATTTAGTGTTTAGTTACCAGATTTAAGACATCTTGGAAAGAGTTTTCCAATGTCTTCACTTCCTCATCCCATAAATTTAATAGAAGCTCACTGACATGGATTAATATATTTAATGCATATGATGCTATCTTTGTTGACTTAAGCTCTATAAGTGTAGACATAGTCATTAAGCCTTCAACCTTTTTCATCTCCAATAGATGTGAATCAAGCATTGTAAGCTTAGGGGTCAGTAGGCTTCTCAATAAGAAAAATCTATCTATAACTCTCCTTTTCTCTATTTCCAATACCCCTATCTTATCCAATAGCCTAGATATCTCTTTGTTTATTTTTCCCACATTTTGTGAAAATGATTCACAACTGTCCATAAGATTGTCAAGGGTAGCCCTATCCTTGGCTATGATCTCATCAATGTTCTTTATGTGTATGTAAGGATTTATGCATTAGTTGTATATTTTCCTACCTTGTGCTTCGCAAATATTAGCCTTAAGAGTAGTAGCCTTGAGAATGTTTAAGTCCCATGAAATGGACTTATAGACTTATGTCATCTTCTTTTCCAAAAACTTCTTCTCAACCTTTTCCTCTGCAGTTTTTAGCAATGAATTGAAATGATTATCAAATCTATCCAACACTGTACCAAGGTTCTCATCTTCATCCTTTTCTTTGAAGATAACTAGTGAGGGGAGTATCTTGTTCACTATTTCTACAGCCCTGACCATTACCTTAGCTCTTTTGTCACCTTTCTGAACTAATATTTCCTTAGCTTTAGAAAAATCCATAAATGATAGCCTCATCAACTCATCCCCATCCATTTTCTCCACATTATAAATCACTATTTTGGCCATACTTTCCAACAATAAGGAGGTGTCCAAACTAATCTCGGTAACATTTTATGATTTGATCTATTCTACCTTCTTATCATTTAGCTAAATTTCTTTCTCTTGTACTTTTTCTTCTTGTTTCTCTTTTGATTTCTCTTCCTCTATCTTCTCTTGATCTCCAACCTCCATCACACTATCCACATTATCAAAAAATGAATCATTAACATCCTACAAAGTGTCAAGGGTCACAAGTACACCAGTGACAAAGAAATCTAGTTGCATGCTATCTTGAACACTTTCATCCACTGCCTTGGAACTTTCTCCTAAACCCAAAGATATAAGCTTAGAAGCCTTGGGAGGTGAGGCCTTCTTCATCATATCATACATTAGAACTTGGTCTAATTCCTTTTGGGTGTTGTCAATTACCTCATCATATTTTTTAGCCATAATTTTTACTAGTCTAGCCTTTGTCCTCAGTAGGGGTTTTAGTGCATTTATGATTCTCTCTCTTTCCTATAGAGATACAACTAGTAACATGTCTTCAATCATCTTGTTCCTTATGTTCTCATCCTCTAACTGTGCTAACTATTTCCTAATATCTAGTTTACTGTATAGGTCTTTGGGAATGCTTCCTTCAATCTCCAACCAATTCTTCTTAAAAGCTAGCAGATGCTCAATGATAGTATCTTCAATGACTGCTTGGTCTTCAAAGTCATATCTCTCATAGTATCTATTTATTGTTAATTGATTTCCATCTTTAATTACTCTCTTTTGTAGTTATTTAAGGTCTGGTTCCCATGAGGTTTGTGGAGCCTTTTGAGTTTTTTTGTCTCCCTCTTTGTCAACTTCCTTTTCTTCCTTCTTTTTCCTCTTCACTTTTGTCTCTTTTTCCTTAGGACTGTCCTACTTACCTGTCTTTGTGGATCTTATGAGAATAACTATAGGCACAACATCTTGCATTTCTTCCTCTTGAGAGGCTAACAAATCAACAATATCAACATTAGGAGCTACTATCTTTTCTTTCTCCAAAGGAATGGGTGCATCGGTTGCAATGCTAGAAGATGCCTCCATCTTATTTTTCATCTCTATCAACTCCCTTTTTGTGATTCCCACCTTCACAGAAATATCTTCAACAATATTTTTGACTTTCCTTTTCCTTGTTACCTTCTCTTTCTCTTCTCTGACTTTTTCATACTTCTCCCTATATGTTCCCCATCTTTCTTCGGTAGGGTCTTTTTTCGCTGCCAGTACATGCTCCAATCGCATAGTTAGGATTTCAGTACTTAGCTCATATCCTATAGGATAGCACCACTTCATTCTTGGCTCAACTACCTCAAAGTAGACACAACTAGTTTCAACCATGAAACAGATAGTGTCCTCATATTTTTCCACTAAATTCTCTGGTATCCTATACCTCTCTTTCATCTACCTCTATAGCATCTTAATAATGCTAAACAATTCTCCATCTACCTAGCTCTTATTCTATTTTCTATATTACTCTAAGATCTAAAGTCCATTGGGTTCATTATCTTTCCATTCTCTAGGATGCATGCCAGGAAACTTGTAAATGATATGAATATACATATGAATTAGCAATGATCTAAACCTAAATGCCTTAGATTTTTCCTTCTTTATAGCCTTCACATTATCAATAAACTATTTTGCTAGGATTTCATAGAGATTATACTTTTTTTTTCTTTCACCAATTTGTATGCCATCATGATGACCCCAACAGATGCAAAATTAGGTCTGCTACTATAAAAAAAATTGTAGCCTAGCAACATTGCTACCAATCTAACATCTTGCAAATAAATGTCATTTCCCTCTTATCCCTCTTCGAATGTGTTAGGGTTTCTTCCATATTCCTTAGGTTCTTTTTTGGTATAGGTAGGGCTCCTTCATTGTCAGGGCCTATGATCTCATGAATCAACTATGCACATATTTTCAAAGGTTGTTCACCAATCCACAAAATTTGATCATGAACTCTACTAAGAATGATCTTAAACCATTCAAATTCCATGAATTCTATGAGTAGGGTTAACTTAAGGATTGATTGATCTTTTAGGTTCTTAAATTCCTCTACCATGGATCCATCATATTCTACTATACTATCCAATTCACTATAGATGTTAACCTGACCAATGATTTCATACTTGCAGTGTATGTATTCCTTAATGTCTTCTATGTGCAACACGCCTATGAGGGTTTGTGCAAATGCTCCTTCTGGATCATCCTCATAGGATTTGAATGGATGCCTCTTGAACATATACCTAGGTCTATCTACAACATCATAAACTACTAGTGCATCCATGAATTCTCTAAGAGATTAGGTCTAAGTACCTTAAACATGCCTAAATTTGGTGCTTTTCTTCACGTGATTACATAATCACTCTGCCAGATGACTGATAATCTCCTCAAATATATTCTCCTTAAGGGCTCATCAAAAAATGGTGTATATTTGAGGTCTTTTAAGTCTATTTATCTATTGCAAGTTGAGTATGTGTATTAAACATAGGTAGCTCAACTTTGCATGTCATCCAATCGATACAAAACTCATAAACATAGTAGATGAATCTCCAAGTGCTGGACTCTCATCCATAGAATCCTTAGTGTCTATACACATCATACCTAAGCTCACATGAGCCTACTCTACATATGCAGGGGTTGGATAATTTATGTTCACTACATCTAATGCTCCCCATAAGGCCATGCATCCCTTTAGGTTGATGCCTCAAATAAATCATCATGTGAAGACACAATATCATCTACTATCTCTCCCTGAACCATTTCTTTGTTTAAAAATTTCACCTTCCATATCTGAACATTCTCCTTTCTCTCTGATTTCTTGAAATGATTCCAAAATTCATCCATGTACTCATTAAGACTCTTACCACTATCCCAACATTTTTCCTTATAACCATAGGAGGTGGTCCTCTTGGTTCACAATCTCTTCTTGGTCCTCTTCTGTTGTATTCTCCATTATATCTATGAAACTTCACAATGTGACCTAGATTGTTACATATATATCAAGTAGGTGGTCTCCTTCTATCTTGATTAGTCTGCAACTTATAATACCTTGTTCTATGTCCAAAGTTATTGCATTTTTTACATATAATCTTGACTGTTGACTCTTCTTTGACATACTTATACCTAGTCTAATTAGGTTTTCTAAAATCTTCTTTCTTGTGTCCATATTCATAGAAATTAAAATATTAACTAGTAAAGGTCTTAAAGTTAGCTTTACTTCTGCAATCTATTTTCATGTGTCCAACTTTTTTGCATCTTAAACATCTACCTCTGAAGGGTTTGAACTATTCTCTAGGTTCTTCATGAGTATGTCTCTCTTAAAGAGCAGCTCTTTCTTCAGGAGTAGGTCTTTCTTTAGTCTATGCTTCATTTTATTCTTCTTGGGTTTTTGAACTTTCTTCTTGATTAAATCCAACTCTAGTCATATCTCCTTTAGGATTTTTTCATTTTCTTTGTTCATCAATCTTGTCACTTCTCATGTGAAACTTCTCAATGTTTAATTTGGCTTGAGTGAGTTCACCTTTAATGATCTGATTATATTTTTCCAATTCCTAATATTTATCTTTGTATTAGTCAAGTTCAGTCTTCATTTGACTTATCTGCATATTAGCTTCTTTTAGTGACTCTTCAACTTTGTTTCTTTCATCCTTTTCATGTTTAATTTCTTTTATCATCAAAAGATTGATTTGTTCTTTTTCTTGCTCTACCTTCTTCACTTTGTCTGATGTATCACTATCTGAATCTTCTTTGATCTTCTCCATAAGGTCTTCTCTCTAAATTTTTGCAATCCCAAGTTGTTCTCTTAGTTTCCCGATGAAACCTTCTACTCTTGTTAATTTGAATTTTAGTTCGCCATTCTCAGCCTTGACTTTATCCAGATCTTCAAGTGCAGCTTCAAAGTTCTCTTGCAAATCTTCTGAATCCATTATGATCTCCCTTAAGCTACTAGGATTTCTCTGCAAAGGCCAATAGCTCTGATACCAATTGTTAGGATTAGGTAATACTGAGAGGTGGGGTCAATCAATATTTCAAAACTTTGATTTCAACTTTAAACAATTATAAACAATCCAAAGTAATACAAAAATGAAAAGAACATATAAGAATAGCACATCACTCATGACACCATGATTTTTTCTTGAGGAAACCATGGCCAAGGGAAAACCCCAGTGGGGATGGTACCCACAAATATGCACTAAAATATAATATCCCTGTTAGGAGATCTAGCCTTGTTAGGAGCTGATTGTTACATAGTACATTTTCTTGTTAGAGGAACAAAAAACCCTATTAGGGGTATACAAAACACTTGGTTATAGGTGGTGAGCACGTTGCTCTGACAATAAAAAACTATCTCAAAAGAATTCTCCAAAAGTGAACAATACAAGAACTTATCTTTCTTAGATAGTTCCAGTTTATAACTTGGCCTCTTACTGATCTCGCATCTGATCTCTGCTCTTAAATTCACAATCTTTTTCCATCATCATAAACATAACCATACTTCACTTTCACAAAAGCACTATATACTTATACAAAATCAGCCTTCAAGTCATCTTCAAAAATACCATAGAAAACATAATAATAACTTGTTCAAATTATAATTATGGAGTCGACAATATAGTCTATTCACCTATCTTAGCATGTTACCATATCCACTATACTCTCCTTGATCTTCACAACTATTCATATACCCTATTATAATGTTTTACTATCTTCGCATACCTTCCGAACACTATGTATCATCTTAAAATGGAAGCACTTCCATCTTGATAGGTTTAGCACCCTCTTTTAGTACATTTATCATGATAGACTTGCATTTAGGATGCATTCTGCACTTATCTTCTTCATTCTAGGTGAAATTAGGGTTAGGATCCCAAGGATTCTCCTTAATTTCCCTCTTCCATGGCTCTATTTTGTAGGTAGGACTTATAAATAGGTCCTCCTAGCCTTCATCATAGTCATCATAGAATTTTATGCCTATCCCTAGCATTCTGTCCCATTCTAGTATCATTTCTAGGTCTTTGAGCATCCCCAGGACCTCCTGTCCTGATTCTGGCTAGATCTAGGCCCATAGGGTCAAAGTCGAGGTTGATCTTAACTAGGTTAGAATCGATCTTGATCCTAGCTAGGTCAGAATCAAGCTCGATCCTAACTAGGTTAGAGATAAGGTTGTCTTTGACCTCCTCCAAAATATGTGCCCCTTTTTCAAATTTGGTCTTGGTGGGTCCCGAAATCAATGTCGGGCCCTTGGATCCAAGTGTGAAAAGGTTTTAATTCAAAATTTATTTAATTTTTTTCCATCCTTAGTTGGTTATTGTGATTGGACCTTAATTCAAGGTGAAATTTGAATTATCGGTCCTCACATTTCTCTAGGAGCCTCACCTTGAAACCTCTATATAAAGACTCTAATTTGCATTCATTTTCACCAAGCAATTTCATGATCAAGTTCTCTCAAGGAGATAATTTCATGAATAAGAAGATTTCAAGCAAGCAAGGAATGGTGAAGATGCAAGATTGCAAGAGGATGATATAGAAGATCAAGCCATTGTTGACATCAAGCATCTTTGTGAACACATACTTGGAGCAAGAGAGATCCTTTCTTCCTTGATCCATCATTATCAACTTTCAAGCATTCAAAGATACAATCATGGGGTAACAATTACAGATTGTGAGTTTGGTAGAAGTACTTTAGCCTTGGGGGCTTGGTATGCTTTTCTATCTCATTCAAATCTATGCATCGTTGTCTCATACTGATTCATGCTAGGGTTTAGATCTTGGAATTACACTTTCAATACATACACACATTCTATTTCAATCAGCTATTCATGGAGGTGGAGATCACCAAAATGGGGGTTTGACTAAGGCAAAACCCTATATAGCCACCCCAAAAAATCCCTTTTTCAGATATCTATAGTCACTATTTTAGGAATTAGAGGATAGATCTGAGTACCCTTTTCATCGAACTTCTGAGATCTATGAACAAAGTGAGAATCAACCTTCAGAATAAAAAAGTAGCATTTGACCTTTTATGAGGGTCAAAGACTACCTGCTGTCGGAAAGACGAAATTTTTCTGGGTTTTCTTTGTCTCAACTTCCTGATCCTAGATTTGGTTGTAGAATCTTCCAAAAATATACACATGCTTTAGAAAATAGGTATTTCAAAATCATTTTTATGATGAGGTATGTATCTTGACCTATTTAATTTTCAAGTATTTCCATATTTACTTATGCTATTTCAATTCAAAACAAAAACATATTAAAAATGAATAGTGTAGAATGTTAGGTGCATTGTTAAGGCTCCATTTTTCTCCTATTCATTTTGGCAAGTGTAGATTCTATTAGTACTATGAAAAATCCATGTGGTTTTGAGACCATATTCACAAAATTTTCCTAAGGTAATGTTCGGTGCTTCAAAGGAACGGTTTGAAAGGACCTAGTTTAAGACCATGTAGAAATGGGCTTGATGAATTTTATGAGATACAACTTGGGTAACAGGTTCAACACCTTTCATTTGACATATGCAGTGGGTTCCAGCTCCTAAGTTTTCAATCCGAAGTGTTTAGGGACTAGCCATTTTGAGGTGTTCACTTAGAACTGCATTTTTGCCAAAGTGTCAAATCACTGTAATAGACCCTATTTGCATTTGAATATCTTGTGTCTTGAAATGTTTCATGACCCACCACTTTTGGGATGTTTAGTATGCATATTAATGAATCTATGTTCCAATTTTTAGGCCATGATGAATCTATTTGCCCAATTGGCCAATCTGATTCCTTTTGCAGTTTCCAACAATTTGATGAGGATCAGTTACACAGTTTAGTCAGAGACCTTGTTCGGATGAGTGCATTAAGTTCCCTGAGATTGATCAAGATGTACTAGTTGTTGCATCATGTTTTAGTCATGGGAATGAATCATCTTGCCAATTTTCAGCCCCCCATGTGCCTGTTTGACATGTTTTCCAGAGCCTTTCAGTTTGCAGATTGTTAAGTTTCTTTAGCAATGCATGGTTTAGTTTTCTGACTGGCTCACTTTGGGATCCTGCTAGTTGCGTCTGAATCAAGGTCAAGCATAATTGAAGCTTGATCCATAATTTGGACATGACATTGATTCTCCATCATAATTTTTAGACCATGACGAATCCAATTGATGACTTCTCTCGATCGATTCCAAACCCAATTTCTATGAATTTGACTGTTTTCAGTTCAGAATGTTCTAGGTGGCCAGCTTTGGAGATTAATAATTGATAATCGGTTCATTTTTTGATGAATCTGAATGTGGAATTTTTTTCTATATGTGAGAGAGAATCTTTGTCCAATTTTTCAGTCTGTGAGGTTTCTATTTGATCCATTTTCAAGACCAGTGAAAGGTGTTCGAGATTGATAAAAGGTGTGGATGGAATAATTCTGCAAAGTCCCCCTTTTCAAAAATTCGTAGCTTTTGAGCGGATGAACACCTTCAGTTGAGGATCATTTTTTTGTGATCTTTGTTGATTGTTCTTCTACTAGTTTCAGTGGCTCATCTCGAGTTTGTCGTTTGATATTTTTTAGATCATCTGTTTCCGAGGCAGTCGGCAGTGTTTTCAGTTTGTGGTTTTCCAATATTTCTGAACAGGTGTTTTTAACTATTAAAATATTCTGCCTTGATTATTGTTTGGCGAATCCATTTGGTAGGATGTTTGTCTGTGGTACAAAGTTTGTGTCCGCCAACTTTCAGCTTCCAACGGTTTGTTTTGAGTAGTGTTTCTAAAAGGCGACTGGAGGCATTTGATTTAAAATTACCGGCTGGTGAAATAGTGAAAATTCAAGTCTTTTTTAATATCCAGTTAGCTGGATCCGATCCAATTGCTAACGCTAGTTGTTCTAGATTTTTTTCAGGGCCGATTATTTAAGTTTGAAATTTTTTTAGGCTGGACCTGCTTGGGGTCCAACCTGCCTCATTATTGTCAAAAAAAACTTCGTTGGCTTCATTACATTAGGCCGCTGGCGATTGGTGAGTTTAACAAGCTAGGAAGACCTGCAAATATAGATCCAAAGGAAGAATCTAGTGAGGTTTTGATTTTGATGAAATGGCATTAGGGGAAGTGTGTGAGTTAAAATGAGCTGATCACAATTAGATTGATGGATTTTGTTAAATGGTTTCAAAATCCTTTTCATGTCCATTTTTATGACAAGAGCTCTTCTGAATTTGAAGAAAGAATAACATTGATCACCAAATCATTTCATACTAAGAAATAGGATCAAGCATGGTTGTAGGATATGATAGAAATTTTTTTAAACAAGTCCATGAGTGAATTTCAATGTATTCACAATTCTCCATCAACCGCATTCATAAAGGGGATTACTCCATCACGACAGGGATTTCATTCAGCTTTCAATAAAATGTTTAGGCAATAATCTTATTCAATGTAAGGTGTCAGATCAATAAAATCATAGATTGCACATCATTTATCCGAGGTGATGGGCATACTTTTTAGCGAAAGTTATTCACACCACAAATTAGCAAACACTATAGAATGAAGTCTGTGAGCACTATTTTTCAGCAATATATATTTCAACCAAATGGAGGCATGGGTTTTTGTTGGGGGCCTCCAATGCTCCAAACTGGGCATCACTTTGATCATAAATATTCTCCATATAGTGCAACTTCCAAATATTAATAACTTTATAAGATGGTGTGTTCATCTAATGAAATGACATTGGACATAAGAATTCTCACTGCTATGCTGCCAAAGAATGCAGGTGCGAACTTGGACTAGAATCTATTGAGAGGTGCAATAGCTAGAGTAGTGATTTATTCACCTGATCACCCCTTGGTAGATATAGAAAAAAATTTCCTGTGCCTTATGGTTGTCAGTACTATTTTGTGTGCATCTTTCTGGCTAGCATGGTGCACATTTGGGGGTGCCTTGTGTGCCATTCATAGTAGTATGAATGCACCTTGGAAGGGCATCTCTGTACATTTGTGCTCTCCATTCGGTGTTTTCTCTATGGATGAGGCTATGAGAGCCCTCAAAAAACACAAACCATATTAGTTGGGGGTTTCTACAGGTGTCACAAAGGAATTACGCCAGACATGAGGGTGGTTAAGTTGTAGACATAGCATAAGGGTCTTGTCCCACATGCACCAAGAAGCATGTACTCACAGTATTTATAACACACAATGCTTAAAAAGATGGTAAAGTGATAAGAGAAGAGGAAGACGTGTGGGCATTGAGCATATGGGACATGTGTGTAGAGATAAATTTTAAAGCAGAAAACTATTATAAATAAAGCTCGATATATCCCACATTGCTGGTGGGAAAGAAGAACAAAAAGTTTATAAGGTGAAACGCATACTATGCTATTATTGAAGGAAGCAGACACAAGTCAAAAGAGCTCCCTCATATGTATAGAGACCGAGGTGGATGGTGACTTGGCAGAGTGGGCCCACATGCGTAGGTTGATATATTGGGATGCATGTCTAGCATCTGACAAACATCACCATAGCATCAAGATAAAGTTGCACGCCAATTAGTATAGTGGATTTAGTGACATGCTAACACTTGTCAGCCTAATGATGTGGCAAGATTGTACATCAAGGTGTCCAGATGGATTCAACAACCAGTTAGAATGTGACACTTGGCAGAGGATGGTGACAAGGCATTGACGAAGCAGGATCGTGCAGATGGTCGACCGTCTTGGGATACATTCTGATTCGACGGATGTCACCAAAGTGCAAGATTGAAGATGCTCATTCGTTAACCATTACGGTATGATGACATAGAGACATGTGTCCTAAGGTGAGCTGTTGGGTGGATGCACAAGGGGTGAGGCTAGCCAATCAGAGAGTGAAATGTGGCATAACTATGATGACAGGTGTGACATGGCGATGAGATGGACCAGCGAATGAATCAGGTGATGCCAAGTGGCATGGGACCCACCTCAAAATTTGAGGTCTGCATAAAGTTATTAAATTCGAATTTGAATAGTCAAAGTATATCAGAAATTCAAAAATTTAAGTAATGAAGGTTGTTCACAGAGAATAATGTTTGAGGGCTTCATTTTTACCCAAATATGCAAGTGTTATATGTTTTTGAAATTGGCACAAAATGAGCTTTCCAATGGTGGTGCTAAAAATCAGATTTGACAAAGTTGGTGAGAGTAATAATGGACTATGTATTCCAAGTTTAGATTTGGGTAAAGATACAGATTTTTGTAAAAGATGTTTCTAGATTGAAATGGAATCAGATTTGTCTAGGATATTTTTGAGAGTCTTAGGGTTGAATGTGTTGCCCTAAAAATGCCCTAAATGATCTTTTGTTTATTGTATCCTTTTCTCTTATAAAAGGAATTTTGTGATCATTTAAGGGTTGGCTAAAAATTCTTGACACAAGAAGCTGAAAAGCTAAGTGTGTATCCTCAGTCCAGATTATAATATATGTTGCTAGTTGTATCAGTAAAGGGGAAAAACCTTCAAAATCCTTTGCATATTCTCTAGGTTTTGTATTCTAGAATAGTTTGTAATACAGGAACTTGAGTTCTCATACTTAATGCAGTTTTCAATTTTCAGATCTCTCCTTCTATTGTGTTTCTTGGGTTTTGAGTTTTCTGACTCTTTGCACAGGGTTTACTTGTGTATGTGTTTTATCTCTCAGCCTTGATCTAGGATCAGGTTAAAATTCTTTGAGTGAAACATAGATTCATTTGGTTCAATCAGGAAGGATGTTTGTAAGCAGTGTATGAATCTGGTTTATTGTGTTGATGACTTGGAATCTGTGTTCTTGTATTTTGTATCTATCTCAGATATATTGCCCAATGGACAAGGCACTGATCAGAAGTTAGTATCTCCTATAGTGATGCAAGTTTGGCATGGTTGTTTACATTCTATAAGAAATCATTAAATCAATACTAGTTTTTTACATTTTATTTACTTTATGTGTTGTTCTACCCAGTGATGGAGAGTGAATGAGTAATAGGTTGTTACTTAGTACTTTCTCACTATCATCTGTTGTAAGATTTAGTATTAGATAAAGAATAGAGTCATATCTCTTGGATCAGGTGTACCCACCTTGGTTTTGTAGAGCTAGAAGTGAAGAGGGTAGTCTTGTCCCTATAGTTGGTCCAGTTGCTTATAGATTTCCCATATTTGGAATTAACCACTCCTTAACATCAGTCATAAGTATATTGGTATCTCATGGAGTGTAAAATCCTATCCATGAACCAACAAAATGGTGACTCTGTTGGGGATAGAGATTATAATCATGCGTAAATAATGTAGGTTCCAAGTTGAGTTGGACTCCTAACCTGCCTATTTCAATCAGTGATATCTCTAACATTATAAATCAGTTATAAACAACGCAGGTGTGAGTAGAGCTAGACTCCTGGCTGACTTGTTTATCATATCTAGTGGTTTCCATTAAAGTGCAAAGAGTCAGTTTGAAAAGTTTTGATATCATCTCACCAAGTTGTGAGTGGTGACTCTGAGATCCTGTGTTTGATCAGTGCAAAGTTTCAGAATAAAGATGTGATGTATTCTTCTCTGATAAATAGTATTTGAAATTCTGGTGAAGTTTGTGTCAACTTTATAAAAAATAAATTTGATGGAGTTTTGAAGTGACCTCTGAAACTTTCCATCATTTCTAGCCAAAGAAAGAATTGTAGCATCCGAACTTACTAGGTATTTCTCATTAGATGTTTTTTATTTGTATAATCCTATTCAGTGAAAAAGTCACCAAATAAAAGGATTTTAAAAAAATGTGGGTCTACATATTTCTCCAGACTTGTTTAAAAATCTGGGTTGTATCTTTGGAAAAATATGTATGTATAAGAGGTTTTATGTTTGCATAAGTTGTTTGTAATAAAAATCTAAAAACCTCATCAAGAGGAAGTGCAGTTTGTAATGGATTCAAGTAGAAGTATTTCTGGATAGAGGTATGCTTCATTCTATTTTGATGGCATACATGATTTCCTGAATGAGATTCCTACTAAGATTAGGAAGCATTTGAAAGAGTTTAAGGGGAAACAATCAGATTCAACATGTGATCATTTGCAAGAGTTCGCTGATCTAATGGGAGACTTCAAAATTTTCCATGAAGATGTCATCATGAAGTTGCTGGATCAGACATTAAAGGATGATGTCAGGGTTTGGTTCTATTCACTGCCAACAAATTCTATTTCTTCATGGGTGGACTTCAATTTAGTTTTCATGGAATAGTTTGCTGAGAGAATTGATGTGAGTATTTTACTGAACAAATTGATGGAAATTCAAATTGAAAAAGATGAATTGGTTCCACCATTCAACATCATCTTTTCCAAAACATTAAGTGATATTCCAATGAGTTACAGATCCAATGATCAAGTATGTTTAATAATTTATTTGGGTGCATTCAGTAAAAAGATGAGCTTCCTATTAAGGAATATAGAGCCAAATAATTTACATCAGGCTTTTATGACAGTGATGGACATTGAAAATAACTTGAGATATAAAATTGCTAAAGGGTTTTTATCTGCTGGAGTCCATTGTCATGATGTTCCAATCAAAGAAGATGGATGTAAACTAGAAAATGAAACTCAATGACAAAATGTTTCCATCTCTGCCAATCCTATTGATCATGTTTCAAGCTATACTTCTGAATAGAATGTGAATGAAGAAAATTTGCGGCAAAAATTGATTGTCCCTGATATAGAAGTTAACATGGTTAGTGAAGAATTACAACATTTTCTTGATGTAGAGATAGATATTTACAAAGGGTATAAACCAAGTAAATTTGAAACTATTTCTTCTAGTTGTGAGGCTGCAAAAACTTATTGTTTGCAATCAAATATTGAAAATGAAGAGGAGGTAGATCTTTCATCAGATGATGATGAAGCCGCAGGTGATGAAATTATGTTAGTTTTCAGTGATGATGAAAGTGGGGAAGAGGATCCAAGGAGTCAAAGTGATCCTAATCTTCTTGAAGACAAAGCAATGATTTATGGACAGCCTTGTCAAGAGAATGGACAATTGTCATATACTACAAATGATTGTGAAAAGGTTGATATGAATAGAACAGAAATGCATTCTTTTTTTTTAGATAACTGTAGACATGGAAAATTGGCCAAAGCCTTAAATCAATCAAAAGGTGCATCAAATAATCAAAATAGCATGAAAAATCAATAAATGGAACAAAGGCAATTCAAATCAAAGGAAAATTCAATTAAATGATTAAATAAAGCTTGAAAAGGGGAAAAACACTACGAAATTGATTAAATTCAATTAATGACATAGTTGTTGAAAGAAAAAATCAAAATGAACGTCTTACCCTTCATGGCTAAATTTAATTACTTTAATTAATTAATAAATCATAATTTCCCTCAACAAAGCAAATTGGAGACAAAATGGACACAAATCACTCACTTTTGTTGAAATGGTCCAGCCTTTTGAAACCATTTAAATGATTGTCCCCTCCTTGTCCCCCCATTTATGGACAAAGCAAAGCCAATTGACCTTACCCAAGCATAACCATGATCAACTCACTCTACCCCTTACCCTTGGGAAAATCCTAAAAATAGAAGGCATTTTGAGGCATTATTCATCCATCACATATCTAAGAATTGCAGCCAAGCTCTTTCAATTTGCATCCACACCACTCACTTAGCTATTTCCATTGATAATTAGCTTAAATTGTTGATCATTTGTAGATTTCTTATCAAATAGAGCTAGAATTTGATAATTAGATCTAGTTTGCTTATCATAGTAGTTCAATTTTTCATTATTAGAGTGTCACTAGTGAGGATTTGCAGCTAAGAGCCTCATTTACCACTTAAATATAGAGAACCATGAGATATTTAGATTAATTTGTGCATTATTTAGATTATTTTGCTTTGAATAGTGTAAATTCTCTTTAAATCTTGTTATTTCATGAAGGTGTTAAACAAAAAAGGACATCCTATCAGAGTATACCTTGTTGTTTTAGAGGCTTATAAAATTAAGTATGTTTCCTTGAATTGGGAATTTCATCCTTAAGTTTGTGAATTTTGCAAGTATTTTGGTAAAAAGAATCAAGAGCATAATCAAATTGTAGTATTTTAAGCTTTTGATTTTGGTTTCCCCTCACTTTGTTCATTTGTGTTGACTAACTTGTTGGCGGAGGGAACGTTTTGCTAAGGTAAGGGAAGGATTTGGAGAGAAAATGAGAAAAACTACTACTTACAAATGCGCCTAGCCTTTTCTAGCATCACTTAAGGTATTTTTCTCATCAAGCTTGCACATTCCCTTAGCTTGTGGCATTTCAAAGTTCAAAACAAAGTTTAATCATAAAAGGGAAAGAATAAACACTTCAATTATAAGAACCCCTTTGTCACGGGGTTGAAAAAGAACAATTGATTGTAAATGTTTGGGAGGAATCCACTTTTCATGCTTTCAATGAATGTGTTTAGAACTTAGTGGGCTCACCTCCTAAGATTGCCTTAAAGGGCTGGTGAGAGAGACAACCCAAAGTGGGATACACTTGCCTTTGCCACAAGAATCCAAACCACTATAAAAAGAAACACATGTATCCTTAATGGGGTGCATGTCAAAAGGATTTTAGCCCTTTTGAACTTCCTCTAGTAGTCCTAACGAATTGCACAAAATCATACTTCAGTGCATGTGGGAAGCCCCTTAACATACTTGGGGGATGAACAGTTGAAATCCATTTTGAATAGAATCCACACTACAAAATGGTAAAAATAGCAAGAACTACCTAATAGAGCCATTTAAAAGCCAAATTTGTGCTATGTAGCTTGCTTGGAAGTCTTTCTTGTGACCAAAACTATGGAAATGTTGGAGAATATACACATTAGAGTGATCTAGGGATATGGTGAACTATTGATGTGTGTGTTGTGATTGTTTTCAACTTTTCAAACAAGAAGTTCCAAAGTACTTAATCAAAATATAATTAAATTCTTAAATCTTACAAATTGATCAAGACTTGTGACACGTTCCAAACCAACCCAACCGGATTGAAATTAAAGAAGGAAGGATTGATCCATAATGATGAGCCTATTTCAGGGAATGTCTGAAGATCAAATTTTGGAAGCATCCAAAAATACCGTATTGATCGAAGAAATGGAATTAATTTTGAAATAGTATAATGAAGCGTATTCCCTTTATTTAGCTCAATCAAGAGGTAGACTTCCTCATAATGATGACACATCAACTTCAAGAAAGGATGAGGAAAAACAAAAAGATACTTTATCTAAAGAGCCATCATTAAGATCAATTTGGCCATTCCTTTATGATGATGGGCCATCTGTATCTTCATCCTCCTCACAAAAAGAAGCATTTCAAAGCAATAAGGTTATCTCAGATCAAAGGAAATTGCATAATCAACCTATTTGTGATCAAGGTAATAAAGAGTATGGAGTGAAAAATACCACTCTCAAGCAAGATCTAATTCAAAAACCCCCATATAGCAGGAGTAATCCTTTCATCCTTCGTCCATCTCCCAAACCTCTACCTAGCAAGGTTTCTTCCATGACTTGTACACCTTTCATCCTTCATCCATCTCCCGAACCTCTATCTAGCAAAGACCCTCCCATAGCTAACATTCCTTTCATCTTTTTTTCATCTCCCAAAGCTCCACAACTATCCAAAATTCCTCCATCAAAGAATGAGCCTAATGATGACACTTTTCCCATTGACTATGTCTACCCTCAAGCGCTACCTCTAAAAGAAACCCAAGCTAACTTACATCTTTTTGTAGACCTTTTCCATGCTTCAAAGATCTTGGACCCCAAGGCTTCATGTGCTTCAATGCTTATTATACCCCTTCAAAAGGATCCTACATCATACCTCCAAACATCCCCCATACATATCCAAACATCTACCTTATCCTTAGAAGTGGCTCCATGTCAAGAAGATAATCCAAAGAGAAAAGAGATAAATAGTGATAAAGATCAAGATCAAGATTATACACAATCTCCTCCCATATTTGATGAAGGTCCCATATCCCTTGAACCTTGTGATGATCCCCTTGAATTCTTTCATGGCTTCCAAGATGATATCCTTCCATTCTAAGAACAAAGTACCCTTCCAAGTTCCACATCTTCTCCACTTCCCAAGCAAGATCAAGATATCTCTTCCATAACTTCCAATGAGAATATTGAAAATCAAGAGAAAAATACCATCTCGACACAATTTGAAGATCTTAGTTAAGATCAAAGCATCCCATCATTTCCTTTTCATATTCCTCCATGTTCACCTCAAGAAAACATCATTCTTCCAAATCCCTTGCAAGATAATAAATCCCTTCAAGACTTCATTGATCCTATCAAATGTGTTCCTATCAAAGCTACTCATGAGCATATGGGTATAAAGATAAATCTTAAAGATGAGAACCATGGAAATGTGGCTCCTTTCAAAGATATTGATATCCCTTTCACACCTTATATTCCTCCATTCAAATGAAACCATATTCCTTCACTATCCTCCAATAAAAGTCTTCATCTCTTCCATCCATACTAGGTCCATATATTCCCTCATCAACCATTCCTATCATCCCTAGTTATCCATTCACTTACCCTACCATGTATCAAGATCAAGGAAGGCATAAATACTTGAAGAATGTCCAAACACCAATCCATATGAACCCTCCATATTATTCCTATTCATCCACAATTCCTAAGTCTTTTGGAAGCAATTTTTATGTGCAACATAAAATTCATAAATCCAAGAATCCATATGTGTATAAAAATCACAATGTCCCATCTAATCAACATGTGAATGAAAAGAAAAATGAAATATCCAAAAGACCAAAAAGGTCCATAAAGAAAAATGAAATATTTGAAAGGCTGCAAAGGTCCACCAAGCAAAAAGAAAAATCAAAGAATATGTGGATTTTCAAGTCATTGTTGAAAGACTTGCACACAAAAGAAAAATCAAAATTGACATTCAAACTTCCAAAGGCTTCCATTCAATCTCCTTCCAAACATCCTTCATCTTCTCATATCCAAAAATCCACTACCTCAAAAAGATCCTTACCTCCGTCATCTATTGTTCCTCCATCATTCCACCACCCTTCAAAGTGTGTGTCAAAGTTGATCTTGCCAACATTCCCATCTACAACATACCTTCTTCTTATCCTCACATTCATTTTCCAATGCATACTTTCCATCCTTCCATCCCTCTTATCAATATCTTTGAGCATCATAGTCATACCCATGGTTTATTACATCATATCTTTCAGAGGAGCATTATCCAAAGATTTCAATGTAGGGAAAATATCAAAAAATACAAAAAAAGAAAAAAAAAAGAAAAGAAAAGAAAAAAGAGACAAAAAAAGTGCCTTGGTGAAAACCTAGCAATAGGCACCTTGGTGGAAAAAGTAAAGAGAAAAAAATCTATATACTATGATGAAAACTTGGTAAACAGGCATCATGCATAATTCTTCCTTCTTGCACTCCACACTTGGGGGAAAGTTTCATCCATATTTCCTCTCGCACCCTTCATCTTGACAAGGTTGAACATATCCATGAGCATCAAGTATCTTGACATCCGTTATCCTTTCCATCAGCTTATGTACTTGTTGCATCCATGTTACCCTATCATGATCTTGCTTATCCCAAATTTACCTTCATCATTCCTTGATAGTCTTTTCATAATCCCAAAACATCCCGTCATAGCCTCCATCACTCCTTTATCATGATTGTGTTATCTTTTCCACATCTTACCCAAATTGACCCTTGGTCTTGATCAAGATGAAGAACTTAAAAAAAAAAATTGTTATCAAAAACTTCTTGACATGTCCACTCTTTTGGATCACTCCTTTTCATGGTAGTAGATCTTTATCCTATACACTATCTAGCCCTACACAATTGACTTCCATGGCTTATCCAAAAACATGCTTCACATTGCTATATCATTTTTTCCCTAGCTTGGGTACTCTTGAGGAGATAGTCCTATGGGTCACATTTGCATACTTCTTCCATCATAGCCTTTCCATCTCTAATCCATCAGCTTGAAAATCCATCCTTCATGTCCTATATCTTGCTAAGACATTGGGGGAAAACCAATGTGATCTTGTTTGAGAGCTGGTAAAAAGGAAAACATAAAATGCTTTAAGCTACATATTGCATAAACCGAGCTTCGATAATATTTTGGAAGTTTGTCCAAGTCCAACATTTTTTCTATCCAATTGGGGCATTTGATCTTAATTAGTGGATTTCAGCAAACAAGCATGAATTCACATGAAGCAAGGCATTAACTTCAAAAGGATTCAATAGTACAACATTTAGTCACATCAGAGAGAGAGATCATAATTTTAGAAGAGAGAGATTTTTGTGAACCTTTGATGGATATCATTGTTCACTAACCAAGAATTTGATTACCATAACTTGATCCATGAGCCTTCATTGACTTTATTATTCAGGATTAAAAATTGACAAAACACTTTAAAAAGATAAGAATGCTGGGAAATACTTTTTGAAAATCATGAAACAATGCAAAACACTTGAAGCTTTCTTTTGATGATCTTTACTTACATTGATTTTTATCACATCTTTTAAGTTAATCGATGAGGTTTCGACTAGATTGGCGATGATGGAGACATGATATTTTTCTTGTCTTTGAGTGACTATCTTGAGGGATATCCAACAACTTATGTGAATTCATCTAACGACGTGGTCATCAAAGAACCATCGAGGACTTTCATATAGGGTGGAAGGTTGACCTTTGTTTGTTTATGCAACATTGAATTCATTGAAACTGGTATTCATACCCTCATAGTTGGTTTATTCGACTAGTGTGGGTTGTACTAGTTCAAAAAGGAGGTTACCAAATGTGATAAAAAGTGGTATTCATATCATCATGTCAGTGGGCAGTGGTGATTGTATCGACTTTCCGGTCCCAAAATGCTTAATGATGAAAATTTATCCTCAAGGCATTTATTTTATCTAAAAGCTAGTGACACTTAGCTACATTGCATTGCATTATCATGGAAGGTTAATTCCATTATCATGTTAGATTAATTGCATGTGCATTTTTTTGTATTATTTTTCCAAGGACAAGGGGGTTCATTCAATCAAAATCTTGATCAATCATCAAATGGGGGGTTCAATCAAGAATCAAGGAAAGTCCATAAATCAAATAAGTGTCCATAACATCATAGATCCATGAAGTTTGTCTAATTAAGAGACAATGTCGTCAAAGTGATACATCCAAGTCCTGATCAATAACTAAAACATGATACAATATTAATAAAGTAAAGGAGCTCCATAATCAATCATCTCAATAACATGTACTCTAGCTGGGTCAACCCATGACTTAAATCCAAATATCCAAGAAAGCTAAGGTCCATATATATATCATTTACGGAAATGTGCCTGTTTGGAAAATCAAGGGAATCATATCAGTATTCTATATCAATGAATCATTTTACATCAATCAATCCTATCAAAGTATCAAGCAATCACACCCAGCACCATTTGTTCATGTCTCTATATCCTGAGAATGAAGCAGCAGTATCAATCCTATCAATCAGTTTTCACACTGATTAGTATCCTACCTATCAGAACTATCCTATCAGATTGACAAATCAGATTCATTGGTACCATTATCCTGATATCCTAATCACTTGTTTCGCTTAACTACAACAAACCTATCTATCTTGGATATGCAAATTGCAATTCATGGCATATCATCAATATTTTTCAGAAATGAAAACATATTGGACCAATCAATCAAAATCTTTCAAATCAAGGAATCAATATGTTTTATTTCTGAAGGGGCATTAGACTATCAAATTGGCATCACATCAAAAACATTTATCAGTGGGGCATATCATATCAGTATCATATCATATCAGTTTCATATTAGGAGGCAAATTAGTTTATCATATCATATCAGGCAGCATATCACTATCAGAGACAGTATCATATCATCGTACCAACTATTAGAGGTATCAAGGAATCACAGAACCAAAACAAAATCAGATCATCATACCAAGGGAATCTTTGAATCAATGTTCTTCACACATCGACTCAAAGAGGGGCATTTGTAGACATGTAAAATTGGCCAAAGGCTTAAATCAATCAAAAGGTGCATCAAATCATCAAAATAGCATGAAAAATCAATAAATGGAACAAAGGCAATTCAAATCAAAAGAAAATTCAATTAAATGATTAAATGATTAAATAAAGCTTGAAAAGGGGAAAAACACTACGAAATTGATTAAATTCAATTAATGACATAGTTTTTGAAAGTAAAAATCAAAATGAACCTCTTACCCTTCATGGCTAAATTTAATTACTTTAATTAATTAATAAATCATAATTTCCCTCAACAAAGCAAATTGGAGACAAAATGGACACAAATCACTCACTTTTGTTGAAATGGTCCAGCCTTTTGAAACCATTTAAATGATTGTCCCCTCCTTGTCTCCCCATTTATGGACAAAGAAAAGCCAATTGACCTTACCCAAGCATAACCATGATCAACTCACTCTATCCCTTACCCTTGGGAAAATCCTAAAAATAGAAGGCATTTTGAGGCATTATTCATCCATCACATATCTGATAATTGCAGCCAAGCTCTTGCAATTTGCATCCACGCCACTCACTTAGCTATTTCCATTGATAATTAGCTTAAATTGTTGATCATTTGTAGATTTCTTATCAAATAGAGCTAGAATTTGATAATTAGATCTAGTTTCCTTATCATATTAGTTCAATTTCTCATTATTAGAGTGTCACTAATGAGGATTTGTAGCTGAGAGCCTCATTTACCACTTAAATATAGAGAACCAAGAGATATTTAGATTAATTTGTGCATTATTTAGATTATTTTTCTTTGAATAGTGTAAATTTTTTTTTAAATCTTGTTATTTCATGAACGTGTTAAACTCACACACACAATAATAGTGGTGATGAAACTAATTTTTCAATTTGTATGTTCTCAGCTTTTGATTTACCATGTGAAGTTATTTATCCGATAATGGATAAAGGTTTCTATTAACCTAACTATGAAACCATGGTAGTTCAATTTTCCCTTGAACCAAAAATGGAAGTCAACCGGTTTGATGGAGATACTGAGGATTTTGATATTGTTAATAACATGGAACCAGTATTTTATCAGGAAAAAGTTAATAATGTTGAAAATTTTCCTTACAACAATGAACTATGTCAAAGAGATATATGCCAAAAGAGGAGCATGTGCAATGGGCTGCCTATTGATTGGTTTGAGCCACAACTTGAAACATTTGATGAAAAGCTGAATGATGTTTCAAATCCCATATCAAATTGTTTTCTTTAGTCAGAGGTGTGTTCTTTCCTCCAAGATTTTGATGTGAGGAGTGTTAATGTCCTATTCTCAGAGAATGTTGAAGCAACACAACAAAGACATATCAATAACTGGATAGAAAATGAACCTTTTACTTTGCCATTTCAGCATAATGATTCCTCTCAGAATGATTTCATTTTAAAACCAAGAGTTACATTTTAAGGTGATTTTCTTCTTGAACACTTGTGTGATATGCACATGGTTGAACTTCAAAGTTTCCCTTTTAATATTCAGACATGCAATGAAGGTGTTGATTGCTTTCCATACATAGATTTGAAAAATCAAGACAACATGTTTAATGGTTCCAATTTCCATATGGGTTATGATGTTTTGTCAGGTATAGAAGTATGTTCCTCTAGTAATCCAAAATCAGATTATAAGGACATGAAAGAAGGGTTCTCTTGTGAGAAGTCTTCTGTAGATGAGCTTGATGATGATGTATTTTCTATTGTTGACAATGTTAGTTATGATGCTGATAGTGAATTCAGTGGACACCAAGATGAAGATAATGTTGGAGAGTCTACAGTTGATAATGTTTCTGTTAAGTTTGTAGACTTCTCCTTTTATCAGCATAAGAGAACAACTCTATTATCCCAGTATAAGAAAAGTTTGTGCAAATAGAAAAGGGATGGATATGATGCAAATAAGAGTTGCTACAGTGATGGCTTTGCACAAGATGAGATGATCCAAGAGTGTGTAGCCCCTGTTTCAAATAAGAATGAAGTTTTCAGCGTTGAACAAGAAAATAAAGAGAACAAAAATAGAATCCCATATACACTGAAAAGTGAACAAATCTCAGACCTCTTAGAAGTTGATTTTCAGAGGTTGAACACTTTGCAAGATTATGATGCATATGAGTGTAGGGATTACAAGAATTTCATGTATGATGAGTATGAGGATTCATATGATGGTATGAATTCAGATTTTGATGAGCTTAGTGTCAGAGATTCTTGTATAAGTTAGAGTACTGAGGAAAGTGACAAATCTGAATATGACTTCTCAGCCCTACAAGGTTTAGAGGAAACATTGTTTGATCATCCAGATTCATGCGTTCAGACATTGATAGATGTTGTGAGGAGAGTATTGGTTTTCAGTCATCTTATGAGGAAGTGATTTCCATTTGTTTGCAAACCGATCTTGTAACTGACAACATTGTTTCTTCACAAGCTAGTCAACCAAGTTGTTCAATGGCTGAAGTATCTCACAAAGATAACACTGAAGATCTATTTCATTTTCAACTGGGTGAGTTTTTAGTAATGCATGATCATCATTATAGCTCATTTTTTGATGCATCACTAGATGACTATTATACTTTTAGTCAACATCAAGAAGAGATAAAGGATTTTCCATATTTTTTGGAGTATGAACAGAAGGTTAGTTGTGACCAGAACAGTTTGGGTTGTGGCAAGAGCAGAACTACTTTCCAGCTAAATTTCATTCATATATGTTGGTAGCATGTTTGTCAGAAGTCTTTTAAGTGGCTAGTCTCATATATGGATCAGAATCATATGTTTGACAAAGGTAAGAAGTGGTTTCATTTTTGAGGCTTTGAGCCTACATAAGTAATGTATATATTGCACAGTTGCTTTGTTTAAGTTGTGCAGTGTGTTTCTTTCAGTAAGGTTCCAAGTTTTTGAGAGAGAATAAGAAGTCAGTTTTCATTTTTGGGTGGTCTGATGTCCCAAAGATCCTAAATTCTATACATGCCCATAAGGGGGACACATCCCCAATTAGAGCCACTATTAGTACTATGAAAAATCCATGTGGTTTTGAGCCCATGTTCATAAAATTTTCCTAAGGTAATGTTCGGTGCTTCAAAGGAACAGTTTGAAAGGACCTAGTTTAAGACCATGTAGAAATGGGCCTGATGAATTTTATGAGATACAGATTGGGTAATAGGTTCAACAAATTTCATTTGAAATATGTAGTGGGTTCCAGCTCCTAAGTTTTGAATCTGAAGTCTTTAGGGACTAGCCATTTTGAGGTGCTCACTTAGAACTACATTTTTGCCTGTGTCAAATCATTGTAACAAACCTTGTTTGCATTTGAATATCTTGTGTCCTAAAATGTTTCATGACCCACCACTTTGGGGATGTTTAGTATGCATATCAATGAATCTATGTTCTAATCTTCAGGCCATGATGAATCCATTTTCCCAATTGGCCAGTCTGATTCCTTTTGCAGTTTCTAACAATTTGATGAGGATCAGTTAGATATTTTAGTCGGAGACCCTATTCGGATGAGTACATTAAGTGCCCTAAGATTGATCAAGATGTACCAGTTATTGCATCATGTTGTAGGCATGGGAATGAATCATCTTGCCAATTTTCAGCTCCCCATGTAACCGTTTGACATGTTTGCCAGAGCCTTTTAGTTTGCAGATTGTTAAGTTTCTTCAGCAATGCATGGTTTAGTTTTCTGACTGGCTCACTTTGGGATCCTGCCAGTTGCACTTGGATTGAGGTCAAGAATAATTGAAGGTTGATCCATAATGTGGACATGACATTGATTCTCCATCATAAGTTTCAGACCATGATGAATCTGATTGATGAATTTTCTCAATCAATTCCAAACCCAATTTCTATGAATTTGACTATTTTCAGTTCAGAATGTTCTAGGTGGCCAGCTTTGGAGATTAATAATTGATAATCGGTTGATTGTTTGATGAATCTAAATGTGGACTTGTTTTATTTATATGAGAGAGAATCTTTGTCCAAGTTTTCAGACTGTGAGGTTTCTATTTGATCCATTTTCAAGACCGGTGAAAGGTGTTAAAGATTGATAAATGGTGCGAATGGAATAATTCTGTAAAGTCCCCCTTTTCAAAAATTTGTAGCTTTTGATTGGGTGAACACCTTTAGTTGAGGATCATTTTTTTGTGATCTTTGTTGATGGTTCTTCTACTACTTTCAGTGGCTCATCTTGAGTTCACCATTTGATATTTTTTAGATCATCTGTTTCCGAGGCAGTCGGCAGTGTTTTCAGTTTGTGGTTTTCTGATATTTTTGAATGGGTTTTTTTAACTGTTAAAATCTTCTACCTTGATTATTGTTTTGGTGAATCCATTTGGTGGGATATTTTTCTATGGTACAAAGTCTGTGTCTACCAAATTTTAGCTTGCAACAGTTTGTTTTGAGTAGTGTTTCTAAAAGGCGACTCGAGGTGTTTTATTTAAAATTGACGGCTAGCAAAATAGTGAAAATTGAAGTCTTTTTTAATATCCAGTTAGCTGGATCCGATCCAATTGCAAATGCTAGTTGTTCTTGATTTTTTTTAGGGCTGGTTGTTTGAGTTCAAAAAAATTTTAGGCCGGACCCGCTTGGGGTCCAGCCTACCTCATTATTGTAAAAAAAAACTTCACCGACTTCATTAGATTAGGCCGCTGGCGATTAGTGAGTTTAAGGAGCTAGGAAGACCTACAAATATAGATCCAAAGGAAGAATCTAGTGAGGTGTTGATTTTGATGAAATGGCATTAGGGGAAGTGTGTGAGTTAAAATGAGCTAATCACAATTAGATTGATGGATTTTGTTAAATGGTTTCAAAATCCTTTTCATGTCTAGTTTTATGACAAGAGCTCTTCTCAGCTTGAAGAAAGAATAACATTGATAACCAAATCATTTCATACTAAGAAATAGGATCAAGCATAGTTGCAGGATATGAGAGAAAAATTTTCAAACAAGTCCATGAGTGAATTTCAATGTATTCACAATTCTCCATCAACCGCATTCATAAAGGGGATTACTCCATCATGTCAGGGATTTCATTCAGCTTTCAATAAAACATTTAGGCAATAATCTTATCCAATGTAAGGTGTCAGATCAATAAAATCATTGATTGCACATCATTTATCTGAGGTGTTGGGCATACTTTTTAGAAAAAGTTATTCACACCACAAATTAGAAAACACTATAGAATGAAGTCTGTGAGTGCTATTTTTTAGCGATATATATTTCAACCAAATGAAGGCATGGGTTTTTGTTGGGGGCCTCCAATGCTCCAAAATGGGCATCACTTTGATCATAACTATTCTCCAAATAGTGTGACTTCCAAATATTAATAACTTTATAAGATGGTGTGTGCATCTAATGAAACCACATTGGACATAAGAATTCTCGCTGCTATGCTGCCAAAGAATGCAGGTGCAAACTTGGAGTAGAATCTATTGAGAGGTGCAGCAATTGGAGTAGTGATTTATTCACCCGATCACCCCTTGGTAGATATAGAAAAAGTTTTCCTGTGCCTTATGGTTGTTAGTACTATTTTGTGTGCATCTTTATGGACAACATGGTGCACATTTGGGGGTGCCTTATGTGCCATTCATAGTAGCATGAACATGCCTTGGAAGGGCATCTCTGTACATTTGTGCTTTCCATTCAGTGTTTTCTCTACAGATGAGGCTATGAGAGCCCTCAAAAAACACAAACCATATTAGTTGGGGGTTGCTATAGGTGTCATAGAGGAATTACGCTAGACATGAGGGCGGTTAAGTTGTAGACTAAGAATAAGGGTCTTGTCCCACATGCACCAAGAAACATGTACTTGTAGTGTTTATAACACACAACGCTGACAAAGATGGTAAAGTGATAAGAGAAGAGGAAGATGTGCGGGCATTGAGCATATGGGGCATGCGCTTAGAGATAAATTTTGAAGCAGAAAATTATTATAAACAAAGCTCGATATATCCCACATTGCTGGTGGAAAAGAAGAACAAAAAGTTTATAAGGTGAAACGCATACTATGCTATTGTCGAAGGAAGCAGAAACAAGTCAAAAGAGCTCCCTCATACGCACAGAGACTGAGGTGGATGGTGACTTGGTAGAGCAAGCCCACATGCGCAGGTATGATGTTTTGATCAAACATGTAGTTTAATACATTGGGATGCATGCCCAGCATCCGATAGATGTCACCATAGTGCCAAGATAAAGCTGCATGCCAATTAGTATAGTGGATTTAGCAACATGCTGACACTTGTCAGCCTGATGATGTGGTAGGATTATACATCAAGGTGTCCAGATGGATTCAACGACCAGTCAAAATGTGACACTTGGCAGAGGATCGTGACAAGGCGCTAACAAAGCAAGATCATGCAGATGGTCGGCTATCTTGGGATGCCTGCCAATCTGATAGACATTGCCAAATTGCAATATTGAAGATGCTCACTGGTTAACCATTGCGGTGTGGTAACAAAGTGACACGTGTCTCAAGGTGAGCTTTCAAGTGGATGCACGGGCAGTGAGGCTAGCCAATCAGAGAGCAGCCAATGACAGGTGTGACATTGCAATGAGATTTGGATAAAGTTATTAAATTCAAATTTGAATAGTCAAACTATATCAGAAATTCAAAAATTTAAGTAATGAAGGCTATTCAGGGGGAATAATGTTTGAGGGCTTCATTTTTACCCAAATATGCAAGTGTTATATGTTTTCAGAATCAACAGGAAACAATCTTTCCAATGGCACTGCTAAAAATTAGATTTGACAAAGTTGGTGAGAGCAGTAATAGACTGTGTATTCCGGGTTCAGATTTGGGTAAAGATGCAAATTTTTGTAAAAGATGTTTCTAGATTGAAATGAAATCAAATTTTTCTAGGATATTTTTGAGAGTCTTAGGGTTGACTGTGTTGCCCTAAAAATGCCCTAAATGATCTTTTGTTTATTGTATCCTTGTCTCTTATAAAAGGAATTTTGTGATCATTTAGAAGGGCTGGTTGAAAATTCTTGACACAGGAAGCTGAAAAGTTAAGTGTGTATCCTTAGTCCAGATTATAATATATTTTTCTAGTTGTATTAGTAAAGGGGAAAAACCTTCAAAATCCTTTGCATATTCTCTAGGTTTTGTATTTTGGAATAGTTTGTAATACAGGAACTTGAGTTCTCATACTTAATGAAGTTTTTAGTTTTCAGATCTCTCCTTTTGTTGTGTTTTTTGGGTTTTGAGTTTTCTGAATCTTTTTATAGGGTTTACTTGTGTCTATGTTTTATCTCTCAGCCTTGATCTAGGATCAGGTTAAAAGTCTCTAAGTGAAACATAGATTCATTTGGTTCAATCAAGAAGGATGTTTGTAAGCAATGTATGAACCTAGTTTATTATGTTTATGGCTTGGAATTTGTGTTCTTGTATTCTATATATATCTCATATATATTTCCCAATGGACAAGGCACTGATCAGAAGTTATTATCTCTTGTAGTGATGCAAGTTTTGCATGGTTGTTTACATTCTGCAAGAAATCATTAATTCAATACTAGTTTTTTACATTTTATTTACTTTATGTGTTTTTCTACCCAGTGATGGAGAGTCAATGAGTAATAGGTTGTTACTTAGTACTTTCTCACTATCATCTCTTGTAAGATCTAGTATTATATAAAGAATAGAGTCATATCTCTTGGATCAGGTGTACCTGCCTTTGTTTTGTAGAGCCAGAAGTGAAGAGGGTAGTCTTGTCCCTATAGTTGGTCCAGTTGCTTATAGATTTCCCATATTTGGAATTAACCACTCCTTAACATTAGTCATAAGTATATTGGTATCTCATGGAGTGTAAAATCCTATCTAGGGACCAACAACTTCCTTGGTTTGTCTTGAGAACAATGTTGAAAATGTTCAATTTACTATACAAACTCTTAAATGTTGTGCAATTTCTGACAAGATTACCTCTGACTATTTCAATTTGCATTCGGATGAATGGTATTCACATATTTTTCATTTTTTGAAGGATGGTACTTTTCCTTAATCAGCAACAAGGAACATGTGTAATCTTATTAGGAAACTTGTAGCACGTTACATCATTTTAGGAGATACGCTTTACAAACACTCTTATGAAGGATTATTATTAAGATGTCTCAATAGAACTGAAATTCCTATAGGTTTAGCATAGGCTCATTCTAGTTCTTGTGGGGGATATTTTGGTGGAAAATCCCTAGTTAATAAATTGCTTCGAATGGGATATTATTGGAAAACAATGGAACATGATTCTTTTATGTTTGTTAAGAAATGTCCTCAATGTCAACAACATAGTAATTTGATTCATGCTCCTCCTTGTGAGCTTCGTAATCAAGTTTCTCCATGGCCTTTTAGTGTTTGGGGTTTTGATCTTATTGGAAAAATCTAACCGGCTTCTTGTCAAAGACATACTTACATTCTCACTGCTATAGATTATTTCATGAAGTGGGTTGAAGATGTTCCTCTTCGTTCAACAATGGCAGATTTTATTTGTGATTTCATCCTTAATAGTATCATAACAAGATTTGGTATTCCTTCAACAATAATTTTAGATAATGGAACCTCTTTAAAAAACAAAGAAGTTGTGAAATTCTTGGATAAATATAGGATTCAACATAGATTTTCAACTCCTTACTATCCTCAATCTAATGGACAAGTTGAAGCATCAAATAAAATTATTGAACAATTCTTTAGAAAAAATAGTTAATAAGCATGCGAAAGATTGGCATACTCAATTGACTTATGCTTTATGGGCTTATAGGACTAGTTTTCGTACTGCCATGGGTACTTATCCTTACAACCTTGTTTATGGTACTGATGCTATTATGCCTTTGGAACTAGAAATACCTTATTTATGTGTTTCATTTCATGGGATAATTGAAAAAGATAATTTTTGTGAACAATGCTTACAAGAATTAGAAATGTTGGATGAACAACAAATACATGCATTAGGACATATAAAAGCTTCCTATAAATCTCTTCAGAAAAAATACAACCATAAGGTAATTGAACAAACATTTGTGGTTGGTGATTTAGTCCTTTATGAGAACCAGCAAAATGTGAATGCTTTACCGGACAAAAAAGGAAAATTTAGCCCTAATTGGCTTGGACCTTTTGTTGTTATTGAAGACTTTGGTTTGGGTTCTTACAAACTTGATGATATGGATGGTGTTTCTTTTAAGGAACCCATTAATATTATGCATCTTAAACATTATTACCCTTAATTTCATTTGATCCATGTGCATTTATGTATTCCTTATAAAGATTCATTTTATAGGTTATGTAGTTTTAGAAAAATTACATATTGAATATGTTTATGCACTTTCTTTCTTTCTTTCTATTAAGTTTTATATTGATGAAAGCATAGTAATCAAACATAGAACTAATCAGTAGAGAAATTTTTTCATTTATCAAAGATTTTTCAAAGTTTTGATACATATGTGGCCAATGGCCCTATCCATCACTACGTTGCTCTGATGGCCGATGGCTCCTAGATCTCTCTACTCTATGCTAGGAAGATGAAGATTTGTGTGTTCATGTATGGCTCCTAGATATACTAATACCATGTGAACATCCTCAAAGACTCAATACGTCTTCCATCAACTTCTCCTCTCTTTCTCTACACAATCTCAGCTCTTGTTGGATGCATGCAAAGATGTTGGCATGCGTGTCAGGATCTCTATGACTGATGGAAGACACTCACTCGTCAGTTGGTATTCAGTAGAATATAATTGTATCCTTGAGAATCTCAAATACAAAGCTCCTCCACTCCACTATGCTAGCTATAGAAAGAAAAATCTTATCAGTCTAGTGTCCTATTTATCTCAAATCAAATCACATATTCAATCAAATTTCATACCTGGGTCTCCCTCCCAGACGTCACTAAAGTGTCTAGATGGTGGGGGCATGGATTGACTACTCTCTCCATGCTCACTATATCTAGGTCTTGATGGTGGTGTCTCTATGTGGGGCCATGGGGGCCATCATGATCTTAGTGGTGATGCATGAGTAATAGGTATATCTACACCAGTATCACCAACTGGGGGCATGTCCTCCGCTCTCTCCTTCATTCTATCTTCTCTCTCCTCCTCCATGGGATCTCCCTCAAAGATGTGCTCCTCCTCATCTCTAATATCCTCATCCTCCCCTATGCCTCCACTATCTCTATGTATCTCCTTTGTAAAACCTGGGTCACCTATGGGATAATCCTTGGGAAAGATAGGAGGGATCCCCTACAAACTCTAGTACCTGATGTAATCCCAGCTCATGCTTGAATAGGTCACATCTAATGGTACCTCTATGTCCTTTGCCTCCTCTACATCACTATCCTCTATTTCTGCTATTGATGGTCGGTGTATGGCACTGGGTCTCTGATAGTATCTCGTTGGATGTACATAGCAAGGTACTTCCTTAGGGACTCCCTATAATAGGCTGAACTACCTCATCACCTTATCATAATAGTAGGGCATCACTATATGACTCTAATGACCCTCTAGCAGCTTATGTTGTTATGAATGTCTCATCTAGAATCATGTATCAGGCCACTCTATCATCCGACAATAGGGTCTCCATATCACATCAATGCTCGCAATGTGGTCTGGATGTACTCTCTAGTAGAGAATATCTCCAAACTACCAAATATCTCTCAAGGTATAGGTGAAAGCTCTCACTATGCTCGCATCTACCATCATTGGAACTCCCTATGGACATGTACATGTGAAATGCTTGAACATCTAAATCTGTAGGAGTGTGCATATCGATAGACTCGCCTGTTGATACCTCACTAGATGAACTAGCTCATGGTATAGCTTAGCTAGCATGTTGCGACCCCATGAGAACACAGACCTATCTCTCTCCATCCTTTGTATGAGATGTGTAAGAGGTGAACAAAATATAGTACCCTTTGAGTTGGGTAACACAACCAAGGATACTATGCAAAGCATCACCTTCCGTACTAAAGGTGTAGGGCCTGACAGTATGGATGATAACAGGACATGATCTAACCGGGTCCACATCTATGGAACCCATCCTATAAAATTCTCTATGTCTAGATGGATATCATCACAACCATGCTATGCTCTAGGTCTGATGGTCTCACCCTAGATTGGAAGCCGCATGATCCTGTAGACATCCTCTAAGGTCACTATTGTCTCACCACAAGGAAGACGGAAGGAGCATGTATCCTCATCCCACCTCTCTATCAAAGCCGATAGCATGGCTTTATGTAGTTGGATCTATGCAAGGATTGATACCTAGTATAGTCCCACATCCTTTAGTAATTGCATCTCCTCATCATCAAGCTTGAATAGTCTCTCTTTGACCATGACTAGAAACTCTCCAAAGCGATGCTCTCAAAAGTAGACCAAGTCTTGCAAGCACAAACAAACATCATATCAGTCATCTACATCATCAAATCTACATATCTACCTGAACTAGGTCAAATTTGACCTCAGTTAGGTCAAGGAAGACCTTACTGGGTCAATGTCGACTTTTCTAGCTTAGGGTCAAACTTTTTGGGTCAAGGTCGACCTCATCCCAGAAACATGCAAAAACCATCTGGTTAATGTTGACTTTCATGGGTAAAGTCAACCTAAATAGGTCAGGGCTGACCTAAAAGGGGTAAAGTCAACCTTGCCTATAAAACACAAGAATTTGGAAAGTACAAAGGTAGATAATAGTAAACTCACCTCAGGTAGTGATCGTCTGGTAGCCAAGCTGTGTCTCTGAATTTCCAGGCATGTCACTTGAAGTTCCTCTCTTCTTGGCATCTTGCTTCCTCATTTTGAACCTGCAAATGGTAAGAATGAGCAAGTATTTCTCTCTTTTTATTATTTACAAGTTCAAATTAGGGTTTTATTAGGGTTTCCTTAGGGTAAACTCATATTTTACCTTCTTATGCATTTAGACAGACATCGACTATTTTCATCATAACTTGAGTTCGGTAACTCTATTTTCAGTACCATCAATGGTGTTGGAATCATGATTCAGATACCTGACTCCTTGAACTAGTTTAGGAAGGTTTGGAATCCTTCTAATTGTTTTAGGAAAGGAATTTTCAACACTTTGCATATCTAGTACATAGAGTTTTTCTTATCACCCTGTTTCACCCTTACGAAATAGAAAGCTGAAATAGGGGGGGAATAATGGACTCTATACATTTCTAAAATTATCATATAGTAAGCTTTAGGTGATTTGTGGATTTTCATTAACCTTGTGTGTTGCAGGTTCTAATAGTTTTCTACAGGATCTTTACATCGAAGACTTGGCTATATCCTTTTTATTTACTATGATCTTTTCTTACTTTAGCTTGCATATTCACATAGTGTCATATCTAAGCTAAAGTGGGGGCTAAATGTATCATTTTAAAATGGAAGCACTTCCATCTTGATAGGTTTAGCACCCTCTTTTATTACATTTATCATGATAGACTTGCATTTAGGATGCATTATGCACTTATCTTCTTCATTCTAGGTGAAATTAGGGTTAGGATCATGAGGATTCTCCTTAATTTCCCTCTTCCATGGCTCTATTTTCTAGTTAGGACTTAAAAATAGGTCCTCCTAGCCTTCATCATAGTCATCATAGGATTTTATGCCTATCCATAGCATTTTGTCCCATTCTGGTATCATTTCTAGGTCTCCGAGTATCCTCGGGTCCTCCTATCCTGATTCTGGCTGGATCTGAGCCCAGAGGGTCAAAGTCAAGGTTGATCTTGACTAGGTTAGAATCAAGCTCAATCCTTACTAGGTTAGAGATAAGGTCATCTTTGACCTCCTCCAGAATCTATGCCCCTTTTTTAGATTTGGTCTCAGTGGGCCCCTAAATCAATGTTGAGCCCTTGGATCCGAGTGTGAAAAGGTTTAAATTCAAAATTCATTTAATTGTTTTTCTTCCTTAGTTGGTTATCATGATTGGACCTTAATTCAAGGTGAAATTAGAATTATGGGTCCTCACATTGCTCTAGGAGCCTCACCTTGAAACCTCTATATAAAGACTCTAATTTACATTCATTTTCACCAAGCAATTTCATGATCAAGTGCTCTCAAGGAGATAATTTCATGAATAAGAAGATTTCAAGAAAGCAAGGAATGGTGAAGATGCAAGATTGCAAGATGATGATATAGAAGATCAAGCCATTGTTGACATCAAGCATCTTTGTGAACACATACTTGGAGCAAGAGAGATCCTTTCTTCCTTGATCCACCATTATCAACTTTCAAGCATTCAAAGATACAATCATGGGGTAAAAATTATGGATTGTGAGTTTGGTACAAGTACTTTAGCCTTGGGGGCTTGGTATGCTTTTCTATCTCATTCAAATCTATGCATCATTGTCTCATACTTATTCATACTAGGGTTTTGATCTAGAGAATTAGATCTTGGCATTACACTTTCAATACATATAGACACACATTCTATTTCCATTAGCTATTCGTGGAGGTGGAGATCACCAAAACGGGGGTTTGACTAAGGCAAAACCTTGTATAACCACCCCAAAAACTCCCTTTTTTAGATATCTACAGTCATTGTTTCAGGAATTAGAGGATAGATCTGAGTACCCTTTTCACCGAACTTTTGAGATCTGTGAACAAAGTCAAAATTGACCTTCAAAATAAAAAATGTAGCCTTTGACCTTTTATGAGGGTCAAAGACTACTTGCTGCCAGAAAGGTGAAATTTTTCTAGGTTTTCTCTGTATCAGCTTCCTAATCCCAGATCTAGTTGTAGAATCTTCCAAAACTCCACACAGGCTTCAAAAAATAATTATTTCTAAATCAATTTTATGATGAGGTATGTATCTTGACCTAATTAATTTTCAAGTATTTCCAAACTTACTTATGCTATTTCAATTCAAAACAAAAACATATTACAAATGAATAGTGTAGAATGTTAGGTACATTGTTAAGGCTCCATTTTTCCCTTATCCACACTGTATCTCATAGATCTAGTACCAAAACTCATGCACTCTTAACTGAAGCATGGATACATTCCAAAATACCTTCAGTTAACTTCACAAGCCCTAATACCTTATGTATTTTCATCGCTGACCAAAACTGTAGCACTATACCCTATTATCCTAATTCTAGACTTGATCATTTTCATGACTATGAATCTAGCGGAAATCTTCTCAATGTGTGATCACTCCAATAATAAGTGTTTCCATAAATGACAACCCTGAAGTGATTCCTAGTTCTCCAAAACATCACTTTCTAATAGATCTAATAGAGCAATCTCTTTACTGTAGTAGTAATTTTTTTTGGGTGACATCCCCACCATAGTTTTTTTCCTCCAACAAGGATTTATATGAGACAAAAAATCACGGTGTTATGAGTTGGATTTTATGATATTATTTTAAATGGTTTTATGTTATTATATGAAAAATTATGAATTTGGTGAATGGTTAGATAGATAGATAAAAGTGCTTTGTGTTGGAAACTACAATTGAAAGAATTTTTATATTGTCATTGATGTTAAACCTTAACTAGTAAGACATTTTCTATCTAGGAGAGTACCATATCTTTTGATTGATGAAGAAGATTTGAAAAGAGGAGATAACAAGAGAACCTAAGGAAAGGTTTAGTTATGTGATACTTCAATTGGTACTTGATTAGTTGGAAGATTGACAAGATAATGTGTTGTTTATATTTAACACCAAGTGAAAAAGAAAGATTGGAAACATAGGCTTAACCAAGAAAAAGTGAAGAAATCTAGTTTAAGATGAGTGATGTTAGTGTTGACTGAGTGCTAGTATATGCAGAGAAAATATAGTGTTGACGTAACATAAGTAATTATTAAGTGACAACTAATTGTCGAAAGGAAAAATGTTAGCGATGACCGAGATACACAGCAATGACCAAAGAGATGAACACAATATTGAAAGAGTTATTAATTTACATTTTGAGAAATAATTGAGAATCCCAACCAACACAGTTGAATTCTTAGGATATGTAAAATGTGTTGACATTATTAATGAATGGTATAAAACATTTAATGCATGGTAAATCATTTTCTTATGATTTCTAAGAGAAGATGGAAGATGTATCTATAAGGAAAAGAAGGAGAACATAATGATGGAAGGATTTGATGAGTCTGACATAAACGTAAGATCTACAAAAGAGATTAAGTGGAAAAAGATTAATCTACCTGATCAAGGAGGTATAAGGATAACCTAATTTTGAGGTTACTAAACATAGATAAGAGGTTGATGTTATTGACTAACAAGTCTAAGAAGAAGGCTGAAGGTGATGTTGTCACTAAGGATTACACCCAAATGTGCTAAGTCTGAACCTAGAAATCCTATGAAACATGGGACTACTTTTAGACTGTGGGTAACCTATCAGAAAGTAAACCTATGGATTAGGGGCTAGCTTCCCCCTTGAATCACCTTGAAACTTGATTAACTTATGGAGGAAAAGGGAGAGAGAGTGCATGAAATTGAATGACTGATACTAAACCTAGGTGATTCATTGAACTTTGATGGATCCACAAATTGAAGCAATACTCACAATGACACTTGAAATAACCTTGCAATTCACAACTTGACCGTATTTCCTTGATATTTTTTGAAATAAAGAGGTACTTGGAGAAAAAAAGAAGGGAAATAGCTTCCACATCTTAAAACCCAACTATACACAGATTAAAACAACAATAGAAAAACACTTTCTTGAACATTCAATTTGAACAAACATGCAAAGTAAAGGATAAACATAATCACAACAACTTTGACATGAATTTTAATATAGAAACTCAGAAAATAATCGAGACAAGAAGGAATATTGCTTTATATTCTATGAAAAGGAGCCAAGTACAATAATATTCTTCTCCAGAGCTACAACATTCACCTCCAAGAAAGAGAGAATGAAGAACTAACCTCAATCACCTAAGTGAGATGTATATAAAAAAAAACCTAAGAATCTACATTCATGGCCCTCAAGCCACTAAAAATGGAAAAATTCTACATTTAGTGTCCATGAAAGATGCATCTCAAATCCAGATGTCAGATTCCCCAATTTGTAGGGGTAGGGGGAAAAGTGAAAATCCTAAAAAAGATAAGCCATTAAAGTCTACCCTATCCCCTCTAAATCATGCTCTATAAATGATATTATGACAAATTATTTATAAAGACACCATTTGTCAATATCTTACAATAATACAAGCAATGATTTTACATTGAAATACTTTTCCCTTTTGAATATATGTAGATTTTAATTATATTTTAAGAATAGTTCTCAACCCAATTTAATTTAAGAAAAAGGGGAAAACATATTCAAAAAATATTTACATGTTTTAAAATAAAATCCACTTATCATAAATAGCACCTAGTGTCAAATTAAAAAATTAATTAAATCTCTCAACCCAATTTAGAAAAAAAAAGAGAAAGCATATTAATTAAATGTTTTGAGAAACTGATCCAAAGAAAATATTGAAGATGCTAAAACACCAAAACTTCATTGCTAGCAAGATGGGGGAAGTGGCAGTTTGAGAAATCGCCTTTGCTTTTGAACACAAACTCGAAATGGAAACTTGCAAGCCTTTTGATCTTCATTGCATCATGTTAGGTACTTTGGTTTTCATTTCCATTTCTCTTCTATGTTTTTTGATGTTTATGTTGTGAATTCTCTACATTTGTAACACATTTTTGATAGCATCTCTCTATGATATTGAAGGCACATGTTTATGTTGTCATGAATCATGACATTGCATTCATGTTTTTATATTTTGGGCACTATTTTTTCCACCATGTACAGCCGATGCTTGAACTTGGGAATTTGTGTTTATTGGTTTTATTGGTACCTAGAAAATGCGAGCCCTATTGCCACGGTGAATAGCCCCATTGCTATGTTGTTTTCACTGTAAGCTTTGGCTATTTAGTAATCATTGCTCCACTTTTGAAAGCCTGAGCTTACTACGTTCTCTTTATATGCTCATGGATATGAATTGAATATTTTCAAATGTTGACAATGGTCTATCAAATGGACAACATGTGAGCTTCTAGCTAGGTGTCATGTTGAATGCTTACTATATTTAAAAGCACTATGTGATAGAATTTTCATTAGACTTATTGGTTTTATTTTCTCTATGACTCACATTGCAATCATGTTTTGTTGTATTGCTGGCATGTTTTTGGTGTATGCACCTAAAAATGCATTCAATGTTTGAGTTCATGCTAGTCTGTGAACTATTTCATTTTTTATTGCATTGATGTTTCATTCAATGGCTCGTGAAATACTAGGACATTGTGTATTGCATCATGATGACCTATGAGCTAAAGACCTAGAACATGATGCCTATGTGCTTGAGACCACTGTTGGGTTATCAATGTATATTGAATGCCTTTGTTTTGTTGATGGTACCATAATTCATTGTCATTGTCTTGACAAACCATTATCTACTTTCGTCATTCACTTGCTGGTGCTTACCTATTTAGGGATCCTGTGAGCTTTCTTTGGCATCATTCTTCATGGTGCTTAGATGCTCATATGCTCATGACACCCACATTTGAACTAGGTGTTAATCTCTATTGAGCATTTTAGGTTGTCATTAGTATCAAAGGATAGTAAATAGGTCAGTCGATTATTTACATTGAGAGAGTTGGTAACTAGAAGTAAGATAGAGCAGTCGATAAAGCCTTACACCAAGCATCACATAGTTAACCGAGCACCAGCAACATCAACACTGACAGTCAGTAAACACCAAGCATCATAGTATACACCGAGAAGATTATACAGTGTTTACCAATGATCACAGGAAATGGCATAGTAATTAGAAAGGACACATTATTCTATGTAAATAGTTATAACAGATCATAAAATAGTTTACCAAGATCAAGGAGCATTTATTGTAATAGATATTCATTAAATGCAATGATTATCTTATTTTTATTAGTTGATCTAGGTTATTTTGCACTGTAGATCTTAGGGTTATGATTTTCTTTTGTAACCTAATTTTTGTTTAAGCAGCAAAATAGAACACTATATATTGTATTTGTTCACACCATTTTATGGGGTTTTTGAACTGATATATATGAATCATAGAGCACTTGAAGAAATTGCCTATCTTCAAGACAATCAGTTTACTAAGTAGAACAAAGTACAGAGGTTTTTAGATTGAGTAGAATCAGATAAGGTAACCGAGTAGATTAGAGAAAAGAACCATCACAGATAAGGTGATATTTTGATAAGAACTTATAGATCTACTTTAGACAATTGAGTTGTCAACTAGAAAATAATTTACCTATTACTTTCTAACAATTGTGATAGAGTTTTGATAAATCTCTTAACAGAGTAGACTTAAGAGTCTTTGTATAAATCTCTTAACCGAGTACACACTTCATATAGTGTTGTTAAATCCTATAACTAGGTAGATCTAGCTAATCTAATATGTTACTCCTAATAGGGTAAGATCACCAAAAGTGATCAAAACTTGTAGCCTTAATAGGCAAACCTTTTCTATTTGTAGTAGTGAAGAATTTGTGGGTGTCATCCCCACAATAGTTTTTACCTTCTAACAAGGGTTTCTACATTACCAAAATACTTGTGTTATGTGATTGTCATACTGATTTCATATTTTTTACTTTATTAAGTTAACTAGATGATTGATTTATGCAATTAGATTCAAGTTATTTTGATCAGTTATCATAGTATTTAGTTATAGATCAAAAATGTTTTGCAACTAAAGTTTTGAAAGGACTGATTCAACCCTCCCCTCTCAGTACCTATCTCTCCTAATTCCAACAATTGGTATCAGAGCTCAATTCTCTTGTTGAACAGTTTAACCATTGAAGGGAAAAGATCTAAGTCATGGAGAGATACAAGCTTGACAAGACTCTTGAGAATCAAAAGATACAAATGCAGATGTTTGTGGAACAATATAAACAAGCCAATGAAGAACTAAAGAAATTATTGGTTGAAAGAAATAACCTTGCAATTTAGTAGAATGAAATAAGTTATCATGAAGAACCTATTGATGACATATTTGATCATATTGGATCAAGCTCTGGAAGCATCTCTGATGGATTTGAAAGAATAATCTCTGAGCTATCTTAAAAGAATCAGCATCTATCCAAGAAAGTGAAAGCACTTCAAATTGATCATGAATCTCAAATGGTGAGAATGGTGGAAATCATGAACAATGGTAGATAATTTGAACAAGATCAGAATCTGGCTATTGAAGACCGAAGACTGATGACTGAACAACTTCAAGCAAAAGAAAGTGAAATCTAGAGACTCACTAATTGTCACTTCCAAGTATCAAATTAGATGATGACAGTTAATCAAGAAATGAACCGAGCAAATGGAGAATTATCAAGAAGACTTGAAGATGTAGCAGCACTTAGAGAAGATAATGAAAAACTGAGAAATGAAATAAAAACACAAAAGAAACACAATGAGATGAGGAAGATAGCCAAGGAAAGCTCTAAAAAGATTGATGATTTTCTGAGTAATCAGAGGAGATTCGGAAGCAAAGCCAGTATAGGCTACACTGGTGAAGGAGAATCATCATAACAGGCTGAAGAAGTCAACAACAATCAAAGTCAAAAACCTAAAGTGTTGACATGTTACCACTATGGAAAACCAAGACATACATCTAATGTGTGCAGAAGCAAAGTACAAGGTAAACCTCCTATCATTACTAAGTTCAATGGATATTGCTATTACTGTGGTAAGTTTAGACATCCAGCTTATGAATGCAGAGAAAAGAAGAATGACATTGCTAATAACACTACTGAGGATAAAATATGCTATAATTGTAATAAGTATGGACACATTGCAAGGGACTATAAGGTGAAAATGAAGCAGATCTGGACACCTAAAGAGAAACTATAATGAAAGCCATATCAATCGAAGAGACAAGGTAACTCATATGTTTGGGATTATAATACATGGACTAATTGTACTTCATGTGGTTGGTATGGACATATTGCAACAAACTTTTACAGAAAGAGTCAAATTGGACAATCAAGTAACTGAACAAATGCAGGAATGGCATGTATGCACTGTCACAAGGTCGGTCATGTAAGCAAGAACAGCAAAGACCAAGCACCTAATGAAAACCATATATTTGAGAGTGGATATAACATTGCAGAAATTACAAAGTTAAGGAGCACAATGTGGAAGAAGGTATCTAATGAGAATATTGAGTCAAGTAACATTGTCAGTGAAACCTTAGCCACTGGATTGGGTGACAAAGGTATGTATGGAACTGACATTTCAAATGATCACATTTTATAGACAGTTCCTTATATATGATGTACAAATATGAAATCTGCATGAATGAAGATGCACTATGGTTTATATATTATAAGTTTGCAAATGTCATCTAATCAGTAAAAGGAGAAACATGAGTTGGTTACCAGTTGATAATCACTATACAAGGTTAACTGACAAAAATTCAAACCAATGAAGAAACTCTATGTTAACCAAGAAAAAGGACATTACCGAACTGATAGCCATCTCATATCAAAAGTTAGGTCACGCATTTAATGCATCAAAGTTTGAGCAGGAATATCAGAAAACCCTATATATACATGAAAATAGAGTTCATTGTTACATTGTGATTTCAAAGAAAGGAGATTTTATAGAGAAGAGTTCAAGCTAAAAAATTTCAAAATAGATTCAAAGCAACTAGATCAAACTGACGACAATTCTTTGACAAAAACTAGTAAGTTTATCCACCTACCAAACATTGATTATCTATTTGCTTGCCGAAACCCTAAAAACAATTTATGGCATCATCTTCGACTGCAAGCAAATCATAGAATGTTGAGGAGGAAGTGAAATTAATTCTTAGGGCACACTTTGCCAAGGAGAAATTCAAACCTCATCCTAAGGTCGTAGCACAAACGGATGATATGGGCACATTCTCTAGTATTCCTGATAAGGTTTTGTTAACATAAGACATTAGGGCTTATAGTCACTGCAAGATCAATGAAGTATGTGACTTTGAGACCATAGCAACTTATCAGCAAGTCTGTGGACTAGATGGTAAGATCAAATCTGAGTATAAGAAGATTGAGGATTCAGGATTACAATGTTTCACATACTTCCTGCAATCATTTCACAACGACTGGATAAGAATCATGCTTAGCAGATTCCATGATGGAAAATTTTGGCTAGACAAACCAATTGAGGTCACCAAGAATATTATCAGTAGGGTTACTGGGTACCCTACAACCGACAAAGCCAAAGCATTTCAAAGTTCATCTCATCTCAATGTAGAAAAGAACACTAGAGCTCAATGGGAGGGTAGGGAACTAAAGATTTCAACTATCAAAGATCCAGTAGTAAGATTCACAGCTCATGTCATCAGGTACAAGATATTTCAATCAAGTAGACCGAATAGTGTGCCCTGCAGCGCCGTGGACATGGCATACAAAATTGTGAATAAATATCACCAAGTTGATCTTGCCAAGCTACTACTACACCAACTACATGAAAACATGAAGACAATAAAAGCAAAGAATTCCAATACATGTAAGTATGGATCATTGCTTGTTTGTACATTCCTCTATTTGCAAAAATATGTAACGGGTATTGGAAAAGTTAATTGGCAATCAGACAGACCGATAACTACCCAAATCGGTGATATGATGAGAAGTCTAGGAGACAAATGTGAACAAAGAGTTCCATGCATGTTTCAAGGAATTTCAAACAATAATTCAATAAAGAAGTAGAATTCCAAAAGAATTAGTGAGAAAATTTGAAGATGACATATGCTTTGTGGTAAGCACAGACCACTCAATGATAAAGGCAGTAGAACTGAGAACAAAATGGCTAGCACCAATGGGTTATGAAATGAATCATGATTTCACTCTGAAATCTATTAATGCATTGCTAGCATTATCGATTGACATCACTGCCAGTAGGTTTGGAGTGTATGAGGAAGCTAAATCTAGAATCACAACGGACATTGAGATTGGTAAAATGTCAAGAAGGGAAAAGAAAATGAAAAAGGATCTCTCAGCAAGATATGGAACTACATCTGACTCACATAACAAGTCACCAGTTGAAGAAGCAATTGAATATTAGTTACAACTAGCTAATAAACAATAGGATAGTGAGGAGACCGAGTCAGACAAAGAAAAGGATAACACATCGATTCCTCCCACCAATGATGAAGAAGAAACTCAACTTCCCACAACTGATGAAGAAGATATTCAACTACCAGAACTTGAAGGAATGAGGACATGTTCAGCAACTATAGCTCAATCAACCGAGTAGAAAGAAGAAGTAGAAAAAGTTGCAAAAAGAAGAGCAGCTACACCGATGAAGAAATACATCAAGAGAAAGAACAAGAAAGCAGCTGAACCATGAAAGAAAAAGAGGAAATACATAAGTAGTAAGGAAGACATAGAGGAGACTGACATTGAAAATGACCCTGATCAATTTAAGCTAGTTCATAATAGGGATAGTACCATAGAATAAATAATTGAAGATATTATTGAGAATGGAAATCTTAATGATCCAGGGATAGGCAAATTTAACATGTCAATTAAGGACAAGACAAAGATAGAACATGCTATTGTTCAAATGATGATCAAGTTCAAAAGAGTATCAATGGAATTTTCATGTCAACTACCGAAGGAACTTGATGATAAAATAAGTGAAAGATGGGCTATTGCTCTAGACACAAAGAAAAGAAAAAGATAACTCTCTCTAGGCTGTGCAGCCACACACTTTAGCTATGTTGAGGTAAGTGAATACATGACAAGGTATCAGCCTAGATTTTCAGTCAAGAATAGAGCTATGTAGATTATGGATGAAAATGTAGATGATATGGATGTCATATGTGACTCCCTATGGACATCAATTTTGAAAGCAGAAGAGAAAGCTGAACAGGAAGTATTCTTGAAACTGTCTAAAAAGAGACATAGTTCAAAAGGTAAAAGTATTTTCATTGATGATAATAAAGGAAAGGAAATAGAGGACACTGGTATATTAGTTACCGAGGTAATTGATATCACCGAGCAAAAGGAAGAAATCAAAATTTCATAGGATGCACCGGATCAAGCTAAGATCCACTTGCAAAAGAAAACTGATGATGATGCACTCATTGAGGACATCACTAAGGGTGATCCTAATGATAAGGATGATGAAGATGTAATAATTACACAATACAAAGATGAAGCATTAAACACCAACAATGTGTGTACATCTCTACCGGGAGAACTACTTGTACTTGTAGAGGCCGCTGAAATAATTTCACAAGTACAACCTGATGTCTCTCATCCTGAGCCAACCAAAGATACAACTGACATTCAAGCACTTGAGCAACCTATAGATACAAATGAGCCTATCAAACCAAAGGTACAATCTATAGAATAGAAGGAACCTAGAGAAACCAAGTCAATCAAGGTGAACCAACCTAACACTACCATCGAGACTCCCACTCAATCTACTGAGGAGCAAAAGAAGGATGATATAGTGTCAACTGGTAAGGATACTCCAAGGAGTGAAGAAAAAGCTATTGTTGTAAGTGAAAAGAAGTCACCTCTATCCCTGAAGAAGAAAAAGAAGAAAGCCAAAGGGTTGGTCACCATTGATGAAGTTATCATTATACCCGAATGTGACCCAAGAACTCTAAGCCCCTAGGAACTAAGTTGGTATGGGGAGTTATCTTCGAGGAAAGTGGCACAAGAAAAATTGAGGCAAGAACAAAAATGTAAATAAGTGTTAAATGATGTAAGGGATATTCTACAACAGATAGTACCAGAAACAAACATTGATGAGAATACTTCCATTTTAGATCAACTTGCCCACCTCACCGACAAAATCAATGCCCCTGATATAGATATAGACAAAAGAATAGAAGAACAGGCAGATTCAAAGATTCAAAACAAATTACCAAAAAGGATTAGCACTAAAGCGGCACTAAACAAGGTGAAATTATCTAAGGTCATTACCAAGGTAAAATCTATCACCCAGATAATCTATCAATTGCTAATAAAGCTTTGTACTACAGACACCTTCACTATAGAAATTAGTGAAAAGATAAAAGGTTTAGAAGAAGAAATCAATTTGAGTACACAAGAAGCTATCACTGAGCCAACTACTTTCTTAAAGCACATTAACCAAGTTTAGGAACTCTGGTGGCTGATAGCAAACTTAAGGAAACAAGAAGAGCACATCACTGATTAGGTTACAGAGTTACAAAAAGAACTAACTCCTTACCTGAAGATTTTTGAAACACATACTGTCAAATCTGAGCAACTTGTGGCAACACCAAAGATTTTGGTGTTGGAAAATATCTTTGACATGCATGCACAAGTTGGTCTTGAGAAAATTGCTCTTACCAACTTGAAAGAGGAATGGGAAAACCTCTTGGAGTCTGTGAAGAAAACCCATCAGAACATTTTTGATAACATGTAAGTATACATTACATATTTTTTTTAGGTATTTGGCATTATTATCAGAAAGGGGGAAAACATGTATCTACCAAATAATATATTTTTGATATGTATATTACATAATACCGGAAGCATGCACCGAGGGGGAGTACTTTTGTACTTAGAAGTTTTGTAGTGGATATGCATATAGCGGAGATATAAGGGATATATAGAAACATTTTGTCTATATACATTATGAAGTTTTGATACTAATGCCAAAGGGGGAGATTGTTAATCTCTATTAAGAATTTTAGGTTGTCATTAGTATCAAAGGATAGTAAATAGGTCGGTTAGTTATTTACATTGAGACAGTCAATAACTAGAAGTAAGACAAAGCAATCGGTAAAGCCTTACACCGAGCATCAGATAGTTAACCGAGCACCAGTGACACCAACACTGATGGTTAGTAAACACTGAGCATCATAGTATACACTGAGCAGATTATATAGTGTTTACCATGTTAGAAATAGGAAATACTGAGAGGGGGGGGTGAATCAGTATTTCACAAACTTTTTCTTTTGCCCACTTATGGATATAACAGATTACTTTAGTGCATACAAAGATTATCAATCTGATTAACAAACATAGCAATAAATAGAAAGAACTCATAACACATCATATGTTCTTGAGGAAACCCTGGCCAAGGGAAAACCCTGGTGGGGATGGTACCCACAAAGATCACTAATCAAAAGTATCTTGTTAGGGATATTGGACCCTGTTAGGAGTCAATTTACAATATATATAGTAGATTTGTCCTGGTTAAAGGACTTTAGGCCTTGTTAGAAGCCTTAACCCTGTTAGGAGTTAGATTACAAAACCTGATCACTAGCTGAGCTCACTGCCCAAATAGGTAATACAAAATGTTTCTGACTGTAATATGGTACTGCTTACAACTTTGCATCAATAGCCTTTGCTACTATCACAATATACAACTATCACAAGTTATCTTTTCTTTCTTTTTACATATCACTTGTATATTTCATTACATTTCAAGTATGCCTAATATATGAGTTATTAAAGCTAATAAATTTACATGGTTGGATTCCAAAATATTTACCCAAGAGTAAACATCTAGGATTATGTCCCTTCATAATGTTAAGTCATTATTTTGACAAGCAAAAATAATCCCGTAACTCTTTCGCTAATACTGTCTCCAAAACTGTTTTGTTTGCAAAAACTATCTTCGATAAACTTTGAATAAATTTGTCTGTACTACTCCAAAATTTATGCACACTAAGATGGGGTATCCTCATACTCTATAGAAGCTTTAGTTAACTATGCAAACAAAAATATTACTCCAGTGGACGTCGCCAACTAAATCTTCATTGGGTGCTTTGTTAGGATCACTATATCTATACTTAGACAATTTCTTTCTTCAACTTGCCATACTTGCATTCCAGATTCTGTGCTCTCAATAGAGATCATATGTTTCCATAATGACAACATCTATGCATCCACATTAGCCAAATTTCCAACAATCTCCCCCTTTTTCATTGGTGACAACATATGGGAAAATTGGCTAAGTGTGCAAACAAAACTTCAAAAACACTTATACAAAATTGTGGCCAAAAGTTATACAATATGTATACAATATCATACTCCATAGAATAGCTCCCCCTATGAGTATTATTCCTCAACATATATTCAATTTTTTGCTATCTCTCCCCCTTTGACAACAATGACAAAGATAGGGTGTACAAAAATTTCAAAAACTTTATACCTTATTATCAATTATTGCAAAGCCGGTGGGCTTGCAAAACAATCACCAAACTCTAACTTCCAAGATTCAAAATCTTTCTCCCATATCTTCCTGATGGATTTAGCAACATCTAGTAGAGTACTCAATCCATATGTTGTTGTCTGACAAGCTTGCAGGGAATTGAAGCTAAACTTCTTAAATGATGTCTTTGCTAAAAGACACTGCTCAATTTGATCTTCAACAATTGATATCTTGATTGAGACATGCTCTCTCAAGATGTTAACCCTGATCATCTTTCTGTTCTTCTCCTCTACTATCATTCTGATTTCATCTTTCAATTTCCTTATGCTCTTCTCTACATAACTTATCTTGACATTAGGGCTTGTCAAGGTGTTTGTCTCAGCTGTAATAGCATCTAACTTTTCTCTGATCTTCTTATCCTCTTCAACTGTTAGGATTTTTGATTTAGTGCATTGTATGTACAAATTCTTTCCTATCTCAAAATGTCTCCTCAAATTCTTTATGCATACATCTAAACTACCAATATCATTTCGAATATTTACACTTAAAGTTTGTTGCATTTATCCTTCAAAGTCTTCCTGAACTTTTATTTTAGCAATATCCTTCAAGTTAGAAAATTCAGAGTCAAAAGAATTCAATACCATTTTAGCTTTCTCAAGTGGATCCGATTCAGATACCTTAGTGTTGATCACACTCTCAAGTTTCTCTGTCAAAACTCTAACTTTGCCTTCAAGGTCTTTCACCTTCTTATTCTTTCCAATAATTTTATTCAGAGATGTGATGAAATCAAGCTGATCATCATCTTCAACTTCTTTTCCAAGGTCTTGAAACATTGAACCAATATGCCTCTTCTTACTGTCAGGTGCACTAATGTCTTCAACTGGTATAGAAGGTGCACTAGAGGTAGTGGCCTCTATCAAAATTTGTTTTCCTTTAACTGATTGCTCTGCTGGAACTGATTCTGATACAGTTGGTGCTTCCTCTACCTCTATATTCTTCTCTGATTTTGTAACCTTTTCTTGCTCTCCCAAAGCCAAATTTTCAACAATGTTTCCTAGATCATGAAATACTACATCATCTAATTCTAGAGTCACTTTGGTGCCTTCAATATCCATTGATTCTTTGCCAATATTGATATGTGAAGAAGATGGAACTTCTTCAATACCAACTTCCTCTACATGTGGTTCCTCTGATTGCTTCTACTGAGGGTTTGATTCAACATGCTTTTTTGCAACTATATCTACAAGAACTTGCATTACTGCTTGCTCTATCTCTTTCTGTACTTCCTCCTTTTTGCCTCCCATTATAAGGATTGTTCTTCTCTTAGTTCTCAATAAAGTTCCAAGAGACTTCAAGAATCTCTTCAAATGATCTTCATCCTTAACTTCATAGAACTATCTAATTACATGTTCTCTCATCTTTATGTCCTCTTCTTGTGCTCTCTGTTTTCTATTCACAAGTCTATTATAAGAATCTTCTAGGATCTTACCATGAATAGTGCTAAGTTTCTTATCTACCACAATCATGTGTGTACCCATTGCATTTTCAAAATTTAATCTGTCAAATGATCCATATAGATCATAGAATTTATTCAACTTAGTGAAGTCTCCATGCTTCAATATATCTTCATTAACTCTTTCAATTCTTGGTTTCCAAGTTTTCTTCTTGATTGAAACTACATCATCATCTTTAATTACTGCTACATTTCTAGGTATAGGTGGTACAACCACTTTCTATCTCTTGCCGGGTCCTGTTGCACTCACTTTTACTCTTTTTCTAGGAATAGGAGAAAAAGATTTATCTCCTTCATCTTTTTCAGGTACTTCAACTTTTACGTTTACTGCAATAGGATCAACAAGATCTGCACTTGATGTCTTAGGTGAAATTACAATATTTTCACTTTGCTTCAAGGCTTTTGCAGTCTTCTTAGCTATGTCAAACGCATGACTTGACATACCAGATTCTTTCAATATTTTATTCATAGTAGATTCAACTCTCTTACTAGATTGCTTCTTTTCTCTCAAACTTATTGCAGAGTTGAAATTCTCTTCATAGGTTCCAAACCTATTTGCATGACCATCCAACTCACACTTTAACAATCTATTCACATATCCTACTGTTTCTACTTCAGATATTTCATAGCCAAGAGGGTCTATGAATTCCATTCTAGGCTTAACTGCTTCAATGTAGGTGAAATTAGTGTCAACCATAAAACAAATGTCATCTTTATGCTTTTCAACTAAGGATTGAGGAATCCTTGATTTGTTCTTAACAATATTCTGAAAAGTCTTCAATACAAGCTTCACACTATCATTAACTTTATGAAAAAGGTGTTTCATCTAGACTGAGTTTATTCTTTCCATTGTGTTCACATTGTAACTCCAATCAACTCTGTAAGGAAATCTTCTCAAAATATGGAAAAAGATATAGGTTATCAGAGATGAAAACCTAAACTGTGTGTACTTAGCCTTCTTAATCTTTTCTAAGTTCTCAAATAACTAAATTTTCAAAATTTCACATAGGTCTACTGGTTTCTTCTAAATACACATAAGATAAGCTACATGAATCATTCCTATAGCCATGTCATCTTCCCTTGAACTACCACAAAATTTAGTTATTAGGATCTTGCAAAGGTACCTAACATCATCTTGCTTAATCTTACTTATCACAATACCTCTACCATTATAACTAGATCCAGTGTTATCTAAAACAATCTTTCTCATGTTCTTTTCATTCAGTGGAATCTCTCCAACTTTTGATAATCCTGTAACTTCATGAATTAGGTCAGCAGTTATATCAATAACTCTATCCTCCATCCAGAATTTCCCATTATGGATTCTACTTAAAATGATCTTGGTACATTCCTCATCATTGAATTCATACTTCATGGAATATTTGATAATTTCATTGTTCTCTAGGTGCCCATAAGCTGGTTTAACTGACATGTCTTGATTGTACAATTTCTTGTAATCATCACTAAAATCTGCATCTCCCAAAGTTTCAACCTTGCAATCTAAATATCCTTTAACATTCTCAATGTGCAATACTTCATCTGGTACGGATGATAATGCTAGACTGTCATCAATTTTAGTTGGTTCTATTGGTTCTTTCTTAATCTTTTTTCTATTCTTATCCTTAACATTATGAACCATAGAAATATCCATCTTATCAACTGATTAAAGATCAAAAACTACCTCAACTTTGCAAATCTAGGGTTTCGGTATGATCGTCACTGCAAACTACTTCAAAACTTCTTCAAATCATCCTCAACTCACTTTTTCTTCTTTCAAATCACTTTTCAATTGCTTTGTAATCATAATAACTTTGATTTCAACCTTATAACACTTCACATTAACTTGATCTGACATTGCATTCATTCATTTTGCCGCTAAAACCTCAAAAAGCTGATTTTGCAAACCTGTAACCATAAAACTTTCTGCGACCTCGCAAAACACAATATTTTCTTTTGTGCACTTAACCATAGCATTAGTACAACATAATAAACCTATATCTAATTGCACAAAACTTAACTCATTCAAATTCCTAATCTACACTAATCCTAAGTCCTAAACTACAGAAACTTACATATTTTACGTACTTAAAGAAGGGTCAGGTAAAGATTCATCCTTACCATCAGTTACATTACCTTCCTGACTACTTTTAGTGCTGGCTATACCTCCTTGATCTATGCCTTTGTCAAATTTTACTTCATCTTTATTGCTACAACAAACTTTCTCTTTGTTTCCTACATTTTCATTCCTTCTTACATTGTTCCTAGGGTTAGGGTTATGATGATAACCTCCATTGTTCATTCTAAAAAATCTTGTTGAGTGTCCAAACTTGTTGCATATCTGACAAATGATTCCATTGTTTCCAAATCTCTGTCCTTGCTGGTTAATCTGTGACCTGCAATTTCTATCAATATGTCCTACTTTGTTGCATCTAAAACATACTACCACTTTTCTTTGATTCATTTCTTCAATAGATTTCTTATCTACATTGTTAGTATTCCCAATTATTCTATCATAATTATTCAAAATTACTTTAGGTCTTCTACATTCGTTAGCTCTATGTCCAAAACTATGACAATTATAACAATGTCCATTAAAAGGTTTAAATTTCTTACCTGTGCAATCTCTCTTCATGTGCCCAATAGTATTACAAGAAAAACATCTACCTTTGAATTCTCTTTGCATACCTTTAGATGATTCTTCCTATTTTGATTCTTCTTTCTTTGATTCTTCTTTCTCTCTAGGTGGTTCTTCTTTAGGTGGATCTTCCAATGTGTTCTCATCTAGCTTTATTTCCTCCACACTTTCAGATGTCTTCAGATCTCGCTTCTTACTTTCATGGTTTGTTCTAAACATACTATATCCAAATCCAGTCCTATCAAAGAATGGTTCTTCAAAAGAAATTTGTTTTTCAGTCTTATCACTTTTTGAATATAGCCTTTCAAGTTGTTGTTTAGATTGAGTTAATTCACCTTTCACAATTTTATTATACTTCTCAAGTTCCACATACTGCACTTTTACTTTTTCAAATTCGGATGCTTCCTTTTCAAGTCTTGACCTCAGATCTTCATTCTCAATTTTCAATTTTTCATTATCAGATCTCAAATTTCCATCTTTCATACTAAGCTTCAGATTTACTATCTTCAACTCATGCTTAAGGATCTCATTTTCTTTTTCTAATTCATCACAATCTTCAACAAGCATATTAGATTTCTTTTTAGATTTCAGATTTTTAATCTTACCTTTTAATTTGTCAATAAAATTCTTTGCATGTTCATATTTTCTTCTTAAGGAGTTTCTTTCATCAGTAAGCATATCAATTTGTTCAAGAGCTTCTTCAAGATTCTTCTGAAGTTGATCCATATCCATAGAGATCTTACTCAAACTACTAAGCTTTCCTTGAATGTTCCTTCTCTGAGTAACTGCACTCTGATACCAATTGTTAGAAATAGGAAATACAGAGAGGGGGGGGGGGGTAAATCATTATTTCAAAAACTTTTTCTTTTGCCCACTTATGGATATAACAGATTACTTTAGTGCATACAAAGATTATCAAGCTGATTAACAAACATAGTAGTAAATAGAAAGAACTCATAACACATCATATGTTCTCGAGGAAACCTTGGCCAAGGGAAAACCCCAGTGGGGATGGTACCCACAAAGATCACTAATCAAAAGTATCTTGTTAGGGATATTGGACCCTATTAGGAGTCAATTTACAATATATAGTAGATCTATCCTGGTTAAAGGACTTTAGGCCTTGTTAGAAGCCTTAGCCCTGTTAGGAGTTAGATTACAAAACCTGATCACCAGCTGAGCTCACTGCCCGAATAGGTATTACAAAATGTTTCTGACTATAATATGGTACTACTTACAACTTCACATCAATAGCCTTTACTGCTATCACAATATACAACTATTGCAAGTTATCTTTTCTTTCTTTTTACATATCACTTGTATATTTCATTACATTTCAAGTATGCCTAATATATGAGTTATTAAAGCTAATAAATTTACATGGTCAGCTTCCAAAATCTTTATCTAAGAGTAAACATCTAGGATGTCATCCCTTCATAATGTTAAGTCATTATTTTGACAAGCAAAAATAATCCCTTAACTCTTTCACTAATACTATCTCCAAATCTGTTTTGTTTGCAAAAACTCTTCAGTAAAATTTGAATAACTTTGTCCGTACTGCTCCAAAATTTATGTGCATTGAGATGGGGTATCCTCATACTCTATAGAATCTTTAGTTAACTGTACAAACAAAAATATTGCTCCAGTGGATGTCGCCAACTAAATCTTCATCGGGTGCTCTGTCAGGATCATTGTATCCATACTTAGACAATTTCTTTCTTCAACTTGCCATACTTGCATTCCAGATTCTACGCTCTCAATAGAGATCATATGTTTCCATAATGACAACATCTATGCATCCACATTAGCCAAATTTCCAACATACCAATGATCACAAGAAATGGCATAGTAATCAGAAATGGCACATTATTCTATGCAAATGGTTATAATAGATTGTAAAATGGTTTACCAAGATCAAGGAGCAGTTATTGTAAAATATATTCATTAAATGCAATGATTATCTTATTTGTATTAGTTGATCTAGGTTATTTTGCATAGTAGATCTTAGGGTTTTGATTTTCTTTTGTAACCTAATTTTTGTTTAAGCGGCAAAATAGAACACTATATATTGTATTTGTTCACACCATTTTATGGGGTTTCTAAACTGATATATATGAATCATAGAGAACTTGTATAAAATGCTTATCTTCAAGACAATCAGTTTATCGAGCAGAAAAAAGTACAGAGGTTTTCAGATTGAGAAGAATCAGATAAGGTAACCGAGTAGATTAGAGCATAGAACCATCACAGATAAGGTGATATTTTGATAAGAACTTATAGATCTCTTTCAGAAAATTGAGTTGTCAACTAGCAAATAATTTACCTATTACTTTCTAACAATTGTGATAGAGTTTTGATAAATATCTTAACAAAGTAGACTTAATAGTCTTTGTATAAATCTCTTAACCGAGTACACACTTCATATAGTGTTGTTAAATCCTATAACTAGGTAGATCTAGTTGATCTAATATGTTACTCCTAATAGGGTAAGATCACCAGAAGTGATCAAAACTTGTAGCCTTAATAGGAAAACCTTTTCTATTTGCAGTAGTGAAGAATTTGTGGGTGTCATCCCCACTGCAATTTTTACCTTTTAACAAGTGTTTCTGCATTACCAAAATACTTGTGTTATGTGATTGTCATATTGATTTCATATTGTTTACTTTCTTAAGTTAACTAGATGATTGATTTATGCAATTAGATTCAAGTTATTTTGATCGGTTATCACAGTATTTAGTTATAGATCAGAAAGGTTTTGCAACTAAAGTTTTGAAGGCACTGATTCACCCCTCCCCTCTCACTACCTATCTCTCCTAATTCCAACACCAGGACATCATTTTCCATTGATTTTACTATCTTTTGAAGGCCTATGAACTCTACATTTTGTAATTTTCTTCCACTGCATTGCCATCTATGATGTCTCATGAACAAGCTTGGAAGCTTTGTATCATTGTTGTATCATGCCTTTGTTTTATCACATGATTTCTTTGTTTTGTTTATTAGATGGTCATCCTTGAATTTTAGAGCCCAAGCCTTAAATATTTGCATCATGTCTACTAATTTTCAATTGCGCTATTGAACACTCTCTCCATATATTATTGATATTTAATCAGTGATTTATGTACATATGGGCTGAATTTGGAGATACTTATCCATTGCATTGATGCTTCACTTGTTATGATGAGACCGTAGGTTTATTGATCTGTATGTGTTCAGTTCTCTATGTTTGTTGAATCTTTCTCATCATATTTACTTATTTCTTCATGTGGATTCACTATTGACTATCATGTATTCTTTTGGAAGCCCATAAACATTTACCATTGCTTTTCTTTTTTTTTTTTAAGACTGGTATCTTTATTGATGCACTACTTTGCATTATTAAACCTATTGGCTTGATCATCTCATGCTATGAAATGTCATTATTTAACATTCACGAGGCATATTGGAGATGACTGATCTATGGGCCATGAGATTTTATCTCTGTGCTTACTGATTTGAATTTGAGCTCTTGAGTTATAGTATCATTGTCACCATCATAATTTTGATGCTTTTCTCTATATGAGGCTTGACACCTATTTACATCTTTTGGAAGGTGTACATTGCTATATATTTTATTACTATTGTCCCTCCTTTTACTAACTGCATATTATGTTTCACTATCCCATATGATGTCATGCCACTCCTTTATCTTTTGTGTTGATCTCTATTTTGTACTTCCATGCTTGATCATGGCTTCCTTATTCTCCCTTTATGATCTTTGAATGCTCCATTGATGCTGCTTCATCTAGTTGCTCCTTTCACTACTTCTAGGTCAGTGATGGTGATCATGGGTTCTCTTTTCCTATGATGTGGTTTATCAAATGGACATTTGAAGGCTTTCCTGAAAGAGCCCACATCATAGGTCAACATCATTCATTGGATTCTAGCACCCTACAATTGTTGTTGTCTAGACAACAATGGTACATTAAGGATGGTCCATTTAAGATTAGACCATCCTCTTAGTACCACTACTATCTGGGTGAGAGCATGCTATAGTGCTAAAGCTTCTTCTATTTCTACACATGGAACAAACAAGTCAGTAAAAACATGGTATCTTCTTCATTTTTGTAGCATCTTCTTGGGTGCACATTCTCTATAGCATAACCCCATTTTAGAAGTGTATGAATGAATATTTACATACATTATTATAGATGAAGTTAAGTTGTAGGACATCATGCATTGCTTAGATCCTCTGGATCTAACCCTATCTCTCTCTTTTCTGTAGGCTCTAGATCACTTAGGAGCTCAGTGGATTCAATCCTGAATCAACACCTTATCTTTCCAAGAAATGTTTGGTACCTTGTACTTTATGTTCATCCTTTTGTGGATGTCTATATTCATGCATATCTTTCTAAAATTTGGCTATGCTCACAACCTGTGTGAGCTCCAATGATATTGTCTTTCAGTTTCTTTCCTTGTACAATACATGCAGATATTTAGCATATATACATGTAACATTTTAGATGCATAAATTTATTTTCTTTTACATGTATCTTATCATGAATGAACACAAACTTAATCAAGTTCATCTAATAACAAAAACTATGGTACTGTAGCTTCATCTAGTAATTAGGTCTCCAATCTAGAATTAGTAAAAAATATGGTTACATTCTAGCGACCTTAGCTAAGTGCTTTCTTGCTAAGAATCATTAACCAATTGCCTTTGCATCCATTGGACATAGAGTCCTCTAAGGCCTAAAAAATGAGCCTAGCTCCCAAAACAACCTCCTTCTATCCAACAAAACTAGAACTAAAACTAAAAAAAAGCTTGTGCTAAAGCACTTAGGGAACACAGAAAACTAAAAACTTATACCCTACCCTACTCTAATGAGTACTAGCAAAATGGTCAAACAAATCCATTGACTGGACTATTGAAATAACTTCCCATCCTCCTTAGTGTATTATACTTTGCACATTTTATACCAACAAGGAGAAAATGAAGCACTGAAACATACTAAACTACCTAGTATATACACTTTTGAAATTGGTAGTCTAGAGTACTAACCTTTATTAGATCATAGGTGTTGTCTTCCCAAGGAGTTTGATAAGACTGAATAAGCTCTCATTCATTAAGAAAATCACCCTCCATTAAATCATTGAGTATGGATGTCCCACTTGACCCCACATGAGCAAGGTATCTGATAGGACATCCCCTTGAGAGTATGAATCCAAGCCTTTCTTGCTCAATATACACCTTATTAATGACCTCAGCATGTTGATCAAAATTATACCCCTCCATGATGGTCTACCATACCAATTCTTCCTTTGGGGTTAGAGGGTCATCCTCTTCTTCAGTTGGGACAACAAATAGCTCATTAAAGTTATCAAATTGCCTTAGGTCCTTAACAATCATTGGTCCCTCCTCATGGTCTAGGAAATATGATCCTTGAGATTCTTCTACCACTTCATTGCATCTAGGTTTAGATTCTACAATTGGGAAAACATCAACCTCCTGAAATACAAACTCTTCTTTAAGAACATCCATATTATTATCTATTCTAGGAGGATGAGGGATATCAACAAGAGTTGATAAGAAAACATCAATTATGGACTCAAAATATTCTTGTTTTTCTAAGTTAGCAGCAACTATATCATCTTTATTATCACAATCAGGGAGCTTAACCAGTAAATCTTGTGTTTCCTCTTCTAGCTCAATAAAATAAGGCATTTCTTCAGATAGATCACTTAGGGCCTTGCCTTCTTCACTTGCTTCCTAACTCTTATCTTGCTGTTCTAATCCATCAACATGTAACAAATCTATTTTTTCCTCATGATCATTGTGAAAGAGTACACCTAAAATACAAAAATCATCTTCTTCCTAGTGACTTGAGATGCTATGAGGTGTAAGGCTTTCTTTAGGGATTGGCTCATAAGGCTTTATCTGCTATAGGATGGGCTCATTGTCACTTAGGAAGTCAAACCTTTTAGGTGTCTCTTTTATTGCAATAGGATGGAGTGACTAGAAATCTAAGATGGGGTCATGAAAAGGCTCTAAAAAAGCATGGAGTCTAGGCTCCTTTTGATTAGAATTCTGAACTAAAGGAGAAATCCTTAAGCTTGGAATTTCAATATGATGCAGGAGCATCTTGGGTCCTTGCTAATCCTATGTCACCAAAAACATTTTGGAGTTTTTCTGTGTTACTCAGTTTCTATTTTGACTAAGTTGGTCGGTTTCCTTTGGTTATCGAGTGTGGTCAGTTCTCTCCTGGGCAGTTGGTTATTTCACTAGTGCTTGGCATTATCTGTCTACTACTCAGTTTTCTTGCTCACTGATGGGTCTAGTTTTGTTTCCTGTTGTGGCTGACTTGTGCATTTATATTGGATTGTGGATTTAATTTTTTATCCATCATTGGGAAGTGTGTGGTCCCAAATTTGACCATTACTTCTATTGATTATGGATCTAAAGGCCGACTCAGTTTGGTAGCTTCTTGTATAAATGTAGATGTTTGGTTGTAGTTTAGGAGATAGTTTTTCAATAGAAGATAGTAGACATTAGATTGGAGATTGGTAAAAGATCCTCACATGTTTGATGACTTCTATAATTCATTGTAATAGATGGCCCTAACTAGGAAGGCCTTATAGCCTGACATGTATGATTCGTATTGATGATAATATATGAAAAGATCCGGCATTCTCCCTCTCACTATTGATGTTTGTTGCTTCCGCATGTGTGTTGCAGGCTTGGATCATTAGGGTGTGCCATCCTTTGGACCCTCTTACATCCCTACCTTTGCATCAGGTGGTATTAGAGCAAGGTGAGATCTTGATCTAGGTCTGTGGATCTAGGTTTGCATGTTCCTCTTGAAGCCCTAGTTGAATTGTTGTGGGGTAGCAGATTGTGATCCGACCTACAATTACAGAGGGTTGTCAAGATGGTTCATGGGAGGAGAGATCCAGATCCAAGATTGGAAGATATGCAAAGGTAGATTGCTTCTAGGTTATAAGCAGTGGAGACAATGCAAAGAAGAGGTAGACATCTTGAAGATGTTAGTGATGATGAAATTGAAGAAGAACAGGTGAATGCAAAACCTGCTCCTATTATGGATCAAGGTGAAGAAAATTTTTTGAAGGCTTTGAAAAGTCTAAAGTCAACACCACATTTAAATCATCCTGAGTATGGTGGAAAGCTAGATTCTGATGAATTGGTGGACTGGATCACCGAGATGGAAAAGTATTTTGAATATGAAAATATCCCTGAGGATAAGAAGGTAAAGATTGCAAGCATAAAGTTGAAAAGCCATGCATCCTTATGGTGGGAACATCTACAATTAGATCAAAAGAGGAAAGGAAAGGAAAAATTCAAGGTATAGAGTAAAATGGTCAATAAATTGAAAGGAGAATTCTTACCTTGTGATTATTAGATTAACCTAGTTCGGTGAATGCAAAGTTTAAGATAGAAAGATAGCTCAGTAAAAGAGTATACTAAGGAATTCTATAGATTGGATATTAGATTTGGACATGATGAAGATGATGTGGAAAGAATTGGTAGATGCCTGAATGGTTTGAGAGTTTCCATCCAAGAGGAAATTAGTATGGTCAAGTTGGAGAACATTGAAGAGGCTTATCAATTTTATTCGAAGGCCAAGGAGAAACTGAACAAAAGACATGAGAAAAGACAGAGAGGTCATGGTGGTAGATTCCATAGAGGAAGAGGTAGATATAATGGTTGAAATGGTAGATCAGAACTAGAAAAGACAAATCTAGAAAAAGGCAAGATGAAGTTGAAAGGTGAAATTTCTAGAGGTAGAGGCAGTAACTATTGAGGTGGTTATGGAAGAGGAAGTTTCTGAGGAACTTGTTATAATTGTGGGGAAGAAGGACATAGATCTTTTGAATGTACACAAGCTAGTAAGAAGGTTGGTAGTAGTAGAAATGCTTTGGTACAAGAAGAGTTACTGAATGGACCTGAGAAAGAAAATAACTTGATGGTAAGGAGAGCACTATGGAATGAAAGCAAGAAGGAAGATCTGGTAAGTAAAATTTTGTTCAAGACCAGATGTAGAGTTTCTAAAAAATCTTGGAAGGTAATCATTGACAGTGGTAGCTTGGAGAATATAGCATCTGAAGAGATGGCCACAAAATTGCAGTTGGAAAGGTTGGTACATCCAAAACCCTATCAGATTTCATGGATCAAGGATGAGCATACACTCCTAGTAAGTGAACAATGTTATGTGAATTTGAAGATTGGAAAATATTATGATAAGGTGTTATGTGATATCATGCCTATGGATTGTTGTCATATTTTGTTGGGTAGACCTTGGCAATATGATAGACATCCTATATATGATGGAAGATTTCATAAGTATACTATTGTGGTTGATGGAAAGAAACAAATCTTTTTACCATTGATGGAAGAACCTGTTAGTAATTTTTTCACATATGTGAAAGTTTTTTTGATTGAAGGAAGAAAGTTCATTTACTTATTGAAGAGGAATGATGTATGTTTTGTTGTGATTCCTAATAAGCCAATTAAGAAAATAGAGGATAATATCCCTGAGGAGATTGATAAGTTACTCACCGAGTAAAATGACATCATTTCTGATAATGTACCTAATGGTTTGCCACTGAAAAGAATCATTGATCATTGTATGGATCTAAACCCTGGAGCTAGTTTACCAAATGAGTCACCTCATCGGTTGACACCTACTAAGAATCAAGAATTGAATCGATAGATTCAAGAGCTACTGGAGAAAGGTTTGATCAGAGAAAGTTTGAGTCCTTGTGCAGTACATGTTGTATTGGCACCAAAAAAGAATGGAGAATGGAGAATGTGTACTGATTCTAGAGAAATCAATAAGATAACAGTGAAGTATAGGTTTCCTATACCGAGAATGGATGATATAATAGATAGTTTGACTGGAGCAAAGTATTTCACAAAGATTGATTTGAAAAGTGGATATCATCAGATCAAAATCAAAGAAGGTGATGAATGGAAGACTGCTTTCAAGACAAAAGAAGGTTTGTATGAGTCGTTGGTTATGCCTTTTGGTTTAACTAATGCACCAAGTACTTTTTTGAGGTTGAAGAATGAAATTTTGAAGAAATTCTTGGGTAAATTTATGATTATATATCTTGATGATATTATGATATTTAGTAAGACCAGAGAAGAACATTTGTTGCATATTAGACAAGTTTTGCAGAGATTGAAAGAGGAAAAGTTGCTGATAAATCTAGAAAAATGTTCATTCATGAAACAAGAGATTGTGTATTTGGGATTTGTTATTTCAGCTAATGGTTTGAAGATGGATCCTGAAAAGGTGGAAGGTATTCTGAATTAGCCTACACTTGTGAATTCTACTAAGGTAAGATCATTTCATGTTTTGGCAAGTTTTTACCAAAAGTTCATAAGGAATTTCGGTTCAATTTGTAATGCTATGAATGAGACAAAAGAGAATTCAAATGGACACATGGAGCTGATAGAAGTTTTGAGACTCTGAAGTAGAAGGTTGTTGAATTACCTATTTTGGCATAACCTAATTTCAATAAGGTATTTCAAGTAGAATGTGATGTAAGTGGAAGTGCAATTGGAGCTATGTTGAGTCAAGAAGATAAACCTATTGCTTTCTTTAGTGAAAAGTTGAATGATGCTAGAAGGAAATATTATGTGTATGATCAAGAATTCTATGCTATTGTTCAAGCACTGAAGAAATGGAGACATTATTTTATACCTAGTGAATTTGTGTTGTATACTGATTATAAGGCTTTACAATATTTGGGTAGTCAGAATAAGTTGAATCAAAGATATATGAAATGGGTTGAGTATTTGCAGAGTTATACATTTGTGATAAATCATAAGAGTGGAGTCACTAACCAAGTTGTTGTTGCATTGACTAGAAGAAGATCTTTGATGACTGAGATGAAAATTGAAGTTCTTGGTTTTGATGAGATGAAAGGTTTGTATGAAAATGACCCTAATTTTTCTGAGCCATGGAGAAAGTGCAAAGCACCTATTCAAGATCAACAAGATACTAAATGGGATGAATATTTTATTCAGGAAGGTATGTTGTTTAAACGTATTCAGTTGTGTATACTGAGAGGAGTAATGAGATCTAATTTGATAAAAGAGAAACATAGTAGTGGTTTGGCTGGACATTTTGGCATTGATAAAACATGGAATTTTCTTAAGGAGAAATACTTTTGGTCACAGTTGTATAGAGATGTTCAAAAATTTGTGAAAAGTTGTGGAATTTGTCAAGTTGCAAAAGGAGTAAGTCAGAATACTAGATTGTATACACCGATTTATGTTCCTGAGAAACCTTGGATTGACATCAGTATGGACTTTGTCCTTGGCTTACCAAAGACAGTAAGAGGTAATGATTCAATATTTGTTGTTGTGGATAGATTTTCTAAAATGGCACATTTTATACCATGTAGAAAGACATCAGATGCATTACATGTAGTAGATCTTTTCTTTAAGGAAATTGTCAGATTGCATGGATTATCGAGGAGTATTATCTTTGACCGAGACACTAAATTTGTCGGTTATTTTTGGAAAACACTTTGGAAGAAATTTGGCACTGAGTTGAAATATAGTTCTACATTCCACCCACAAACTGATGGATAGACTGAAGTTGTGAACAAAAGTTTGGGAAATCTTTTGAGATGCTTAATTGGAGACACACTGAGTAATTGGGATTCTGTGTTGGCCCAAGAAGATTTTTCATACAATAATTCAATGAATAGGAGTACTGGAAAGACACCATTTGATATTTTGAATGGAACACAACTGAGAGGAATATCTGATTTTAAAGACATTTCTGATGAGAATAAGAAGAGTGTTGAAGGAGTAAAGTTTGGTGAGTATATTAAAACATTGCATGAAGATGTGAAGCTAAAGCTAGAAGATAGTAATCAGAAATACAAAGACAAAGCTAATAGATCAAGAAGACATAAGACTTTTGATTTTGGTGATGAAGTGATTGTTCATTTGAAGAAATGTTGATTTCCTCTTGGAACATATGGGAAGTTGAAGATGAATAAATTTGGACCTAGCAAGATTTTGAGGAAATTTGATAGTGGAAATGCATATGAGATTGAGTTACCTGATGACATGGACATATCACTGATTTTCAACATTGCTGATTTGTATGAGTATCATGAACCTGATGAAGAAGTGACAGTACCGACATAATATCCTAAGAAGTAGAATGATGAAGTTGAACAAATTTTGAAGGAAAGAGTTAGCAAGAGCACAAGAGGAAAATAGTATATGGAATATTTGGTTAAGTGGAAGAATAGACCGATGGAAGATAGTTCATGGATTTCATAGTCTGGGTTGGATGTAGCTCAGACCAAACCTTCCAAATGGTTTAGATAATCATTTCAAAATAACCCCAGGTGTCTGATGCAAGAGCACCTCAGGTCCTTGGCAATCCCATGTCACCAAAAACATTTTGGAGTTTGTATGTGTTGCTCAGTTTCTATTTTGACTGAGTTGGTCGGTAGTTGGTTGGTTTCCTTTGGTTATCGAGTGTGGTTGGTTCTCTCCTAGGTGGTCAGTTATTTCACTGGTGCTCGACATTGTCTATCTGCTGCTCAGTTTTCTTGCTCACTGACGGGTCTAGTTTTGTTTCCTATTGTGGCGGACTTGTACATTTATATTGGATCACAAATTTAATGTTTGTATCCATCATTTGGAAGTGTTTGGTCCCAAATTTGACCATTACTTCCATTGATTATGGATTTGAAGGCTGAATCAACTTGGTAGCTTCTTGTATAAATGTAGATGTTTGGTTGTAGTTTAGGAGGTAGTTTTTGGATAGAAGATAGTAGACATTAGATTAAAGATTGGTAATAGATCTTTGCATGTTTGAGGACTTGTATAATTCTTTATAGTATATGGCCCTAACTAGGAAGGCCTTACAACTCAACATGTATGATTCCTATTGATGATAATATATGAAAATATTTTGTATTCTCCCTCTCACTATTGTTGTTTGTTTCTTCCACATGTGTGTTGCAGTCTTAGATCATTAGGGTGCACCATCATTTGGCCCCTCTTACATCCCTACCTTTGTATCACAATAGAAGTGCTTGAGTATTTAGTAGGAAAGAAACTTGGAATTTGAACATTGTGATTCTCCTATGTGGTCTGCAATGCTTCTAGGTCTTCCTCTTCTAGGCTTTCATCTCCGTGGGACTTTGGACACACAAGAGTAGCCTCCTTTTGTAACACTTTAGGCATCTCCTCCTAGATCTCCTTCATTAAAATATTTTTCATCTGAAAACCCAGATACATTGTCCATGAGGGTCTCCAAGATTGCATTAGGTTTTCATTTCCCTCTAGTGGATCTAGTGAACTTTCTTTTATTGGGGTAGCAATAACTCCTTGATCTCCTTGCCTTGGTGTTTGTGCCAAAAAATCTTTAATCAATTGATCCTTTTCTAAAATCTATCTAGCAAGTATCTTTTGCTCATGATCATGAAATTTATCATTTTCTACTAACTCTTTTTGGAGATCCTTCTCATTTTTTATAGCTATCAGATAGATGACCCTTATTAATTCTTGATGGTCTTGAATACTTTTTTCATAGACCTTCTCTTATGTCAAGATCAGTTGGTTCTTCTCTTCAAGGGTCTTCTCATGGGTTTCTATTTGGCTATCTAGATACCTTGAAAAATCTTATTTTCGAGCCATTACATCCATATACTGCCTTGAGAGCTCCTCTTTCTGAGCCCTCATCTCCATATAGTGTTTCATGAAAGAGATCATTTCCTCTTGAAAATTTTCTAACCAGTCATTGGAGTTCATATCTGAAGTGGTTGTGGACTGATTCTAAGGATTTTAATGGTGACCCTCATAGGGTGGTTCATAGGAATGCTGCTAGGATGCTTGATGTTGGGTGGGAGGGTATGGTGGTGCATTTTGGCTATATGTTGCTACTTGGCCAGCTAGATATAACATGACTACTAGCACATGGGTAGATTTCTCATGATATGGGGGGTGATAGGGCTAATATGCATTAGGAATTGACATACTTATTCATCAAATGAGTTGGTAAAAAGGATATTTTATGAAACTTACCAGCACTTGGACTGCTTAAACCAATAGATTTTTCTCAGATTCACCATGGTGTTTGGAACAAACTACCTCTAAAGGACGATGTACTGAGGATCACACCAAAATATTATTGAATGATGGGAAACATCATTGTCCCACCAGGCATGCCAAAAACCATTGTCACTAAGGATTGCACCCAAATGTGCTAAGTCTGAACCTAGCAATCCTCCGAAACATGGGACTACTTTCAGGCTGTAGGTAACCTATTATAAAGTAGACTTCTGGATTAGGGGCTGACTTCCCCTTTGAATCACCTTGAAACTCAACTAACTTGTGGAGGAAAGGGAGAGAGAGTGAATGAAATTGAATGACTAAAACCAAACCTAGGTGATTCACCAAACTTTGATAGATCCACAAATTGAGGAAATACGCACAATGACACTTGAAATAAATTTTTAATTCACAACTTGACTATATTGCCTTGATATTTTTTGAAATAAAGAGGTACTTGGACAAAAAAATAAGGGAAAGAACTTCCACAACTTAAAACCCAACTGTACAAAGTTTAAAAAAACAATAGCAAAACACTTTCCTAAATATTCAATTTGAACAAACATGCAAAGTAAAGGAACTATATCACAACAACTTTGACATGAATTTTAATAGAAAAACTTAGAAAATAAAAGAGACAAGAAGGAATACTACTTTATATTCAGTGAAAAGGAGCCAAGTACAATAATCTTCTTCTCCAGAGCTACATCACTGACCTCCAAGAAAAAGAGAATGAAGAACTAACCTCAATCACCTAAGTGAGAGGTATATAAAACAAAACCTAAGAATTTGCATTCATGACCCTCAACCCACCAAAAATGGAAAAATTATGAATTTAGGGTCCATGAAAGATGCCTCTCAAATCTAGATGTCAGATTCTCAGATTTGTAGGGGTAGGGGGAAAGTGAAAATCCTAAAAAAGATAAGCCATTAAAGTCTACCCTATCCCCTCTAAATCATGCTCTGTAAATGATACTCTAAAAAATTATTTATAAAGACATGATTTTTCAATATCTTATAATAATACAAGCAATGATTTTACATTGAAATACTTTCTCCTTTTGAATATATGTTGATTTTAATTTATTTTAGGAATAGTTCTCAACCCAATTTAATTTAATAAAAAGGGGAAAACATATAAAAAAAATATTTACATCTTTTAAAATAAAATCCATTTATCATAAATAGAACCTAGCATCAAATTAAAACATTAATTAAAGCTCTCAACCCAATTTAAAAAAAAAGGAAAGCATATTAATTAAATGTTTTGAGAAACCTATCCAAAGAAAACATGGAGAATGCTAAAACATCAACACTTCACTTCCAGCAAGATGGGGAAAGTTGTAGTTTGATAACTCGCCTTAGCTTTTGAACACAAGCTCAAAATGGAAAGTTGCAGGTCTTTTGATCTTAATGCATCACGTTAGGTACTTTGGTTTCCATTTCCATTTCTCTTATGTGTTTTTTGATGTTTCTGTTGTGAATTATCTACATTTGTGACACATTTTTCATACCATCTCTCTATGATATTGACGGCACATGTTTATGCTGTCATGAATCATGACATTGTATACATATTTTTATGCTTTGGTTACTATTGTTTCCACCATGTACAACCTATGCTAGAACTTAGGGATTTGTGTTTACTATTTTTATTGGTGCTTGGAAAATGTGAGCCCTATTGCCATGGTGAATAGCCCCATTGCGATGTTGCTTTCACCGTAAGATTTGACTATTTAGTATTCATTGCCCTGCGTTTAAAAACTCGACCTTACTATGTTCTTTGTATATGGTCATGGATATTAATTCACTATTTTGAAATGTTGACAGTGGTTTATCAAATGGATAGCCTGTGAGTTTCTAGCTAGGAGTCATGTTTAATGATTACTATATTTGAAAGCATTGTGTGATAGCATTTTCATTTGAATTATTGGCTTCATTTTATCTGTGGATGACATTGCAATCATGTTTTTTGGTATTGCTAGCATGTTTTTGGTGTATGCACCTGAAAATGCATTCACTGTTGAGTTCATGCCAGCCCGTGAACTATTTACTTTATTGTTTATTGCATTGATGTTTCATTCAATGGCCTGTGAAATACTAGGGCATTTTGTATTGCATCTGGTGACCTATGAGCTAAAGAGCTAGGACATGATGGCTATGTGTCTGAGACCACTATTGGGTTATCAATGACTATTGAATACCTTTATTTTATTGATGGCACCATAATTTGTTGTCATTGTCTTAACAAACTGTGAGCCACTTTTCTCATTCACTTGCTAGTGCTTACCTATTTAGGGAGCCCATGAGCTTTCTTTGGCATCGTTGTTCATGGTGCTTATATTTGCATATGCCCATGACACCTACATTTGAACTATGACATAATTTTCCATTGATTTTACTTTCTTTTGATGGCCCGTGAACTCTACATTTTGTAATGTTTTGTTATTGCATTGCCATCTGTGATGTCCCGTGAACAAGCTTGGAAGATTTGTACCATTATTGTATTGTGCCTTTGTTTTATGACATGTTGCCTTTGTTTTGTTTATTAGATTCTCATCATTGAATTTTAGAGCCCGAGCCTTAAATCTTGGAATCATGTCTACTAATTTTTCATGGGGCTATTGAATAGTCCCTCCATATATTATTGATATTTAATCACTAATTTATGCACATATGGGCTGCATTTGGAGATGCTTACCCATTGTGTTGATGCTTCACTTGTTATGATGAGACTCTAGGTCTATTGATCTGTATGTGTCCATTGCTCTATATGTGTTGAACCTTGCTTGTCATATTTACTGATTTCTTCATGTGGATTCAGTGTTGACTGTCATGTATTCTTTTGGAAGCCCGTAAACATCTAGAATTTATTTTCTCATTCTTTTAAAGAATGGTATCTTTATTGATGCACTAATCTACATTCTTGAACCCATGGGCTTGATCATCTCATGCTATAACATGTCACTATTTAACATTCATGAGACATCTTGGAGATGACTAATCTATGGGCTGTGAGCTTTTATCTATGTGTTCACTTATTTGAATTTGAGCTCTTGAGCTATAGTATCACTGTCTCCATCATCATTTTGATGCATTACTCTATAGGATGCTTGACCCGTATTTGCATCTTTTAGAAGGTGTACATTGATGTAGATTTCATTACTGTTGTCCCTCCTTTTACTGATTGCATATTATGTCTCACTGTCCCATATGATGTCATACCACTCCTTTATCTTTTTTTGATCTCTTTTTTGTACTTCCATGCTTGATAATGGCTTCCTTATTCTTCCTTTATGATCTTTGAATGCTCCATTGATACTGCTTCATCTGGTTTCTCCTCTCACTACTTTTGGGTCAATGATGGTCATCATGGGTACTCATGGCCTATGATGTGGTTTATCAAATGGACATTTGGAGGCTCTCCTAAAAGTGCCCACATCCAAGGGAAATGTGATCCATTGGATTCCAACACCCTACAATTGTTGTTGTCTAGACATCAATGGTACTTTAAGGATGGTCCTTTTCAGATTAGATCATCTTCTCAGTATCACTACTATCTGTATGAGAGAATGCTATAATGCTAAAGCTTCTTTTGTATCTGCACATGGAATAAACAAGATAGTAAAAACATGGTATCTTCTTCATTTGTGCAGCATCTTCCTGGGTGCACATGCTCTATAGCATAACCCCCTTTTAGAAGTGTACAGGTGACTATGTACATGCATGATTATAGATGAAGGTAAGTTGTAGGACATCATGTATTTCTTAGATCCTCTGGATCTAACCCCATCTCTCTCTTTTCTGCAAGCTTTGGATCACTCGGGAGCTCACTAGATTCAACCCTGGATCAACGCCTTATCTTTCTAGGTAATGTTTGGTACCCTGTACTTTATGTTCATCCTTTTGTGTATCTATGTATTCATGCATATCTTTCTTAAAGTTGGCTATACTCACCACCTGTGTGAGCTCAGATGATATTGTCTTTCAGTTTCTTTCCTTGTACAGTACATGCAAATATTTGGCATATATACATGTAACATTTTAGATTAAAAAATTTATTTTCTTTTACATGTATATTATCATGAATGAACAAAACTTAACAAAGGTCATCTAATAACATAAACTAGGTTATTTTAGGTTCATCTAGTAATTAGGTCTCCAATCCAAAATGAGTAAAATATCTAGTAACAAGTGAAGCTAGGAAGGAGCTGAACAAAGTTGTGATTCCTTGAAGAGAATTCTAAGTAGATCATAGATGGACATGAAAATGAAGGTCAGTCAATAAATCACCATATCTGTCAAGTGGATATTTATTTCTAAAGTGAGTTGTATATTTTTTAGATCAGATCCTACTGTTAATTTCTAACTATTGTATCAGTCTAAATCCTTAAATCAAGGTTGACCTAACCGTCATTTTGTATAAATCCTTTAATCAAGGTAACATTCTAATGGAATTTTACTAAGCCATCTAACAAGGACACTCTTAACAGAGTGAATAAATCCTTTAACTAGGTCACACCTAATAGTGTGTATTGTAAACCTTTAACCGGGTTGGCTTCTCACAGAGCTCACTTCAGAAGAGTCAAAATTAGTAGCATGTTACAAGTGGTTTTTCCCAAATTGGGTTTCCACTATAAATCCTAGTGTTATACTTATGTGAATGTTATTTTGATGTGGATGATGTTGAAAGTTTTATATTTTTCAAGTTATTTACTTTAGGAAAGTGGACTGCAAGTTTTATGTTATTGTTATATGCTATAGAGACAGAGTTGAAAGATGATTAGATTTGAGATCGTTGAAGAGCTATAAAATTGAATTGGTACATCTAGAACTAAGAATAATTGATTCACCCCCCTCTCAGTTGTTCTAAAATCATTCTAACAATTGGTATCAGAGCTATTGGTGCTTGTACAAAAAAAAATTAAAGGCACTTGAAGCCAATGATCAAGATGTACAAAAAGGAGGTACCGAAGTTGAACAAGGAGAACCTCCCTGCATGGAAGAGTTTGATGAAATTATATCTAGCTGGTATTCATGATTCTATGAATTACTATGTGAAAAATAAGTATGTAATACCTATTGCACCTTTGACTACCCAGGAGATGAAAGAAAAACAAGAACACAATCAGGCAATGTTGAAGATTGCACCTACCCTAAGCTATCCTGGATTTAAACACATCAAGGACTATACTAATGAAAAGAAAATGTGGGACACTCTAGCAACTATCTATGATAGGGACACAAGTGTACTAAGAACCAAATTTGAAATCCTGAGAGGTAATTTTGATGAAATGAAAATGCAAGATGGTGAGAAAATTGCTCAGTATTGTGGTATAATTAAGGAATTAGTGAATGCTATTAGAGGAGATAATGGAAACATTAATGATGAGACTATTATCAGTAAATTATTGAGAAACATTCTTCCTATCTATGCTATCATAATTTACGTAATACAAGAATCAAGATGTAACCCTGGTAATGTTCTAACTTTAGAAAGTCTTGTTGGCAAGCTTACTGCTTTTGAGCTGTCTAATTATGATAGCTTCACTATTCATATTGTTGAAACTGGATTCAAGTCTCAAATGGTTCTTCATAAGCCTAAGAAGGGAAATGATATTGGAAAGTTAGCTATACTGATGTATATGACTTAGTATAGTGTTTTCATTATGGAAACAAAGTCATATAGCAGTTTGGAGTTAGCGCACTTGATGGGAAGATTAGAAATCAGCTAAGTTTTGAAGACTGGACAATGTACAGAGTTCCTGAAGCTTAGAGCATCATCACATGTGTGTATGATATATTTATGGTATGAATCCTAGAAGATAAGTTTTTTAAACTATATTAATGCTTATTCTATGAGCACATGATCAGATATATAAGTATGAGAAAGATATAGACAGTTGAAGTTACATAGCCAGTGTGTGCCAGAGAAGAACATAGTAAGTAGCCGACTGTTAGCATTTTGAGTTATAGTTATATTCTAATGATGTAAAGGCTATATGCTCATTGTAATTAGGTTTCCAACATGTATATATTTTTTTTGTAAACACACTTGAGCCAATTCAATTGGAAGCATTGTATGTAATAGGTTTAAGGGCCGGCCTAGTTGTTTATTTTGTATGTGCATATAAATATGAGATACGCCCATTGTTATTAGTATGGAAGTTGATAGAGAGTTGTGATAAGAAGAGAAGAAGTGTTCAAAGAGATTATAAGATGTATTAGAGATTTTTAAGAGGTCAAAGCATCAGTGCATCAAAGGAACTGATCTGACAAGCAGTGTCATAGTGACAGTTCATCCAACAAATATAGTGTGTATTTGAGATCTGAAGGTTGTCACCTTCACCACTTGAGTAGTGAGCTCTAGTATAGTGCATTCACTACCCTAACAAGGACTATTGTAAAATAATCCTAAAAGGGTCTGACCCTTGACAAGGTCTACTGTACTTAATGCATTGTAAAGAAACTCCTAACAGGGTTAAGGATCTTCTAACAAGGATCATAAAACACTAGTATAGAATATTAGTGGGTGTCAATTCCCACTAGGGTTTTTACATACTTGGGTTTCCCCATAACCATATTGGTGTTATGTGTTGATTTCATGTTTCATATTTATGTGGATGTTCATTTTAGTACTTAAGCATTTAAGTTCAATTTAAAGTATAAGTAAAAAGATAAAATAAAGTGAACATTGATTCACCCCCCCCCCCTCTTAGTGTTCCCATTCCCAATAATTGGTATCAGAGCTCTGGTCCTTAGCAAAGAAGTTTAACCACTTGAGGAGATCATGGAAAAAGTAGAAATGAAACATCTAAAAAGAAATTTGGAAGATGCTCTTGAAGACCTAGACAAATCTGAAAGAGAAATTAATGAACTAAGGGAAAAACTCAGTGATGCTCAATTAGTCATCAAAAGGCTAAGGAAAGATTTGAAATAATTATCTACCAGTGATCTAGGGACAATGGTCAAGAAGCTAATGAAGAAAATAAATCCTTAAAAGAACAACTTGAAGAATTTAATGATAAGTTGACTAACAATTAGGAAGTCTATGATGAACAGGTCAAAGATAACCTTCAACTAAATGAAGAGTTGAGGAAAGAAAACATGGAAATCTTAGAGCTAAGAAACAAAAAATAAAGCTTGGAATCTAAATTGAAAGATGCAAAGAATCACATTGACAAATTACACACCAGATCTAATTTGATAGAATCTCAGTTGTATGCAAGAAGAGCTAAAGGAGATACTAGCTGCATTAGATACAATGAAGCACAAAATCAGATTGACAACATGCGATCAAGAATGAAAGCACCAGAAGGAACCTCAGATACTAAGGAGACTGAAAGTCAAACTAAGGATCATATTGAACCACCTAAGAATGAACACACACTAGTAGACCACACTTATTATGCATGTAACAAGCATGGACACATAGAAAGGAACTATATAGAGGTAAGACATTTCAATGGTTACTATTATTCATGCAATAAATCTGGTCATATAGCTATGAATTTTAAGACAAGCCAACAGAATAGGATTCATAATCAAAGAAATCAAAATCAATCAATTGTAAGAATCTCTTAGAATGTTACATGTCAGATATGTAACTATGATGGTCACTCAGCTAAATAATGTAAGATGGTGACTCATGTCAATGCGTAGAGGAATATAAGGCCTCTAGTCATTTGTCACTCCTATGACAAGGCTAGACACATCTCAAAGTTCTATAGATCAAGGATGCAATGTTAGGAAAGCCCTAAAAGGATTGAAGAACTAGTATTGGATCTTGAAGGATAAGTCAAGTTTGTGAAAGCCTCAGATAATGAGAGCATGATTTGGTCTAAAGAAAAGAAAGATAAGGTTGATGATTATGTATTGGATGCATCCATAGTGAAAGCACCCTCTACATCTAGATGAATGGCCCTCAGGCTCATAGGGGGAGATAATTTATCTCTAGACCCCTACGTGGCTGGTATACGTAGTCTTAGGGTATGCACCTTTAGACTTAAGCTTTTGGAGACTAAGGAAACCTTCATGCAAGAGTGCATTAGCTAATTGTTTGGAGAATGAAAGATAGAAATTTCCAAGTGACAACTTGGTTTACGTGACAAGCATTAATGGCAGAATTTCTACTTTAAAGTACATAGAAGTTAGAAGATCTCTCATTGCATTTGAATTAAGAATGATTGAAGAGTAGAAGAGCCTCAGTAGTTGATTGAGAAGGATTGTAGTTTGATTCTTCAAGTGATTTTTTGTGCATTTGATCAGTTGTAGAAACCCTAGTTCATCGCAGTGATTCAAAATTTCTTGGAAACCTTTGTGAAAATGATACACAAGTAAGTGATGGATACTCCTATAGTATTTGATGTTGCAGAGAAGAAAAGATACGTGTTGAAGAGGCATCCATTTAAATCTACACTAGATGACCTAGAAGGGGCATTTTCCCACATGCCTATGGGCATTATGCATGTCAAGGACATGAGGGCATACATCTACTGTAAGAAAGAACAAGTACGATTGGATAGATTAAGGGCACACATGGAAACTATGTTAAAACTAGACAAAACCTTCATGAATGAGTATGCATGGTAGGATAATCACCCTATAGTGGAGTATGCTATGAAATATGAGTTCTATGAATCAGAATGGATCAATATTCTTTTAAGCAGGATTCATGATGACCTATTTTGGATAGGTGAAGGACTAGTCAGAATTACTAGTGACCTAATTCATGAGATGATAGGGCTCTCACGGATAGGTGTAATCCTTCCAGTGGGTAAATATGTCAGGAATATTGTTGAATGGACTTGCAAGTCAAGGAGTGTTGGGCAAGGAATGACAATAGAGCCTATTAAGAAAGATGACATCAAATTGATGTCTATGATACAAGGATACATGTTTCAACACACTAGTAGGGTAAACAGTGTGTCTACAGCCACAATTCTTGCAGCCATAAGAATTGTAAATGAAAATGGAGAGTTCAACCTGTGTGAAATCTTGCCCATGCAACTAATTGACAACATCAAGGAAATCAAGCATGATAAAACTGAGATATTCAGGTTTGGGTCCCTAATTATCTATATGTACTTCCACATTGTTGGAAAGGTGTCGGATTCATATCTAGATAAGACTATTCCTACCATGCCTAAGATATCTTTCAAGGCATCTATAGAGAGAACTCTAAGAGACTATATGACAATAGAGTTGAAGACATTTAGGATAAAAATGAAGATGAGGTACATGATACCAGAGAACATTGCTAAGAAATATAAGGATACTATTTGTTTTATGGTTGAGAAAGACACAACATGCATGGAGGTAGTTGAACCAAGAATAAAGTGGATTCATCCAGTAGGATATGAAGTGGAAGAGCCTATTCTAGAGGCTTATGCTCATGTTCTATTAGTAGCACTTAAAGACCCCAATGGGCCAAGATGGGGAACCTATGAGGAGAAGACAAGAGAGGTAGATGCTAAACTGAATAGTGCAACAACAAAAAGGAAGGTTGCCAAGGTTACCTCTGAGATCTTAAGAATAGATGGAGTGTCTCAAGAAGACCTAGAAAAAGCAAGGGAACAAGAGATTGCTTTGGAATTAGAGAGCGCAGATGTAGCAAAGGTAGAATCAAATGATCCTTAGCTGAAGAAAGTGAAGATTGAAAAATCTATTGAATAGAATGGTAATATTGATGTTACTCTTTCTACATGAAAAGAAACCATTGAACTTACTACTCCTCCTAATTATAAGGCAATGCCAAATAGGAAGAAAGAGATCATCATTTGTTATCCATCCTCAAGAGTAACAAGGAACAAAAAGAACTCTCAAGTACCTCCTGAAGTAAGTTTTAAACCTAGTCTCAGTGTGCTAAGTGCAAGAATAATTGATGAGGGAACAATTGATCAAGTAGGAAAGTTTTATGAAAAATATAGTGAGATAGACAAATCTGAGATACATGTAATGATAGTCAAACACATGTTGAAGTTCTAGAAAATAGTCTTGGAACTTAAGACTATGATCCCTGACAATGTATAGAATATCCTAGAATTCTAAAAGAGACAAGTCATTAAAGAGGATTTAAGGATAAGGGAAAAGATTCTAGATGAAACTCTTCTAGTATGTTCCTTAGAAGATAAATCTCTATTGTTAGATCTGGTGAAGCCACATCTCAGAACTAAATCAAGGACTTTTCATATAATGGACAAGAACTATGATCTTGTTGCTAAGGAAATAAAGAAGGCATTTGAGAAAGTATTCATGAATAGGCACATGTATCCAGCTACTGTGGCCACAACACAAGTACCCTTAAAGGAAGTCAAAGTGGTAGAGCCCACTAATGCATCAGTAATAGGTCCTTAAGATTCAACACCTATAGTGGAAACACAAATAGAGGCAGACAAGTCTATGCCCATGAAAGAATCACTAAAAGATAGCACCATTATCATTGATAATGTAGAGATAGCCATGGCAGCCACTAAACCCTATTTGGACAAGTTTGAAGAAGCTTTTGTGAGCACACAAGAAGCTGAAATCTTAAGCAGTAACACTCCTACTCATCAAGAAGAAATACTGGTTGAGGATAAAACAAATGAGAAACAAGAAGAAAAGATGGAAGAAGAGAAAGAAGAAGAAAACATGGAAGAAAAGAAAGAAGAAAAAGAAAAAGAAGCTAAAAAACAAAAGGAAGAAGAAGATGTAAAAAGAAGTGAGAAAAAAGATGAAACAATGAAGGTAAAACAAGAAGTGATGGATAGAACTCCCATCACCCCCTCAGTAGCATTGTTGTCAAGTTTGACACCTGACACAACCAGTTTGGACTCATTGGGTGAACAAGACTTGATTAAGTTTAGTGTCTTAGCTATGGAGAAGGCCAAGGATAAACAAGTGATGAGGAATCCTCTCCTTGTAGATTCAGTAAACATACTAAATAGTTTGTTACCTATAAACAAGAAAGTGTCTAGGGTACACTTTGTTGATGATGTAAGTGTAGTAATTTCACAATTCAAAAGCAATTTCTCTAGCTTGGAATAATCATCATCTGTAGCTGTAGAGGAGAAGTACTTGAAGAAGAGATTAAGTGAATTGGTTAGAAACTATACACTTGAACTAAGCTCACTAAAGGCTGGTCAAGAATCCCTGAAGGAGTTTGCAACAAAGGGAAGAGAGATCATTGCTGAATGTATGAACCAAGACAAGTTAATTGGAGATCTATACAAAAAGTTACTAGAGGTAGAAGTCATGATAGACATAATAAGGAAATTAGTGGAAGATCTATCTATTGATGTGAACATGTGCAATAATGTCTACCAAGGACAGTTAGAGAATATTGAGAAGGAAGAAAAAGAGATGATCAAGATAAGGGCTAGGTAGACTCAGCTAAGGAATGCTCTTGCGCCCTCATTAGACATACTAAATCAGAATATCAAGAAGATCGATGCCACCATGGTGACATATGATCAAGGTCCTAGCACTAATCTGGAGAAGATGGAGAAGCTATAGAATGCTTTATGCACCCATCTACAGATTGGAAATTCACTGATCACATTTTGGAAGAAGGAGATCCAAAATTTGTAGATTGCATATTCGGATGTTCTATCATAGTAAGCTTTTGTAGATTCAATTTTGACACACCTTTTTCATTAATGTTAAAGGGGGAGTATGTGTAGAATATGGATGATAGATATGTATAAGGAGATATAGGATAGAAAGATATGTATAGGGAAATATAAGACAAACTTTTTTTTTGTATTAAGGACAATTAGCAACTTAGCCACATTCCTTTGTTGCCATTAATGAAAAAAGGGGAGATTGTTGGAAAGTTGGTTATACTAATGTATATGACATAGTATAGTGTTGTCATTATGGAAAAAAAGTCATATAGAATTTTAGAGTCAGCGCACTTGATGGGAAGATGAGAAATCAGCTAAGTGTTGAAGACTAGATAGTGTATAGAGTTCCTAAACCTTAGAGAATTAGCAAAAATGTGTATGACCAAGTTATGGTATGTGCCCTAGAAGATAAGTTTGTTAGACTATATTCATGCTTAGTATATGAGTGCATGATCAGATATGTAAGTATGAGAAAGATACAAATAGTTGAAGTTACACAGCCATTGTGTGCTAGAGAAGAACAGAGTAAGTAATTGACTGTTAGCATTTTGAGTTGCGGTTATATTATAATGATGTAAAGTATATGCACTCATTGTAATTAGGTTTTCAGCATGTATATATGTTTTTTTGTAAACACTCTTGAGCCAATTCAATTGGAAGCATTGTATGTAATAGGCTTAAGGGCTGACCTAGTTGTTTATTTTGTATGCACATATAAATATGAGATGCACCCATTGTAATTAGTATGGAAGTTGATAGAGAGTTGTGATAAGAAGATAAGAAGTATGTGAAGAGACTATAAGATGTATTAGAGCTTTGCAAGAGGTCAAAGCATCAGTGCATCAAAGGAACTGATCTGACAAGTAGTGTCACAGTGATAGTTCATCCACCAGATTTAGGTGCACGTATCTGAGATTCAAAGGTTGTAGCCTTCACCACTCGACTAGTGAGCTCTAGGATAGTGCATCCACTCCCGTAACATGGACTATTATAAAAGACTCCTAATAGGATCTGACCCTTGACAAGGTCTACTATACTTAATGCATTGTAAAGAAACTCCTAATAGGGTTAAGGATCTTCTAACAAGGATCATAAAACACTAGTATAGAATATTAGTGGGTGTCAATTCCCACCAGATTTTTTACCTATTTGGGTTTCCCCTTAACCATATTGGTGTTATGTGTTGATTTCATGTTTCATATTTATGTGGATGTTCATTTCAATACTTAAGAATTTATGTTTAGTTTAAAGTATAAGTAAAAAGATAAAATATAGTGAACACTGATTCACCCCTCCCCCACCATCTTAGTATTCCCATTTCTAACAAAGGATAGATGTGAGAGTAGTGACAATGACACTTTTGATGATGATATAGATGATCTTGAGGCACTTATGGCTAGAAGGCTTAAGAAAGGAAAAGGGAAATATAAAGGTAAACTTCCTATTATCTATTTTTCATGTAACAAAGTTGGCCATATTGTAACAAGATGCCCTGATAGGAATGACAAAGATGAAAAAAGGGAAAACAAGTACAAAGATGAGAAATGACAGAGATCACTGAAGGTACCAAAACTACAAAGAAAAAGGTAATAAATCTTGCTATATTGCTGAAGAGGAAATTGACAATGAAACTAGTTAATCTAATGAATGTGATATAGAAGTTGTTTATGTTGCTATGAAAGATGATTCTGATGAAGATGAGGAAAATGCACTTATTTCATATGTTAGTAAAGGTTTTAAATGGATTATTGATAGTGGTTGTTCACATCACATGACTACTGGTATAAGTGAGTTTGAAATCCTTTATCATAAAAAATTAGAAGTTTTAAGTTTGGTAATGATACACCATGTCCCATGAAAGGAAAATGATAAATAAGATTAATTGATAAGATCATCTATGATAATTCTTATTGGGTTGATGGTCTTAACTATAATTTTCTGAGTACGAAATAGTTGAACAATATTGGTTACCGAGTTGAATTTTATCACAGAAAGGCTAAAATATTTGATGTCACTAGTGAACTAATTGGAAGTGGAGAAAAGACAAGAGGTAACTTGTTTTATCTAGACCTATATGAAGAAACATGTTTTTTTGCACAATATGATGATGTATGGTTATGGCATAAGAGGTTGTATAAATTAAACTTTGACAATTTGGTAAATATTAGTAAGTTGAAGAAAGTTAGAAGTTTGCCAAGATTGAAGAAAATGGATAATGTGATGTGTAAACAGTGTCAATTGCCCAAAAAATGACAAAGTCTAGTTTTAAGACAAAGACATATACTTTTGAAAATATTTTGGAATTGGTTCATACTAACCTTTATGGACCTATGAGTGTACAAAGTTATTATGGTGATAAGTATTTCATTCTTTTTGTTGATGACTATTCTAGAATGATGATTGTAATGTTTTTGAAAGATAAATTTGATGCATTTCAATTGTTGAAGTGGTATTTGGCTAAATTTGAAAAAGAAACTGGTAAAATCTTGAAATGTTTGAGATCTGACAGAGGAGGAGAGTTTATATCAAATAAGTTCAATCTATTCTATAATGATAGAGGAATAAAGAGAAAGATTTATGCATCTAGGACAACGCCACAAAATGGTATAGTAGAAAGAAGAAACAAATCAAGTATGGATTGTGCTAGAAAAATGATGATTGAGAAGAATGTTTCACACAAATTCTAGAGAGAAGTTGTAAGTAAAACTATTTATACCTTGAACTGAGTAAAAATAAATAAAGTTACAAATGCTAAACCTTTTGAGTTTTGGCATGGTTATGCACCTAATGTGAAATATTTTAGAGTCTTTGGGAGTAAATTCTATATACTGAAAGAAAATAGAAATAGAAAATTTGATGCTAAAAGTGATGAATACATATTCCTAGGATATTCCACTAAGAGAAAAGCTTACAAGTGTTTGGATTCTAACACTAACAAAATTATGGAAAGTGCAAATGTTAGAGTTGATGAATATGCAAAAAATAATGAATTTGAGTCGAAGAAAGAGTTTGAAGATTACAGATCTTTTGTATACATGGAATAAGGATAGGCTAGGAGTGCACCTACACAAAATGTCAAGGAAATACATGAGTCTTCCAAGCCACAATAAGATATTTGCGAGCATCAATGGGATTTTGCCAAGCATTAGGAGGATGCTGTCAAGCAATTAGAAGAAGAGATAGATAATTTACAAGATGAACCTAAAAATCAAGACCAAGGAGAAAGGAAATCTGAACCTACTTTGCTACAGTATGTGAGAAGACATCATATGCCTAAAAAAATCATTTGAGATAAAGAATCTAGACTCATGACAAGAAGTAAATTGAAAGATCATACATGCTTACTATGTGAGTCTGAGCCTAAAATAGTAAAAGATGTTTTAGACAATGAAGACAGGATATAAGCCATGAATGAAGAAGTAGAGCAGATAGAAAAGAACAAAACTTAGACTCTAGTGCCAAGACTGGAAGACAAGAATGTTATTAAAGAACAAAATGGGTATTTAGAAATAAGCTCAATGAACATGGATAAGTTACTAGAAACAAAGCCATATTTGTATGTAAGGGGTATGCACAAGAAGGCATTGACTATGGAGAGACATTTATCCCTATTGTAAGATTGGAAAGAGTGAGAACTCTACTTGCTTATGTAGCTTATAAAGGATTCAAAGTATATCGAATGTATGTTAAGTCTACATTTTTTAATGGGATATTAGAAGAAGTATACATTGATCAACCAAAAGGATTTTTTGATCCAAGCAAGAAGAATATGGTTTGAAAGCTATACAAGGCACTTTATGGATTGAAACAAGCCCCTAGAGAATGGTATGAAAGACTACACAACTATCTAATAAAGATTGGATTTGTAAGGACAAATGAAAACAACAATCTGTATATGAAGACTAAAAAAGGTAAAGGGATTTTTTTAGCTGAAATATTTGTTGATGATATCATATTTGAAGGACAAGATGCCCTATGTGAAAAATTTTCAAATGAGATGCAAACTAAATTTGAAATGTCTATGTTTGGTGAGATCAAATTCTTTGTTGGTTTGCAAGTCTATTAGATGAAGAAATGTATCTATATTACTCAATCTAGATATGTCAAGGAGATACTAAAACTTTTGGTATGGAATATTCTAGACCAGTAAGTACACCTATGGCTATTGGAAAAAAGTTATCTAAAACTGATGATACAGTTGAAGTGAATCAAATCATGTTTAGATCCATGATCGAAAAACTACAATATGTTGTCCATAGTAGACCAGATATTTCCCTAGTAGTTGGGATTGTTGCAAGATTTTTTTCCAATCCTAAAGAGAGTCACATGATGAAAGTGAAAATGATATTAAGATATCTTAAAGGAACAAAAGCCTATGGATTGTATTACAAGAAGAATGACAAGTTTGAACTGAAAGTTTACACTGATGCAGATTGGGCTAGAAATTTTGATGATAGAAAGAGTACAAGTGGTGGCACATTATTTCAAGGAAAGAGATTAGCCTCTTGGAAAAGTAAGAAACATAACTACATTTCCTAATCTACAACAGAAGCTAAGTATGTAGCAGCAACAGTGAATGTTCAAATTTAGTGTGAATAAAATAATTGTTAAAAGGTATGAAGGAGGGAATCACTGAGTTGGTTGTTATTTTCTATGATAAAACAAGTACTATTAACATATCAAATAATCTTTTTATACACACTAAGACTAATAATTTTTCTATCAAGTATCATTACTTGAGAGAGTTTATTCAAGCCAAAGAAGTGAGATTGGAATATGTGAATACAAAGGAACAATTAGTAGATATATTCACAAAAGCATTACCTAAAGATGCTCATAAATACCTTAGAGGTAAATTAGGGGTGATTCCCCTAACTAAGGCTTCCTAGAAGCATATAGGAGAACTCCATCAAATGTGCTAATTAGATTATCTAACAAATTGATGCAAAAAACATCATACTTTATGAGTTTCCTAGAGTTGTGATAAGTAAAGCAAAGGTGTTGATCAATCATAAGAAAAGATGAAAAAGGGAGTATTCAACATACATAGCTAATATGAAGACATATATATGGTAAAGATGTAAAAGAAACAAGTTTCTTTGGCATTATTGTCAAAGAGGGAGATATTAAATGAATGAACCAGAGGAAGAAATATAGAAAAGTAAATGGCCCAAAGCAAAGAGGGAGAGATTCATAGAGACAGATACAGTGAAAGAGATTTAGTTAACATGCAAAGATAAATCTATCCAAGGAGGAGTTGATACTTGAATGTGTTGGATGTGAATCAAAATGAAGCTAAGGATATTAATGGAGATATGTTGCACAACTATTTTTTATTTTTTGGTGAATCATATGATATTATGGAGTAGAGCCCCAAACTATATTCAAAGATTCACTTAGAGGTCCACAATACCGTTACTCCCATACAATCTAGGGCTCTGACAAAGAGTTCCCAAAACCCACAAGAAAAGATTTGGTCTTCAACCCAATCTTCTACACCCTTAAGGAACTAAACTCACACAACTTAGAACCATTTGATCCCATGATGAAACAAGGTTCTAGAAATTTTTAACATTCATATTAGATGCAATGATACACCAGCCCCACAATAATTTAGGACTGAGACACAATTTGACCACCCAAGCCTATATAGGCTATAAGGAGAAATCTTGAATTATTAAGGGAATCCTACTTGGAACTCCACTAAGGAAAGGCTTAACTACTCAAAATACTCTAATTCACCTATCAAAAACACCCTCCAAGTTTGGGCTTTTTATCAATTTGAAAACTCTTGTTGTCCTCAATTCTCTCCTAGGCATAATAGGGATAACATGACAAATTAACAAAGGAAGTGTCTTAATTTTTTATCACCTTCCAATATAGCCTATTGGATCACTTATGAGATCATATAAAATGACTAAATCCAAATATTTAGGTCTTCATTCCACCCCTAGGCTGATTTGTGCATTCAAACCCATAATTCTCGACAGTCACATAGAGATGCATGTCCAGAGGGTTTAGTCATTTCTCCTTCCATCAATGGCTTCTTGATCTAAGACCCCAAAAATCTTAATATAAATCCTCCCTCCTTTCTTTCCACCAAGAATTATATTTTTCCCATGGTGGAATATTTTGGAAAGAGGAAATTAGTCTCAAAACCCTAGGTAGGGCCTTCCTGTGACCAGTGGCACTCAAATTTTGATTACTTTCATTCTAGATTGATAAAATACCTGAGATCAATTTAAAATTACTCATATGACATATGACTAGCTTCTAGACTCCTTCAATGGCACATGTAAGACTATACAGGTTCGTACACTTTGAAAACATAGTCTATTTCTCAGGAAATGAATGAATTTTTATTAAAATAAGATATAAAAGATTCTCCAATCCTTCATATCACATTGGATTGAGATTTTTAACCTATTTATACAATCCCCAATTTGTTCCAACCAACTGAGGTGGTTGTTAATGTTGTGATTAAAAATTGAAAACTTTTCAAAAAGTTGCACATTACAACATTGGCAACATTAACAACTTTTGCCAAAGTTGTCAATTGTCAATCAAAATCAACAATCTCTATCCTAGACTCAACCTAGGACCTTAGATAGGTTAAAATATACTATTTCAACCTTTTCTTAGGCCAACTAGACTATTCTAGTCACCTAGACTATTTTAGCCCTTCATAACCTAATTGTCCAATAAATGGCTAAGGTAGACAACTAGGTTTATAACAACACCTATTGTCACCCTGGCTTACAAAATAGCACTTATTTAAAACATTGGATTCAAGATGAAAATAGTATCCTAACCATTTATATTTGGATCAATTTATTTTTTATCCATGGATGAATTTGAGGGTTCTCCTGCACCATACTCCTGATTTGCATTGATCTCAAGTCCTCTTGAGATGAGGTCTTGCAAAGTTGAGCCATGCTTCTAAATCTCCATCTCATCCATCCATACTAATTCTTCCTAAGGTCTTCCCTACATCTTCACCAAATACTTCTAGTAAACATTCCTCCTTTTTCTCTTGATGATCTTTGTTTATAAGACCCTCTCAAGCTTCTTTGGTTCATGAGGGGGTATTCCTATAGCATCCTCTTCTAATTCTTCCACCTGCACATCTGATCCTAAATTCACATGACCTTTTTAGGGGGTTATCTATAAAAAATATTAAATATAGGGGAGATACCAAGATGGAAGGGAAACTCAATCTTATATCCATTCAACCCATTCTTTTTCAACAATAGACAGGTTCCTACTTTCTTCATGAGTAGTTTTGTGTGCTTTCCCTTAGGAAATATTTCCTTCTTCAAGTGTGCCCACATAAGGTCTCCAACCTACAACTGGACATCCCTCCAATGATTTTCTTTGGCTTTCATATACTTCTCTACATGTTTTTCAAGTGCCAACCTTAGTGAGTCATGTATCTCCTTCATGATCTCTGCAAATTCTTCTCCATGGGCACTGACTAGAGTGTTTGGTGGGAGTTCTCTAAGTTCCAAGATGCCTCTTGGACTTTTCCCATACAAAATCTAAAAGGGGCTTTTCCTTGTACTCTTTTAGACTGAGTCACTGAAGGAAAACTCTTCCTATGGTAGGACTAAATCCTACTTGTGTCCATATTTCTCTGTCAGACACCTCAGGATATTTCCAAGTGACTTGTCAAAAATCTCTATCTACCCATCCATTTTGGATGATAGGTAGAGCTAAAACTCAAATTGGTCCCTAACCTCTTCCACAAGGCCCTCCAAAAGTGACCAATAAACTTTACATCCCTATATGACAATATGGTCTGAGGTAAGCCATGAATCCTCACAATTTCCTTCAAGAACAAACTAGCAATTGATGATGCATCATTGGCACTTTTACAAGGGATAAAGTGGGCCATTTTACTAAACCTATCTACTACAACATAGATGCTATCATATCCCTTTAGTTTCATAGGCAATCCCATCACAAAGTCCATGTTGCAGCTCTCCCAAGGCCTTGTAGGAATAGGTAAGGGTTGGTATAATCTTACATTGGTGGATGCACCCATGGCTCTTTGACAGATTGCACATGTTTCCACAAACTTCCTCACTTTATTCTAAAGTTTAGGCCAATAGTAAAACCTTCTCACCTATTCCAAGGTCTTGTACAATCCAAAATGTCCTCCCATGTTGCCTACATCCTTCTCCCTGATAATGTTCTCCCTCATTGAACAATTGGGGATGCACAATTGATGTCCTTTGAACAATAGGCCATTTTGGATCAAATAATCTACATATTCCAGATGATCAGCTTCAGAAAAATCAGAACACGCCTTATAAATATCACTAAAATCATCATCATCTTTGTACATTTCCTTCAATGCATCAATCCCTACACTTTGAAGTTGGATTTTTTGCACAAATAAAGATCTTTGGCTCAAGGCATCTACCACCTTATTAGAAACTCCCTTCTTATGTTTGATTGAAAATCTATAGTCTTGAATTGAATCCACCCACTTCATGTGTTTGTGGCTTAGCTTATCGTGGATATTCAAGAAACTCAAGGCTTGATTTTCTGTGAAGACAACAAATTCCTTTGGCAGGAGGTAGTGCCTCCATTTCTTCAATGACTGGACTAAGACATACAGTTCCAAGTCATAAGAGGAGTATTTACTCTTTGCTTCATTCAGATTCTCATTAAAAAAGGCTATAGGTCTACCCTCTTGAATCAAGATAGCCCCTATAGCTAGGTTTGATGCATCACACTCAATAGTGAATACCTTTTTAAAATTAGGGAACACTAGGATAGGTTTCTCCATCACCTTTTGCTTTAGCATTTGAAAGGCTTCCTCCACATCTTTGTTCCACACAAACTTAAATTTTTGTCCATCCTTGATGGTTTCAATGATTGGTGCACATAACTGTTAGAATTTAATCTTTTCTTGGTAAAATATGTATTAAAGGATAAACCAAGGTATCCTATTGTTTTTGTCCTCTAGTCCAAGTGGGAGGACATGTCATATTTGTAATTACTTCATTAAGGAAAATAGATATTCCTCATGAGGAATCCTACACTTGTCTCACACACTATTGAAATGTGGCATACATAGAAATGGGAGTGACAATGTAACTCCTTCCTCACATCTCTATTAAAGAGATGGCTCTCCTTCTCTCTTGACATGAGATAATTCTTCTTATTGAACACTATTGTATGAGCTAAGCTCTCTCTCTCTCTCTCTCTCTCTCTCTCTCTCTCTCTCTCTCATTCTTAGGCATTTTTTCCACATTCATTATATCACAGGGGTTTTTTTATGCTTTTCCCCTTCAAAATATTGTCTCCTTTGTTTTTTTTCTCTTTGGTGAATGCTCCTAGTTTTGTGTTAATTCATGGTAAATCTTCTTACTCCTTGCTCATTGGATTTAATAATTTTTTGTCTCTCTTTATTTTGTTATTATTTTGAAATGGTATCAGAGCAATTTGGTTTAATCATGTTTTGTGTGTAGAGGTAAAGAAGCTACCATATCTTGGCGCACTCCAAAGTCTGAGATGTTTTTTAGAGAGATTTGAATGTCATTTTAGTTCTTACAATTAGTTCTTTGCAATATCATGGTGAACTAATTTTAGTTCTTGGCAATTAGTTTATAATTTCGGTTAATGATTACTGCTTTACTAATTTAGTTTCTAAAAGTTTCTTAATAATCTCATATATATCGGTTGGTACGATTGTTTCTAAATTTTGGTTTGTATTATTTAGTTTTTAATCATTGTTTCTAAATTTGAGTTGCATGCATTTTTCTTCCTATTCATTTATTATCCTTTGGATGCGCTATTTTTTTTTCATGTTCTCTCTACATTTTTTTCCTTGTCTTGATCTAAATATTGCATCGGCAGCCTAGGAAATCATTTTATGCTTGCTGATTAGGTTTAATATATTTCATTTATTTGAGAGTGCTTTCATTCTGTAAGTGAACTACAATCTTAGAAATGAATGTTGTAACTAATGCTACAGTGATAACGTTAATAGTTACATCCATTTTGTGTGTGAGACTAATGCTAGTTGGGGTTTCTCATTTCATAATGCTACATAGATAGCGTTAATATAGTTAATAGTTTACAATTATTTGTTTATAGTTATTTGTTTATTCATAGTTATAGTTAATGTTTCTTAACATTTTTTCATTTATTTGTTATTCTTTCATTTATAACGGTTCTTTATTATTTCATAGCGTCTTTGCAGCACCAGTTATTAATGTGTAGAATCCCTTGAGTTATTAGCATGTAGGAAACTTAGAAAATTCTCTACAGATCTATATTGCACAACATCGGTGAATCTTTTCAACTCATAGGAAACTTAGCAAATATCAGAGCCAAACTTGCCAAACTTTGCTATCTTTGGCCTTGTGCAAAATGTGCTACCGTGCGCCAATTTTTTTATAGATTCTTTTAGATGATCTTGTCTACAAATGAAAGAATAGATATGTGCATTTGTTTGATTAATTTTACTTACCTGTTTGTTTGATAGAGGGGGAATGAGAGCTTTCTGGAATGATTTATATTTGAATGGATCAATAGTTATTTGTCTTTTTTTCATTACTTGTTTAGAATAAAATAAAAATAGAGACATTTTGAATGGCCTTGTCAGTAAATGAATGAATGAATGCATGAATGCATGATACAAAAATGCATTTTGTAAGCCCTTTTGCATCGGGGTTTCAATATCGTGCATAGCTCTCAGGATAATCCGGTTATTTACTTTAGATCTGCTCGTTATCACCACTTATCTTAAAAATATATTATGTAGTGATTTGTTATACATTGTCTTTTTGGGCTTGGTTAATCAAGGTTGATTGGGTTTCTCATATAGAGCTTCTGCTTTGTTTGTATTGTGATTCATATTTAGGTAGATGTGTGTGCATTAAAACAATTTTTGAATCTTCTTCATAGTCTATTATTGATGTAGCAGTTCATTTATCATGTCTTCAAATTTGATTAACCGAGCTGATTAGTGGATTGAACAGGAATCACATAGATTTTTAGATTAAATTGTTTTATTGTAGGTTCATCACTATTCATTTAAGAAACTTTAATCTGATATCTATTCATTAACATTTGTTTTGCAGGATTGTGTTTCCTTTTCATTGTTATCAAGTTTATTTAGTTTAAGTTTGAGTGTATTTATTTCTCTCTTTGTGTCCTCTTTGCATGCTTAAGTGTATAGCTTTCTCTTTGCATGCAAGAGATTCTTGTCATTATCTATTAATCAATAATAGCTTAACAAATATTTGTTAACTCTTAAGTGTTCTTGGTTTCAGTTTTATCTCCGATAGTTGTTTTTTCCTTGCATACCTCCTTGGCATAAGCTTTCATATCTTTCTATTGTTGCATGCGAGTGTATATAGTTTCTTTTGCATGTGTTTGATCTGCATGCCTAGTTTTTCAGCTTCTCTCATAGTGCTCTTACTTTAAAAGTTTCTTTTATGGGTTCTGTTAAGGGTTTTTCATTTATTTATCTCAATTTTAGGTGTTCTTTACATTACATCTTTTTATTTAACTATGACCACCCTGATGCTAGAAATAAAGTTAACTAGTATAAATTACCATGCATGGAAAACACACATGACCTTCATCTTTAGATTCAGAGATATTTTAGATATTGCAACTAATGCCAGTTAAAAACCAGTAGCCTCTGGTCCTCAAACTGACCAAACTACTTCACAAACTAAAAATGAGGAAGCACTTGGTTTAATCGGGATCTCCTTAAGTCTCAAATTTTATGTCTTAATTTCTACTTGTATAGAAGCCCATCAAGCTTGGGACATCCTAAAAAATACCTATGATGGTGCAAACGAGACTTACAAAATCTAGCTTCAAGACCAACTTGAAGACCTCAGGTATACTGATTTCAACTCTGTTGATGATTTCTTGCTCAAGTTTGATTCAATTAAAGTTTTACTAACTAGTTTACAAGTTCCTCTCTCTGATTTAAGGATAATCCACATAATTATTTGTAAATGTTTGCCTAGATAGTTCCAATAGTTTATTACAAATATTTACTCTCAATTAGCTATTCCTTCCTTAGCATCTCAATTAACTTATGTCATCTTTCAAAATATGTTGCATCAAGAGGAAGCAAAATTGATTCAATTTGGTATAATTAAAACTCATGAACATGCCTATTTCTCTCAAAGTCACAATAACAATAGATCTTCTAACACTAATCAAAATAACCAAAATTATCAAAGATCAAACAATACTAATAATAATAACTTAGGCCAACAATTTAGGGCCTTCCAATAACTATCATAATAGTAATCATTCAAATCGGCCACACTTCACCTATTGCGGTAAAGATGGTCAGTCAATACATAACTATTTTAAGAAACAAAAGGATGATCAACCTAATTCTCAAAACTACTCAAATGAAAAATCTAATGGAAATCAATCTCATTCTTCTTTAATGCTTCTAAACCACTTGAGTGGATTATTGATAGTGGTGCATCTCAACATGTTACATCTCATAAGAAAGTCTTTGATTCTTTGCGACCTGATTCTATGAATATTCTTATTTCTTTAGCTAATAATTATTGCTGTCAAGTTGAAGGAACTGGTAATGTTTCTATTCCAAATGGTAAATTACATGATGTGCTTTATGTTCCTGACTTGAAAGCTAACCTTATTTCTATTCCACAATTATGTTAAGATTATAAGGTTGAGTTTCATAAAAATATTTTTCATATCATTGATCCCAATACTGATCAGATAGTTGCTAATGCTAAATTGGATGATGATAATCTCTTTAAATTTTATCAATTTGCCTCTCCTAGATATTCATTACTTACTACTGTTGATTTCCACATTTGGCATGAGAGGCTAGGACATTTAAATTCTAATTATATCTCATTAATGCAAAAATAAAATATGGTAGATGGGCTACCTAAGTTTAATCCTTCTAAGTTTGATTGGAATGGATGTATGAGTGGTAAAATGCATAGAGAATGTTTTCCCCATAAATCATCTTTGAGAGCTAATAATAAGTTAGTTCTCATTCATAGCAATCTTTTAGGTCCTATGGAAAATAATTCTATTTCAGGCTCTAAATATGCTTTAACTTTTGTTGATGATTATTCTCGTAGAACTTGGATTTATTTCTTACATAGTAAAGATCAAGCCCTTGATATTTTTGTTGAATTTCATGTTTTTGTGGAAAGACAAAGTGGTTGTAAAATTCAGATTCTTAGGACTAATAATGAAACTGAATATGTTAATCATGCTTTCCATTCTTACTTAAGATCTTTTGGTATCAAACATGAGCTTACCGTTCCTTATACACCAAAACAAAATGGTGTGGCAGAACGTAAGCATATAATAATAGTAGAAATGGCTAGATGTTTTTTAGATGCTAGAAATATGGATTATAAATTTTGGGCTAAAGCCATGGCATGTACCACCTATATTCTTAATAGAAATCCCACTAAGGCCCTACCAAGTAAAACTCCTAAAGAAGTTTGGTCAAGAAGAAAACCCAATTTGTCTCATTTACAGATTTTTGGCTCCACTACTTATGTTCACACACCTAAACAGAAAAGGAAAAAGTTAGATCCTAAATCCTCACCTAATATATTTGTTGGCTATTCTAAGAACACTAAAGGTTATAGATTTTATGATCCTCTTAGTAATAAATTTTAAATAGCTCGAGATGTTTGCATTGTTTAAAATGGTGTCCATGGTTGTTCTCAAATTTCAGATTCTGATTTTAGTCACAACAACATAGTTCTTGTGGAGGACCAACCTCCGTCTCTCAACCCTATTCCTCACATTTCTACTCCTAATGTTTCTATTCCTTCTATTTCTGCTCCTAACACTAAGGATAATACTAATACTTTTCAAAAGGATAATGATGAACATAAAGATAGTAATGATACTCCTAATGATTTTGTTCCTTCTAGTAGTAGTAGTGATGATGATCATGATGGTAATAATCTGTTCACTCCTATTAATATTTCTATTAATTCTAGGAGAAATCCTAAATGGTTTAAAGATTTACTTAATGAAGGTGATGATTACACTTCTAGAATGGGTGGAGTTAAACTTAGAAGGATAAACTACTGTAATTATGCTCTTATGACTTCTCTCTCTAATTCTAATGATCCTCAAACTTTTGCTCAAGCTAAAAATCAACCTCATTGAAAAATTTCTATGCAAGAGGAATATGATAGTTTAATTTCTAATAATACTTGGGATTTAGTTACTTTACCTCATGGAAAAAATCAAGTTTCCTGTAAATGGTTATACAAAACTAAGTTAAATGCAAATAATGATATTAGTAAGTTTAAAGCTAGACTAGTAGCAAGAGGTTTTTCTCAAGTTGAAGGAATAGACTATAATGAAACCTTTTCTCCTGTTGCTAAAATGCTTACCATTAAAGTTGTTCTTCCTTTAGCTGCAAAAAGAATTGGCCTATTCACCAAATGGATGTTAAAAGTGCCTTTTTAAATGGTGATTTACATGAAGAAATCTATATGTCTCAACCTCCTAGTTTTATTAAAGAAGGTTATGAACATCTAGTATGCAAACTAAATAAATCTATCTATGGTTTAAAACAATCTCCTAGAGAGTGGTATTCCAAAATTAATGCTTTCTTTATTTGTCAAGGTTTTCAAAGAAGTAAAAATGATCCTAACTTGTATATCAAGCATAGTGAAGATGACATTATTATTATCATTCTGTATATTGATGATTTGATTCTTACTTGTAGTTCTAACCATTTAATTTCTAATATTAAGTTCCAAATAAACCAAAAATTTCAAATGATAGATTTAGGATTTTTACATTATTTCTTAGGAATGCAAATTCCCTCAGGGTATTTTTATCTCTCAAAGTAAATATGCTAAAGATCTTCTAGATAGATTTCATATGAATGATGCTAATCTTGTTTCAATTCCATGTGATTTAGGAACTAAGTTAATGATAGATATGAAATCTCCATTCATAGATGCTACTCCTTATAGAGAACTTGTAGGTAGTTTAATTTATCTAACCTTCACTAGACCTGATTTATCTTTTAGTGTTGGTTTAGTTTCAAGATTCATGTCCAAACCTTAAAACAATCACTTCAAAATTGCTAAAAGAATATTACGTTACATTAAAGGTACTATTAACTTAGGATTATTTTATGATGCAAATTATGATTTTTCTTTAAAAGGTTTTACTGATTCAGATTTAGGTGGAGACCCCAATGATGGGAAATCTACTTTTGGATATTGTTTTTCTCTTGGTTCAATTTCTATATCTTGGAAAAGTAAAAAAGAACAATTTGTGTCTCTATGTTCTACCGAAGCTGAATATAAAAGTTGTACTCATGCCTCTAAAGAAGCTCTGTGGCTTAGAAGAATACTTAAAGATTTGGGTCTACCTCAACAAGAACCTACACCATTGTATTGTGACAATCAAAGTGCAATAGCCTTAGCAAAGAATCCACTTTACCATGCAAAGTCAAAGCACATTTCTCTCCACCACCACTTCATTAGAGAGCACATTGCAAAAAATAAAGTTTCCCTCATCCATTGAAAAAGGTGAAGATCAAGTTGTAGATATTTTGACAAAACCTCTTTCTAGAGAGAAATTTGAATTTCATTGTAACAATTTGGGTTTGATACCCCTTGATGTAATTACCCCAAATAAAGATTAAAGGGGGGTGTTAGAATTTAATCTTTCCTTGGTAAAATATTTATTAAAGGATAAACCAAGGTATCCTATTTTTTTTGTCCTCTAGTCCAAGTGGGAGGACATGTCAGATTTGTAATTCCTTTATTAAGGAAAATAGATATTCCTCCTTATGAGGAATCCTACACTTGTCTCAAAAACTATTGAAATGTGGCATACATAGAAATGGGAGTTACAATGTAACTCCTTCCTCACATCTCTATTAAAGAGATGGCTCTCCTTCTCTCTTGACATGAGATAATTCTTCTTCTTGAACACTATTGTATGAGGTAAGCTCTCTCTCTCTCTCTCTCATTATTAGGCATTTTTGCCACATTCATTATATCACCTATTCCAAGGTCTTGTACTATCCAAAATGTCCTCCCATGCTGCCTACATGCCTCTCCCTAATAATGTTCTCCGTCATTGAACACTTTGGGATGCACAATTGATGTCCTTTGAACAATAGGTCATTTTGGATAAAATAATCTACATATTCAACATGATCAGCTTCAAAAAAATTAGAACACACCTTGTAGATATCACTAAAATCATCATCATGTTTGTACATGTCCTTCAATGCATCAATCCCTACACTTTGAGGTTGGATTTGTTGCACAAATAAAGATCTTTGGCTCAAGGCATCTACCACCTTATTAGAAACTCCCTTCTTATGTTTGATTGAAAATGTGTAGTCTTGAATTGACTCCACCCACTTCATGTGTTTGTGGCTTAGCTTATCTTATATATTCAAGAAACTCAAGGCTTGATTGTCTGCGAAGACAAAAAATTCCTTTGGAAGGAGGTAGTGCCTCCATTTCTTCAATGACTAGACTAAGGCATATAGTTCCAAGTCATAAGAGGAGTATTTACTATTTTCTTCATTCAGATCCTCACTAAAAAAGGCTATAGGTCTACCCTCTCGGATCAAGATAGCCCCTATAGCTAGGTTTGATGCATCACACTCAATAGTGAATACCTTTTGAAAATTAGGGAAATCTAGGATAGGTTTCTCCATCACCTTTTGCTTCAGAATTTGAAAGGCTTCCTTTGCATCCTTGTTCCACACAAACTTACATTTTTGTCCATCCTTGATGGTTTCAAGGATTGCTGCACATAACTTAATGAAATTTCTAATAAATTTTCTATAAAAAGAAACAAGTCCATGAAATCTTCGTACTTCAATCATTGTCCTTGGAGAAGGTCAACTTAAGATGGCTTCTACCTTCTAAGGGTCCATCTTGATGTTCCCACCTTCAATCAAAATCCCAAGTAGACAAGTTCCTCCTGCATAAAAACACATTTCTCCAAATTTATAAAAAGTTTCTCCTCATGTAGCCTCTTCAAGACCAAATTAAGGTGTTCCAAATGCTCCTCCTTACTCTTGCTGAAGATAAGGATGTCATCAAGGTATACTATGACAAATTTTCCAAGGAATGGTTTTAGAACCTCATTCATGAGCCTCATGGATGTGCTAGGGGCATTTGATAGACCAAAGGGCATCACCCTCCACTCATACAAGTCTTCATTGGTTTTAAAGGCTTTCTTCCATTCATCACCAGACCTGGTCTTGATTTGATGGTAGCCACTCTTCAAATCCACCTTAGAATAGTACCTTGCACCCCCAAATGGTCTAGTAGGTCCTCTATCCTAGGAATAGCAAATCTATACCTGATTATGATTCTATTTATGGCACTAGAATTAGTGCACAACCTCCATGTGCCTTCCTTCTTGGGAGCCAAAAGAGTAGGTATTGCACAAGGGATGAGGCTATTAGTGATCAAACCCTTATCCAAAATTTCTTGTATCTATCTTGTCATCTCCTTATTTTGTTCAGGGGTCAACTTGTATGGATCTTTATTGGGAAAGGTTACTCCTGGGATCAATTCTATATTGTGGCTTATGTCTTTGATTGGTGGAAATTCATTTCACAAGTCTTTGGTGACAATGTCTTTATACTGGTCTAGTTGGTCTGCAACTTCTTTAGGGCCTACTCTTCTCAAGGGATTCATCTTCTTCTTAGATATCGTAGGTCTGTCATCCTTTAAAAAAAGGAATAAAGCATAGAAAGGGGTCTTTTCTTCCCTTAGAGTTTTCAAAAACTCTTTTTCACCAATAAAGAAAAATTTAGAATCTTTATGTTCCTCTGAATTTTCAGATAGGGGTAAGAGCGTTGCCTTTTCTCATTTGTGGTATATGGTGTATGTGTTCAACCTCCCATCATGATGAGCCTCCAAATCATATTTCCAAGGCCTTCCAAGGACCAAATGGAAGGCATCCACTGGAACAATGCCACATAGCACCTTGTCTTTGTATTTTCCAAGTTGGAACTCTACCCATGATTGCTCTTCTATGATAGTTTTTTGGGTCTTGGTGAGCCATGAAACCTTGTAAGGGTTTGTATGTGGCATGCTTCTCAACTTCAACTTCTTCACTACCTCCTTAGACAACAAGTTATCTATGGATCCACTATCTATCACCAGTCTACACACCTTACCTCCACTCTTGCATGTGGTTTTGAACAAGCTCTTTCTCTATGGTGGTTCTTGAGTGCAAGGAGCCTTCAATAAGTTCCTCCTCATTATGAGGGAATATCTTTCTTTAGGTGGTGCATAAGATCCAAGTGCATTGTCTCCTTGGTTTTCTTCTTCTATGACCATGTTTGTCATTCTCTTGGTCTGATTCTTTGCCTTCTCAAGACACTTTGAGGCTAGGTGCCCTAGTTGGTTACATCTGTAACACCTTAGGGTTCCCAAACTTCTTGCACCAGCCCTTCCCCTTGAATCTCCTCTGCTCCCTCTATAGGAGCCTCTAGAACTACACTCTCTAAAGGAGTTCTCATGATTGGCTTCTTCAAATTTTTTAGAAGTCTATCCTCTGCCACTTCTTGATCCTTTTCCTCTATTGCCAAAATATCTCTTTCCTCTTCCTTTCCCACCTTGGTCTTTCTTCCTCTTGAGATTTTATTCCACCTTCAATGATAATTGAAAGCATTTTTGGGTAGTGGTAGGAGAACACAAGCTCAATTCATAATGGATGTTCACCCTTAACCCTTGCATATATCTAGTGAGTTTGACACTCTCTGGTTCCATCAATTTTGACTTCATGTCAAGTTTATGAAATTCTTTTGTATAGCTTGAGATGTCCATCTCCTTCTTCCTTAAGCTTTGTCTTTTCTTAGGAAGTTGGACATCATATGATTTAGGCACATAGGCTTCCTTCACCAAGGCCATGATCTTCTTCCATGTACTCACAAGACTCTTGTCCATCTTCACTCTTTCTACTTGAGTGAAATTCCACCAAGTTAAGGTAGATCCCTTCAACTTGGATTTTTCTATCTTTACTTTTTCATGCTCTGGTATTTCCTCATAGTCAAAGAAACTAGTGAGTCCATCAATCCAATCCATCACTTCTTTTGGATTCATCTTCCCACTATAGAAAGGTGTGTCAAGCTTAGTATCCATGGTCCTTGTTTCCATGGATTTCAAGGTCTTCAGCAATAGCCTCTGGTCTATAGGCACTTCTTCTTCTTCCTCCTACAAAGGGGCTTCCTCATCACTCCCCTCTTCTTCCATTCCATAGTTCCCATTATGTCCTTTCTTGATTTTTCCTTAATCCTTTCCATTTCTTACCTCATCCACTTTCTCTATGCATCATACTCTTTCACTATCCTCAGTAGTTATGCATTAGTCATCCTATTAGGAAGTTCATTGTCTTCCCCACCATCTGACATGGTTGCAAATTAATCTTCCTCCAAAGATCTACTAGTTTCTCTGATACCACTTGGAGTAGAGCCCCAAACTATATTCAAATATTCACTTAGAGGTCCACAATACCCCTACTCCCATAAAATCTATGGCTCTGACAAAGAGTTCCCAAAACCCACAAGACAAGATTTGGTCTTAAACCTAATCTTCTACACTCCTAAGGCACTAAACTCACACAACTTAGAACCAGTTGATCTAGAGATGAAAAAGAGTTCTATAAATGTTTAACATCCATATTATATGCAATGACACACCAATCCCACAATAATTTAGGACTGAGACACAATTTGACCACCCAAGCCTATATAGGCTACAAGGAGAAATCTTGAATTGTTAAGGGAAACCTACTTGGAACTCCACCAAGGAAAGGGCTTAACCACCCTAAAATACTCCAATTTTCCTATCAACAACACCCTCCATGTTTGGGCTTTTGATCAATCCCCAAACTCCTGTTGTCCTAAATTATCTCCTAGGCCTAATAGGGCTAACATGCCAAATTATCAAAAAAAGTATCTCAATTTTTTATCACCTTCTAATATAACCAATTGGAACACTTGTGAGATCATATAAAATGAATAAATCCAAATATTTAGATCTTCATTCCACACCTGGGCTGAGTTGTGCATTCAAACCCACAATTCTGTACAGTCACATACAGATGCATGTCTAGAGGGTTTAATAATTTCTCCTTCTATCAATGGATTCCCAATATAAGACCCCAAAAAACTTAATATAAATCCTCCCTCCTTTCTTTCCACCAAGAATTATATTTTTCCCATGGTGGAATCTCTTGGAAAGAGGAAATTAGTCTCAAAACCCTAGGTAGGGCCTTCCTGTGACCAGTGGCACTCAGATTTTGATTACTTTCATTCTAGATTGATTCAAGAAATCAGATCAATTGAAAATTACTCAGATGACATAGGATCAACTTCCAGAGTCCTTCAATGGCACATGTGAGACCTTACATATCCGTACACTTCAAAAACATAGTCTATTTCTCAAGAGATCAACATGTTTTTATTGAAATGAGATATCAAATATTCTCCAATCCTTCATCTCACATTGGCTTGAGATTTTTCAACCTATTTATACAATCCCTAATCAGTTCCAACCAACTGAGGTGATTGTGAATGTTGGGATTAAAAAATGATAACTTTTCAAAAGTTGCACATTACAACATTGACAACATTGACAACTTTTTCCAAAGTTGTCAATTGTCAATCAAACTCACTAATCTCTATCCTAGACTCCACCTAGGACCTTAGAGAGATTAAAAGAGACTATCTCAACCTTTTCTTAGGCCAAATAGACTATCCTAGTCACCTAGACTATTTTAGACCTTCATAACTTAATTGTCCAATAAATGGCTAAGGTAGACAACTACATTTATAAAAATACCTATTGTCACCTTGCCTTACAAAATAGGACTTATTGAAAACATTGGATTCCAGATCCAAATAGTATCCTAACCCTTTATATTTGGGTCACTTGATGTGTTAGCCATGGATGAATTTTAGGGTGCTCCTGCACCATAGTCATGTGGTGTTGTCATCAATGCCAAAGAGGTAGATTGTTGGAAACTACAATTGAAACAATTGTTATATTATCATTGATGTCAAAACTTAACTGGTAAGAAATTTTCTATCTAGGAGAGTACCATATCTTTTGATTGATGAAGAAGATTTGAAAAGAGGAGATAACAAGACAACCTAAGGAAAGGTTGAGTTATGTGATACTTCAATAGGTACTTTATTAGCTGGCATATTGACAAGATAATGTGTTGTTTATCTTTAACACCAAGTGAAAAAGAAAGACTAGAAACATAGGCTTAACCAAGAAAAAGTGAAGAAATCTAGTTTAAGTTGAGTGATGTTAGTGTCGACGGAGCCCTAGTATATGCCAAGAAAATCTAGTGTTGACTGAACATAAGTAATTGTCGAGTGACAAATAATTGTTGAGAAGAAAAATGTTAGTGATGATCAAGATAAAAAGTAATGACTGAGGAGATGAACACATTATTGACCAAGTGTCAATAATTTACATTTGGAGAAAGAATAATCCCGCCCAACGTAGTTGAATTCTTGGGATATGTTAAATGTCTTGACATTATTAATGAATGATATAAAACATTTAATGCATGATAAATCATTTTCTTATGATTTTTAAGAGAAGTTTGGAGATGTATGTAAATGGAAAAGAAGGAGAACATAATCATGGAAGGATTCAATGAATCTGACCTAAACCTAAGATCTACAGAAGGTATTAAGTGGAAAAAGATTAATCTTCCTGATCAAGGGGGTATAATCATAACCTAACTATGAGGTTACAAAACATAGAGAAGAGGTTGATGATATTGAATAACAAGTTTGAGCAGAAGGCTGAAGGTGAAGCTATGAATTAGTTGAACAAAGTTTTGATTACTTGAAGACAATTTTGAGAAGATTAGAGATGGAGATGAAAATGAAGGTCAATCAGTAAATCAGTATATGTGAAAAGTGGATCTATATTTGCAAAGTGAGTTGTATATTTTTCAGATCAGAACCTATTGTTACTTTCTAACCATTTTATCAGTCTAAATCATTTAATCAAGGTTGACCTAAAATGTTTATCCTTAAGTTTGGTTGTCTATTAGTGTCTTAAAATCAGTCATTTTCTAAAAAATGTTGGTCATTCATAAATGTGACTGAGTCATCATGTATAGGCCAAGTTAAGTATAGACTTGTATATTGTAAATTTATAGAGCAATAGTTATAGTTGAGAAAGTTAGAGGTCATCAAGTCCTTCAGTAATAACTAAGCCAACTTATGCCAATTTGTGTAGATATGGAAGTTCCAAGCACCAGGGTATGAAGAATAGTGAATGTCGATGCCAGATATTTCAAATGTCAAGTAAGAAAGATTTGATATATGTGTTTGTAATGGAACAAACACTTAGGTAAACCATTTTGGAAAATATCTACATTAAATTTATTGTTTGTTGATGAAATCATGGAGGTGAATATTCTTTTGAATTGTAATCATTAATACCTATGTAATATATGTAACCAATTAGAATTAAGGAATGGTTAAGCGGCCTAAGAAGACAATCTAGATCATTGATCTTGATCTATGGAGTTGATCTATTGTTTATATAAGATGAGATCCGAACCCTAAAATGTAATGAATGATGAGAAGAGTATGAAGGAGATTTCATACATGCAGAACATAGAAGTATTTTGATTATCAAAGATCAGTGACCAAGCAGAGTAGTGAAGGACAAAACAAGGATATATTTGATAGAGGAGATCAAATCTATATTGGAAGGAGAAGATCTGTTATCAACATCATAGTTAAAACTAAAGGATTAGGTAATGAATCATTCTAATAGGTGAATCAATGTAAATGTCTTAACAAAGTGGTCCTAACAAACCTAAGTGAATCTCTTAACTAAGTGATTACTTTTTTGTAAGTTTAAATCATTTTTCAAGGTACATTGTATAAGTCTCAAAGCTCTTATTAGGGTAGACCCCTCACAGGGTAGACCATCATTTTATGATCAAACTTGTATCCCTAATAAGAAAACATTAATATTGTAGTAGTGAAGATTTGTGGGTGTCATCCCCACCCCATTTTTACCTTTCAAGGGTTTCTAGATAACCAAAATCATTGTGTTATGTTTCATTTTCATGGATGATAATTAGGATGTTAGATCTATTTTAGTATTGAATTTGATGTTTATGTTATGCAAGTAAGTCTATGTCAAAATGGAATTATTGGTAGAAATCTGATTCACCCCCCCCCCCTCTCAGTATATCACTTTCCAATAATATATTTCCAACAATTGGTATTAGAGACAAGTCTCTTAAAGAAGTCTAATCACTTGTGAGTGAAAGATATTGAGATGGAGGTTTATAAGTTGTGAAAGATCATAGAGAATCAGAAGATTGACATTTAGCTTTCACTACATCAGCTTGAAGCAACCAAATGTGAATTGAAGAAATCCTTAAGAAGAAGAAGAGAATTGGCAATTCAACAAATTGAAACTCAATAAAAAGAAGAGGATAGTAAAGGACTATTTGATAGTGGTAAGTCTGCAAAAAAGTGAAAAAGATATAAAAGATCTATTGGAGAAAAACAACATAGTGAACAAGGACATCAAAAATATTAAGAGAGAACAAGAAATACAATTAGTAAAACTTTCTAAAGTTGTTGAACAGAAAAAGAAAGATGAAGAGAAGACAATGGATGAAGAAGATAAAAGAAAAATATCTATGAGACTTGTTGAGAGGACATGTGACATGAAAAGGTTGACAAAAGGTTAATTAGATGTGGTAATTAGATGTGGTAAATCAACTACTACTTGCTCATCAAGAGTTGGGCAAGAAAGAGTGGAGATCACAAATTTGAGATTAGAAAATAGCCAATTGAATAATGAAATAAGATCTGAAAAAGAACTCAATGAAAGGATGAACAAGCTTAATGAAGCTGACAGATACTTTTAAGAACTGTTAAGGCCACCTAGAAGATCTAGTGATACTTTTGGACTTGGACATAATGATCACCTATCATCCACTAGGGAAGGAGAATCACCAAAGAGTGGAGAACAGAGGAATGCAAAGCCAAAGAAAAAAAAACCTACATGCCATCATTGTCGAAAGCTAGGACACAACTAAAATCTACAAAAGAAAACATGGTAAGTCTAATCCTAAACCAAAGTTCAATGGATATTGTTTTAACTATAAGAAACATCGACATCAGGCACACGAATGTAGGACAAAGGTCAATAATCCACCTACATTAGCTAGATTTCAAGGACATTTTTTAACTATTAGAAATATGGACATAGAGTACATGAGTATAGATCCAAGGCTAAGTAGACATCCAATCAGTAGACCAAGGCACCTAGAAAAGGTAACACATACAATTAGGACTAAAATAAATGGTCTAGTTGTCATTAATGTGGTAAATATTGTCATATTGGAGAAAACTATTTGAAGACACATTTTAGTGGAAAATCAAAGAGTTGGATGAGGGGAAGTTTGGTCTATTAGAAATGAAATTAGATTAGTCACTTAAAGAGAGACTGGAGAGAACATATACCAGGCAATGAACAAGTGAAGAATGAAGAAACTATTGATCAAATGACAAATCAGATGAATAAGACATGGACGACGAAAGAGGAAGAAAGAAGTAATGGATCCAGTGAACTTGAGGTCACCTAATCCAATGGATTAGGTGATCAAATTACTTCAAACTAAGAAAAGAAGGTATGTGAGGAGCTAGATTTTATAATGCTTTATTTTACATCAGTTCCTAACATTTGATAAGATGAAGTCCATATATACATAGATTTAGATACACTAGGATATATTTGAGAAAGAATCAATGTTGTATATTTGATGTCGAGCATCAGTATTTTATTCTATAGTGACCGAGTCACTAGTGTATGCCAAAGTCCAATGGTAGCTGCGATGTGATATGTATTGAGCCAAAACTGAATGGTAGTACTGACCAAGCTTATGTTAACCGAGTTGACATGAGTTTTCTAATACAACTATATCTTACCTAGAAAGTGTATAGATCATTAATGAAGCCCTAATCTGACTTTTTGAAGTCTATAAAGTGGGAAGTTACTGTTTATTTTCATTTTACCAAGAGATTTGAGAACTTTCAAGAGTGATTCCAGAGCGATTATCAAGATATTTTTTGCTAAGTGTAATTTGCAGATATCATTCATAGTGTGCCATCGAGAAACATCTGAGAACTATTTGAGCTAGGTATTTACCAAGTTACTTATTTGATAATTGAACCCTATAATTTGAAGAAATGGCATCTTCATCATTAGTTGCAGTTAAGAAGCAAGGTAAAAAAGTGTTCAATGTGTTAGAAATAGGGAATACTTAGAGGAGGGGGTGAATCCGTATTCTACAAACTTTTAATTTTGCCCAATTATTGATATAACAGATTATCTTAACACATGCATAACATAGAAAGATAAACAACATGCATAGCAATAAAACAAAAGAACTCATAACACATTATTTGTTCTCAAGGAAACCCTAGCCACGGGAAAACCCTGGTGGGGATGGTACCCACAAAGATCCACTAATCAAAAGTATCCTGCTAAGGATGTTGACCCTGTTAAGAGTCTATTACACGCATAGAATGTCTCAGTCCTGATTAAGGGACTATAGGCCTTGTTAGAAGCCTCAACCCTATTAGGAGTTGGTAGTACAAAATGTGATTACTAGATGAGCCCACTGCCCAAATAAGTAATATACAATATTCACTGATTAAGAAAATAGGTCAAGGTACATAACCTTATACTACTTGCATCAATATCTCTTCACATCTCTTTCACTTTCACTATTACATTTGCATATCCATTACTACTCTTTTACAATTACATCTTTACATATCTTTATACAAGTTATTAAGATTAATAACTTTCCAATCGGCTATCATATTAAAAAATATCTTTATCCAAGGGTTAAAATCTAGGATGTCATCCCTTTATATTTTTAAGTCATTATTTTGATAAACAAAATAATCCCTTAACTCTTTATCAATTTGTGTTCATATTTTGTCATGTCAACTTAACACTGTCTTTAGTAAAACTATCATAACTTCTTCCGTACATGTCTTACTAACTTGAGCTTTGAGGTGAGTCTTCAATAGTCACCATAGTGTCTATGTTCAAGTGCACAATAATTGAACTTACTCCAATCAACATCGTCAATCAAAACTATCATCGGGTTCACTGGCAAAAACACATTGTCTCATACTTAGACAATTTTGCATTGCGTTCTGACATACTAGCTCTCTGACCTGTTTGATCTTCATATAGATAATATTTTTCCATAATGAAAAAATCTATGTAACCAACTCAGCAAAATTTCCAAAAAAATCCCCCTTTTTCATTGGTGGCAACATATGAGAAAATTGGCTAAGTCTTAGGCTCCAAAATTTTAAAATTGCGGCCATAATACAAAATATGTATATACTATCCTTATGATTTCATGAATCCTCTCTATATACTATACTCCCCCTAAGAGTATGTATCCTTATCAATTTTTTGCTATATATCTCTCCCCTTTGACAATAATGACAAAAAAGGTAAGGAGGGTTACAAAACTATGTCCACAAAAAGTTACACCTGGATTCAATATTGCAAAGCCAGTAGGCTTGCAACACAATCTGAAAAGTTAATCTTCATGGCCTCTAATTCTTTCTCCCATGATTTCTTAATTGAATCTTCCACACTAAGTAGTGTGCACAATCCATAAGATGAAATCTCACATGCTTGGAGATTCTCTTAACTAAACTTCTAAAAAGATGTCTTGGCTGAAAGACATTCTTCCAGTTACCCTTCAATAGTGCTCAAGTTTATAGAAATGTGTTCTCTTAAAATAGTGAATCTCTTCAACTTCCTATCCTTGTCATCTTGCAAAACTCTTATTTCATCATATATCTTGCAGATTTTCTTCTCAATATCAAATATGTTCACATTGGGGCTCGAAAGAAGGTTTGTCTCATTCTAAATTTCTACTTCCTTCATCTGCATCTTCTGAACTTCCTCTGCTACCAAATTCTCTGATTTTGTACACTGAATGTAAAAAGATTTTCCTCTTTCTAAATTCTTTCTCAAGTCCTTTATATAGATATCAAGGTTATTGATATCATTCCTGATATTCTAACTGATGTCCAAAAGTTTTTTGGCCTCATAAGTTGCTTGAGCTTTCATCTTTGCTATATCAGATAAATTTGTGAACTCATCATCAAAAGTATTCATCACTTTATTTTCTCTTTCCAAAGGGTCATCTTCTACAATTTGTGTAGTTATAATGCCTTGTAAATTCTCAGTAAGCTCCTTTAGGAATCCTTCAAGACTCTTTACTTTCTTGTTCTTTCTGATGATCTTGTTCAAAGATGTGATCAATTCCATCTGATTATCATCATCTACTTCCTTTCCCAAATTCTCAATCATAGAACCAATATGACTTTTCTTGGTAGTCTCAGGTGTAAGACTGATTTCTTCTATCACATTAGGTTCTAAAATTTTGGTTTATGTCTTCTCTTCTCCTTTGATACTATCCTGCTCTTCAAAAGATGAATTGTCAATAATGTTTTCAAGATTCTTGAATAAGTTATCATCACTATCCAAGGTGATCTTTGTTCCTTCAACATTCATGACTTCATCCTCAATATTTATGGCTAGTAGAGAGGGAATGTCCTCTTGTTCTACTTGTTCTACTTGATCTATAGATTCTGCTGCAACTGATGGTTTTGCAACATTCTCTATCATAATCTTAGTGATTTCTTTCTCTATTTCTATCTTAATTTCTTCATATCTACCTCCCATAATCTGAATAATTCTCTTCTTGGTTCTCAAATGGGTGTTTAGATCCTTCATGATTTGTTTGAAGTGTTCTTCATCTCTCACAACACAAATTTTTCTTACAAGAATTTATCTAATAGTTATATCTTCCTCTGATGCTCTCTTCTTTCTATTTACAATTTTCTTGTACAAGTCATCAGGTATCTTACCCTAAATTGTGTCAACTTTCTTATCAAATAGAATCATATACTTCACCACTGCATTTTCTAGATTTAGTCTTTCTGCATAATCATAGAGATCATAATATTTGTTCATCTTTGTAAAGTCTCCATCTTGAATAATATGTTCATTAACCTTTTCAATTCTAGGTTTCCAAGTTTTCTTCTTAACAGGAGTGTCTTCATCATCTCTGATTTCTACAATTTTCCTTTGAACTGGTGGGACCAATGTCTTCTACCTCTTACCCAGTCCAGTAGCAATCTCTTTTATTCTTTTGCTAGGAGTGTAGGAGGTTTACCTAGTGGATTTTATTATTTCTTGATCCTTCTCTATTTCTTCCACTTTCACTTTAACTTGTGTTTCCCTTTGTTGTACTGTAAGTGACGATAAAGGTGGCACAAACAAAACTTCTTTTTGAACAATTTATCTAATTATTGCTGTGGTTTTCTTGGCTACCAAGAAATCATGTTTAGTCATCCATGTATCTTTTAGAATTTGCTTGATTGTACTCTCTGTGTGCAATAAATGTGTCACACTTCTATGGATCATTACATGCAAGGAAACTCAAGAATGAGCCCTCACAAATTGATCCATAGCTCCCTAGGCATGGAGTGCAAGGGTTTTAAGAATATTCTCAGCTAGAGCTATTAAGCCAATAACCTTGCTAGTAAACCATGCAATGGGAGATTCAATGAAGACAAGGGCAAGAATGCCAATATCTCCAATGAAGCCAAATGTATGCAATGCAAAGCAAATCTATATGACAATGCAAGTTAATCTATTGCATAAAAGGAAATCTAAGCTAAGAATGCCATGAAAATGAAACTACTATGCAAGAAATGAAATCTAACTATGAAGCAAGAAAGCCATGATGATGCAAGAATGAAGACAAGAAGATAGAGTTTTGATGAAGATCCAAGATGAATGCCAAAAATGCTTCAAATCTTCAAACCCTAGATGCAAGAATATCTCCAAAAGCTCCAAGATGACCTAGAAAACCTGTAGCATAACAATAGCATAAAAAGTTGGGGATCTAGAATGAAGAAGAGATCTCTTCTTTTATAGGAAATGAGGAGGAATGGACCATGGAGATTAAAAGGCAAAAGATTTAATCAAGGGTGAAGCTTGAAAGAGGAGCAATCCATGTGCACAAGTATCTTCCAATGAGAGAATAAGAGTTGACTTTTGTGTCCATATGAGACAAAAGTGTTTTTTCCCTTTTTATAAAATAAGAATAATGCTTTATTTGTGCAACTTAGGATAAGAGGAAAAGTGGGGGCTTTTTATTTATTAAAAGGGGAGGAAATATTCCTTTTAAATAAATAAAGACTTAGGATAAGATGGTTAGCCCATAGAAAATAATTGAATAAATGATAGAACTAAGATTTGATCAAGAATAAGCAATTTATGATTTAGCAAAAGGGGCTAATATTCTAGGTGACCATTTTTAGGTGTATACATTTGCCCCTCTTTGACTAATGTGTGATCGATCTGGGAACACATGCAGTCAAAGAATGAAGTTGAAATGTGAGATCGATTTGGGATCACAAAGCAACTCAGATTAGCCAAGAAAGCAAGAGATAGCCAAGAAGGCAAGCAATAGCATTCTGATTCCAAAGGATGAAGTGCAGAAAAATAGCAAATCCTACATGGTCAGCCTGGTAGCAACAGTACTGAACACTTAGGAAAGAGATAGCCAATAAGATATGATGTGTCTGCCCCCTTGGGATTGAAAGTGAAATCAGGTAGAGGGAAAGCAGAAGCAAGAGAGACATGATCAAATCACTAGAAATCATAATCAAAGAAAGAGAACAGAATAACCATCAAGTAGTGAAGGTATGCCCCACACATGGGACACGGGGCATGAACCAAGCGGTCCCTCAACCCGAAAACACCATGGAGAGGGGGAAGAATTTGAACTTGAGACTAAAAGTGAATGAAAGACTAGAAGTTTGAAAGAGATGGAGATGAAGAGGTGAGGAATGCCCCAGCGAAGATTGAAGGATCAGGCCTCAAAAGGTCAGCCAACTACGTGAAAGAGGGGGAAAAGGTGATTTGGATGATCAAGGTGAACTTGGATTTTGGTTTCAATCCTGAAATGAAAAGAAAATGATGTGATATGAAAGACAAGAAGTGAAAGAAATGATCAGGAAGAAGTGAAAGGTGAGCGCAGTTGATTAACAAGTCCATGAAAGATAAAGGAGAGCTCTCTCCATATGCAAGATACAAAACTAAACTAACATGAACTTAAGAATGCAAGCTACATGAAAAGTGGTTTACTTGCAAGGTCACAATGCTAATAGACATCTAATATTCATCATTGAGCGTTATTGGTAGCATCGCAAGATCATACAATACACACTAGCATAACTATGTGGATCTGAATATGATCTATATCAGATAGAAATGTGGAAATCTCACCTAGGCATCAGAGACATGTAGGTCAAGATGACTAGTGCAGTGAGATTATCGAAGTTTGATATAGCAAGATTATGTTCGCATCGAGACACAAGAAAGTCAAGATGACTATAAGCATGCACTTGTGAAATAGTCAAGGATAATACCTTGTAGGTCCATAGTGTCAAGTAAGACCAGCATAAATGCTCATGATAGTGAGGACCAACAAAATATACCCAAAAGCAGATAAAGAAATAAAACATGTTCTCATACCCTCAGTCTTCTAGCTATGCATCATCAAAAACTTCTCAGGGAGAGACCACTTAGCAAAGAAATCATCATAGACAGCACACAAAGAAATAAATTCAAACAAATCTTAGCGAGTCAAGTGCGTGTGTGTAGGTCATAGAGTCAAACTTTGAGTATCACATCTACCAGTGAGAAATATTGCATCATCTAGACTGCAGGTAGGATATCTGATAAGTGTTGAGAAACACTCGACGCTAGGGTAGTGTTGAAAAACACAATTGGGGTGGTGTTGAAAAACACTGTTTGTGAGATACCGAAGAAACCCAGATGCACAAAGAGACCCAAGATAAGCTTAAAACAACGTATGCCCCCTAGACTAAGATAAGAGTCAATTCCAAGCTAGGAGAGGCAAAGCAAGAAGTGGAGCGAATGAGTGCCATGCAAGACTGATAGACATAGGTGCAGAGGGTCTCAAGCAGTGCCTATTTCTAGGTTTTCACCACTTGATAGATTTATTGCAATTTTTTCAGGACTTTTTATAAATTTTTTTTGTATTTTTGCTACCAAGGCGCCTGTTTCCAAGTTTTCACCAAGGCACTTTTTCAAAAAAAATTTATTTTTTTAAAGTTTTTGATTTTTTTGGTGAGACATCAAAGTGCCTATTGCTAGGTTTTCACTAGGATGCTCATTTTTTCAGTACTTTTTATGCTTTTTAGGATTTTTTCAGCATCATATATGAATTTTTTTGGTATTTTTCAGGATCAATAAATATGTACAAAGAATGCCCCAGACAGAAACGGGCATCAAGAATCTGCTTCCTCTGATGTAGAGAACTGATAGGCCCCAGGCCTAAATGCTGCAGCTGTGACGATAGGAGGTCTCAACCAGTTTGACCAATAATAACCAGCCCTGAGCAATGTCTGAGCTAGCGGAGGATCATTAGAATGTGATCCACATATGCCATTGTGGATTTCAGCTAGCACTTTTTCTGACTCCTCTATTTCTAGACACTTAAGGAGAGTTCCATCTAGACCCTTCCTATACAAGTCACCAGAGACAAAGGAAAAGTGTAAGGGATGGCGGAAGGAATGGCATGGTGGATTTGCAAGAGGAATATGAGGTGGAAGATATGAAAAGATGGTAGGATTGTAATATTTGTAAGCATGATAGTGTAATTCATCCACTAGGAACTTGAAGTGAAATTTATGCTTTTTCATTTGTAAGATGGATGTTGAAGTAACCAAGGCATTACCAACTTTTTTCTTAGCTCTAGGAATGTGCTGAAGTGTAACAGATATGAGATCATGCTTGAAGTAGTGCACCATTTTTTTGTAGAGAATCAGCTTGTCATCTTTTATTTGAGAATCATTATTTTTTAGCAAATTTTTATTTGTACTTTTCTTAGGTGCGGATACCGCCACAATGTGGTTTTCACCATCTGACCATTGCTCTTTTCTTTTGACGTGATGATTGTGATACTTGATTGTTGATTCAATCTTTTTTGTTGCTAGTTCGCTGGTGGAAGAAGTAACAGGTGTTGATGCAAGATGAAATGAAGTGACTGGTTCAATAGAATTTATGCGAGGGGCATCATCTTTGGTAACAAGAGAGGTTGAGCCTATAGGGTAAGCTCCAAAAGTAGCTAGATCTAGACTCCCCATAGAAGAACCAGCATGGTCCACTAAGGCAATACCAGGAACAAACTCATCAGACCCCACACAAGACCCATCAACCACATCAGGTGGGTTATGAGAGGTATGAACCACATCAACATCCATATCTATCATGGGAGGATCTTCTGGAAGAGGCTTAAGATGCCGAGAAGTAGAGATACTCATGTCATTATGTGAGAGATCACCTGTTTGTAGCAGTCGTGCAATGTTGCAATGTTGTCTATCATAGTGCAATGATTCTTTAGGCACATAGGTTCTAGACATAGAGGCCTCAGCCATATCATCAGTAGATATACATTCTTCTCCCCAAAGGAGTGAAGTAGAAAGAAGATCATCTCCCATTTGAGCCATAGTGTGTGGCGGTGACTCATCTGTATCTATGTCTAAATTACTAAGCATGGGGATATTTGTAGAATCCTCTATATAGATCCACTCTTGAATAGCTTGTTCTTCTCTTTCTGCTTCTAAAGGAATGGATGAAGGAACAAAAGTATCAAAGATCACCATAGCAGAAGTGGAAGGCTTCATCTGATCAGAAGGTCTCCCATATGACCTAGCAGAAATAGGTATAGAAGCAAAGGAACCCAGTGTATATTCACCCATACCAAGGCTCATCATCTTAAGTGATTTCTCAGTAGTAGCTAAATATGTACTAGGATCAACAAAAGGTTCATTATGAGGAACAAATTTTTTAGCAGCAGCAAGAGTATTGATAGCAATAGTATGGTCTCCAAGAATCACAACCTCAGTGCCATTGTATGGAAATTTGATGCACTGATGATAAGTGGAAGGAATAGCCTGCATGTCATGGATCCAAGGATGACCCAAAATAATGTTATATGCAAGTGGGATGTCCAATACTTGGAAGCTAATATCTTTCATGACAGGGCCCACTCGGATAGGTAGCGTGACAAGACCTTTGGAAGATCTTTCCACTTCATCATAAGCTTTTATAGTAATCTTCTTCTTGGAATCCATAGCCAATTCTGACAAACCCAATTGTTGTATGACATTGAAAGAAACAATATTTAACCCTGCACCATTGTCTATCAGGACTCAGCGGACTCGGGTATTGTAGACTAGAACTTCAATGTGTAAAGCTAGATTATGAGGGTGAGCAATAGATATGTCATCTACAGAAAAGGAGAGAGATAGCGGAGATGAAATGTGGTTGACCATAGCCTGAAATTGATTTGGATCAATGTCATTGGGAACACGTGTTGTACGTAGAGCCTCATCAAGAATCTCTCTATGCGAAGGGGATAACTGAAGCAACTCAAGGATAGATATCTATGCTGGTGTCTTTTGCAAATGTTGGACAAGATCATAGCTAGGGGTGGCCAAAGGAGCCGCTTGTTTGGAAGGTAAAGCTTGCTTGGGATCTTGCACAGTTTTAAGGACAATCTTGGCTTGCCCCCTAGTAACAGCATTCAGTGTCTCACTTTGGGAAGATGAACTACCACATGTTTGCAAGACTAACTTTGGCTTACCATGATTGGTGTCATTATCATCTTGAGACCTCATCATTAGAATGCTCTCAACGGGCTCTACCATGTTGATCACAGGTGTATTAGAAGGATACATGTAATTGATCTTAGCATCATGATTCTTCTTATGTGTTTGAGAGGTTCCCCCCTTATCATGCTTAGGTAGAGGATCTTTGAAAGCTGTGTGATCAAAATTTTTAGTTAAGCCATCAGTGGAGATTTTGTCATTCTCAATAAGATCCTAAATATCATCCTTAAGCCTAAAACAATTGTCTGTTGGATGTCCCTTGTTTCTGTGATAATGGTAGTAATGATCCTCCCTCCACCAATCAGGCTTATTTATCGGATCCCAGTTACCAGGTTTATCAGGAAGCGTAAGATATCCATTGTCAACCAAAGTCTTAAGGATCACATCATAAGGTTCTGCCAACTTGGTATAGACTGACTTTCAAAATGACTTCTTAGGCTTATCTGCATATTGAGGTTTAGGAGCATTGTGAGTGTTGCTAGCTTCTTGTTGTTTTTCTGCATAGATAGTGTTGGAGAGATTGAAAGTGGGCTCTTTAACTTTAGGAGCATCAACAACCCCATCATTAACAACATACTTGTTCTTATTCCAAGGTCTATTTTTGTCTTTACTATTGCCTTTAGCATCTTTATTAATAACAATATCCCCTTTTCTTATAGCTACATCCTCAATTTGATATGCACTTTCAACCATGTCATTGAAAGAGGAGAACAGTTGCTTCCTTAGATCATAAAATAGCTCAGGCACAAGTGTGTTGATGAAAATGTCAATCTTTTCTCTTTCGGGTAGCTGATGAGGATATCGAGAATACAATGACCTCCAACGTTGTAAGTAAGTTGCAAATGGATCACCTTGATGTTGTCTTAGATTACTGAGATCTATCACAGTGATAGGTTGTTGGATGTTGTAAGAGTACTACTGGGTAAATCGCTGAGCTAACTCATCAAAAGTCTTAAGAGGTGGTGTCAATTTCGCAAACCATTCCAAAGCTTGGCCTCTTAAGCTTCGAGGGAATAAGCGTAGAAGATATGTGTCTTCATGAAGAAAGTCCATACTAAGAGCATAAAAATGATGCACATGGTCATGAGGGTCACCATTTCCATCATACTTGTCATATTTAGGAACCTCAATATCATTAGGAAACAGGACCATGTATAGATCTTTATCAAAAGGAAGAGCACAAATTGATTCTACAAAAGAGACCTTTGGAGGCTCTCTTTCTAATGCCATTTGGGTAAGGCATTGATTTGTCTGACGTAATTCTTCTTGAAGGACTTCCAATTTAGTTGGTACTCTTTGTTGGACAATTTTTCTGACATCATACCCGGGAGGAAGCTTGTATCCTCTAGAAGTCATATATTGAAAATATTGATTGCCATTATGCTCTAAAAGCTTATGCATCATTCATTGGAAATCCACATCTTGTTCACATCTCATAAGATCCTCACTAGAAATCTCATCATTAGCCTCTACCTCATGTTGAGAGGGAGGAGGTCTAGGAGGTGAAGAAGGCATAGCAAAAGTTCTCCTTGGAGGAGATCTTGGTGGCGTGTTGTTGCCATTGTTGCCATTGTGAAAAAGAGGTCTATGCTCATGATTACTAGTCTCAGGTTGCTCATGAAATGTCCCTCTATAAGCCATGTGCCTAGTAGCATCCATCCTTTGTTGATTGTGTTCTTTGTCTAAGCGCGCTTGATTATCCTTACACTCAAAGTGTTCTTGCAAGAGTTGAAACTTTTCTTGTTCAGTCAAAGTGAGTGAGACACTATCTGTGTTTTTGGGGGTCTTGAATGCGGAAAAGAGGAAACCTCCTTTATACCATGGTGTAGCCTTAGAATTCTCAGATTGGTCAGAACTAGAACTGTTGTTGCTAATGGGTGCTTTTGAATGTCTAGTTGGAGAAGGTAACTGTGTATAATTGAATGGAGGATGACTCTCCTACTCAAATTGAGACCGAGTTGTAACCAGCATGAAAAGAGATGTTGGTTGACTAATAGAATGAGACAAAGTTTCTTAGATTTGAGATAAGAAAAGAAAATAAAGATCACTTATCAAAGTAGAACAATAGAGAGAGATGGCTCATCAAAAGTGCTCAAGCACTTACAACAATCAATTGACTAAAGCCGAGCAGTGAGCAAGAAGCTCAATAAGCAAGTAGCTACAGAGGTAACCGTGATGCGACAAGTGATCAAGAGTAGCATTCGTTAAACTCAAATCCAATAGTTTTAACTCATTTGTTTTAGTCTAGAACAAATCTAAGCATGTAGATAATAGACCAATTTCAGGTAAGAACAGAAAAAGACACTCTACGCCAGGTTAAAGTGCAAGTTTAGCAACTCCAAATTGCAGCAATGATAGGACAGCAAAAAGATTCTGGGTGATACTTTCCAGGTAGACAGGGTGATACTTCTCAGTTTGGGCGATACTTCACCCCAAGCCAGGTGATAGACTATAGTATGGTTGGGCGATAGACTCTAGGCTAGTCGAGCGATAGTCCAGCAGGAGCAAACTATCTCGCGATATATCTCAGCAAAGCGTGCGATAAAATAGCAGGGTGCAAAGTATCGCGTGATATTTCATAGTAAGGTGTGTGATACAGTTGCAGATTCGTATGAATTTTTGACTAGTGAACATAAAATTCTTAGTTTTAAAGCATTTTGATCAATTTCAAAGATTGGATGGTGCAATTTCTCAGTTTGACAAGTAGTAGCAGCAGATAAAAGATAGGTTTGCAAATAGTGTAGGATCAAACATGTCATAGAACACTTGAAACAAGGGCAAAAGCAACCTTGCCAAGACAAGCACTTGTGATATCAAAATAGAAAACCTTATGAATGCTACCATTTGTTTGAATGTTAAGAATGTTTACACTGGTATAGCACAATCGAAGACAATTCAAGCAATTACTACCTAGAAGGACAAGGCTCATTACTTAGCAACGTGGCCCACAACTTGATGCTCCCTTGCCTCACACCAAGTGGTTTCCCACAAGAGATATTGGTGTTGTCATGGAAGTGTCAAAAACACAACCAAAGGAACACATATGGTGAGTGTCTTGGGGTGATCCGGGTAAGTCCACTTGGATCAATCCTTGCACCAAGAAGCTAAGCGGCTAAAATAAGGTGGCCTCTATCTAATGGTTCGTAGTAAGGGTTTCCATTCATAGCACCCCTCTTGCTCCTCATAAAGGACTAGGACCTCATGACCTCAAGAGTACCTTAAGCATTCTTGCTTAATGCTTTCCTCATGGTCACAATCCCACAAGTTACTCACATCAAGCGAAGATAAGTACTATGTCTACCAAGGTTTTGTGTCCTCGATAGCCTTGAGATTATAGTGAGTTGGAATCACTCACCACAAAGGAAAATCATGACAAGGTTGTCCCCACTTGGGTCATTCCTCTTGATTGCTCAAGAGTAGGCCTGCTAAAGGATCCTAAGCTAAACAAAGAGTGGATTAATTCTTGAGGTTCAAGGTTTTTGGTTCACCACAAAGGTGAAGAGCATACTCCCCTATCTCAAGAATCTCTCCCAAACACACCAAGTAAAGATTAAATTACCCCCTTGCTTTCAAAATCCCAAGATGGAACAAGATTTTTGTTTCACCACAAGGGTGAAGAGCATACTCTCCTACCACCTCAAAATTTCTACAACAAGGTATTAAGTGCCTATGAAAGGAAATAACTAGTATATGCCACACTTAATAAAGAAAGCAATTAAACAAGCACTTGATTTGTTTTTTATGCTTAGGGAAGCCCTGCAAAAACCATTAGTAGCCCTTTTTGACATGTGATTTTAGAAAATTTCAAGCAAGAAGCACCTACAACCACAACTTGTTAGACCAACAAGAGTTAGGAGAATCAAAATCCAAAATCTAACAATGATTAGTACATGAAAAAAAAATAGATAATGTGCAAAAATAAATGATCAAATGATAAAATCTAAAAATGAAACCATCATGGTTGGATTAGGCTCGGAAAGACCTTTCCAATGATATATCAAACTTAAACTTTTGATACCATTTGCAAAATTTCAAAAAAAAATGGGCACCTGTTTTCCAGCGTGGCACGGATTTGAAAACGCTAGAAATTTTAGAAAATTTCAAAAAGATAGCTAAGAACCTAAAACTTGCAAGATGGATAAAATAGCTTAAAAATAGGTCACTGCCAGGTACAGACACAGTATCGCGTGATACTTCACATTAGACTGGGGCGATACTTCGCCCGAGACTAGGCGATATACTCTACTATAGCCAGGCGATACTTCTGATAGGTGAAGTATCGCATGCGCATAAAGAGGTATATCACATGATACTTCTAGAAAGTATCACATGATATTCTGAGATAAAAAAATAGAGACTAAAAATTAAGCTAAAAACTTACTGAAAAATTGACGGAAATTGACGAAAATGCAGAATTTAAAGGACAAAGTCTATCTACTCTGCCCTACGGTGGGTGCCAAAAATGTATGCAATAAATGTGTCACACTTCTATGGATCATTACATGCAAGGAAACTCAAGAATGAGCCCTCACAAATCGATCCATAGCTCCCTAGGCATGGAGTGCAAGGGTTTTAAGAATGCTCTTAGCTAGAGCTATTAAGCCAATAACCTTGCTAGTAAACCATGCAATGGGAGATTCAATGAAGACAAGGGCAAGAATGCCAATATCTCCAATGAAGCCAAATGTATGCAATGCAAAGAAAATCTATATGACAATGCAAGTTAATCTATTGCATAAAAGGAAATCTAAGCTAAGAATGCCATGAAAATGAAACTACTATGCAAGAAATGAAATCTAACTATGAAGCAAGAAAGCCATGATGATGCAAGAATGAAGACAAGAAGATAGAGTGTTGATGAAGATCCAAGATGAATGCCAACAATGCTCCAAATCTTCAAACCCTAGATGCAAGAATATCTCCAAAAGCTCCAAGATGACCTAGAAAACCTGTAGCATAACAATAGCATAAAAAGTTGGGGATCTAGAATGAAGAAGAGAGCTCTTCTTTTATAGGAAATGAGGAGGAATGGACCATGGAGATTAAAAGGCAAAAGATTTAATCAAGGGTGAAGCTTGAAAGAGGAGCAATCCATGTGCACAAGTATCTTCCAATGAGAGAATAAGAGTTGACTTTTGTGTCCATATGAGACAAAAGTGCTTTTTCCCTTTTTATAAAATAAGAATAATGCTTTATTTGTGCAACTTAGGATAAGAGGAAAAGTGGGGGCTTTTTATTTATTAAAAGGGGAGGAAATATTCCTTTTAAATAAATAAAGACTTAGGATAAGATGGTTACCCCATAGAACATAATCGAATAAATGATAGAACTAAGATTTGATCAAGAATAAGCAATTTATGATTTAGAAAAAGGGGCTAATATTCTAGGTGACCATTTTTAGGTGTATACACTCTCAACTCTTTTCTTTGACTGTTTCTCTTCAAGGATGGTCTTTGCAGAGTTGAAATTCTCCTCAAAGGTTCCAATCCTATTACTATGAATATCCATCTTACACTTAAGTAGTCTACTCACATGTTCTTCTATCTCAATCTCAGATATTTCATAGCCAAGATGGTCTATGAACTCTATTCTAGGTTCTACTACTTCGATGTAAGTAAAGTTAGTATCAACCATGAAACATATTTCATTTTTATACTTCTCCACAAGAGACTATGGGATCCTTCATCTGCTTGACATCAAATTTTGAAATGATTTAATTAACAACATTGCACTTTCATTTACTTTATCAATAACATGCCTCCTATACACTTGGTTAATCCTTTCCATTGTAGTTTGGCCATCATTCCAGTCATTTCCAATGGTGTATGGAAATCTTCTCCATGAATGAAAGAACATATAAGTGATTAAAGATGAGAATCTAAACTGTGAATACTTAGTCTTCTTTATCTTTTCCAAATTCTCAAACAACTAAATTTTCAAAATCTCACACATGTCAACTTGTACTTTATCAACACACATCAAATAAGCTGCATGTATCATTCTAGCTGCCATGTCATCCTCTCTTGAGTTAGCACAAAACTTAGTTGTTAGGATCTTACACAAGTATCTGACATCATCTTGTTGTATCTTACTAATCACTATTCCTCTACCATTGTAGGATGAATTTCTGTTGTATATGACTATTTTCCTCATGTTTTTCACATTCAAAGGAATGGCTCCAATTTTAGATAGTCCAATTACCTCATGAATTAAGTTAGTTGTGATATCTATCACTCTGTCATCTAACCAAAACTTTCCATTGTGAATTCTGCATAGTATTATCTTGGTACATTCTTCATTGTCAAATTCATATTGTAAAGCATACTTAATGATCTCATTATCTTTCAAATGCTCAAATCCTACTTTCAATGACATGTCCTGATTGTAGATCTTCTAATATTCCTTAGTGAAATCACTATCACTAATAGTCTCTAGTTTACATCCCAGATAACTTCTAACATTCTCTAGATGTAAAACTCCATTTGGTACAGATGATAAAGCTAACCTAGGATCATCTTCCAAGGGTTCTACTAGTTCCCTTTTCATCTAAGGTTTATCCTTATCTTTGACATTGTGATTCAAAGAAATATCCATGATTTCCTCTAATTCCTTAATTGATTTAAAGATCTGCAAAGTAAAATACCTCAATTCCATGATTTAGGGCTTGCATAGATTCGACACAAAAATTCTTCACCAAATCCTTGCAAAACACTTCCAATCACTTCTCTTTGATCTCCTTGAAACTTGTCTTCACTTCAATGATCAAATAATACAATTCGTGACCTTTTATCATTTCAATCTCACTTAGATCTGACATCGCATTCAATTCTTTTGCCGCTTCTTTTTAAAAAGTTGATTTTGTTAACCTGCAAAACTTAAAACTTCTTGCGATCTTGCAAAACATAATATTTTTCTTTGTTCTCTTAACACTAGCATTAGAACATCATATACTACCTTGCATTAATTGTGCAAGACTCAATTCATCATATATCAATTCCTACACTAATCTAAGTTCCCATTTTACTATTGTGTGTGAGTGATTTACACCTTCATGAAATAACAAGATTTAAAGAGAATTTACACTATTCAAAGCAAACTAATCTAAATAATGCACAATTAATCTATCAACATCTCATGGTTCTCTAAAATAAAGTGGTAAATGAGGCTCTCAGCTATGATCCTCACTAGTGACACTCTAAAGATGAGAAATAAGCTATATGATATGCAAATTTAGATCTATTCTATCAAATTCTAGCTCTATTTGATGAACAATCTACTATGATCAATGCAATTTAAGCTAATTAGCAATGACAAATGATAAGTGAGTGATATGGATGCAAATTGCAAGAGCTTTGCTGCAATTCAAAGATATGGACTGGATGAATAATGCCTCAAAATGCCTTCTATTTATAAGATTTTCCCAAGGGTAGGGGGTAGAGTGAGATAACCATGGTTAGGCTTGGGTAAGGTCAATTGGCTTTGCTTTGTCCCTAAATGGGGGGGACAAACATTTAAATGGTTTCAAAAGGCTGGACCATTTCAAAAAAAGTGAGTGATTTGTGTCCATTTTGTCTCCTTTTTCCTTTGTTGAGAGAATTTCATATTTATTAATTAATTAAAGTAATTAAATTTAGCCATGAAGGGTAAGAGGTTCATTTTGATTTTTCATTTCAACAACTATGTCATTAATTGAATTTAATCAATTTCTTAGTGTTTTTCTCCTTTTCAAGCCTTATTTAATCATTTAATCATTTAATTGAATTTTCCTTTGTTTCATTTTCCTTTTGTTCTATTTATTGATTTTTAGTGCTATTCTGATGATTTGATTGCACTTTTTATTTGATTTAAGCCTTTTGCCAATTTTCTGTGTCTACAAATGCCCCTCTTTGAGGCGATGTGCGAAGAACACCGATTCAAAGATTCCCTTAGTATGATGATCTGATTCAGGTCCTGGTTCTGATGTGTCTTTGATCCCTCTGATTGATGTACTTCCTGATGACGATGATGTGCCTCTGATGATGGTGCTGATATGATTCTGATGCCTCTGATATGATGATAGGTCCTGATATGATGATAGGTCCTAGGTTGATTGATAAAGGTCCTGGGTTGATTGATTACTGATATGTTGATAGATTTGATATGATGATATATTTGATATGATACTGCTATGATACGATATGAAACTGATATGCAATTGATTTGCCTCCTGATATGAAACTGATATGATACGATATGATATGAAACTGATATGATATGATATGCCCCACTGATAAATGTTTTTGACGTGATGCCCATTTGATACTCTGATGCCCCCTCAGAAATAAAACATATTAATTCCTTGATTTGAATGATTTTGAGTAGTTGGAATATGTTTTGATTTCTGATACCGTTTGAAAGAAAGAATCAAATTTGATTTATGCCCCGATTAATGAAAATGTCCTATGATAGGTTCAAAGTGCATTGTTTTAAGTGTTTATGAGGACCAATTTTACCTTAAATAGGATAAAACCCCTCATTTTACTATTCATTTGCACCGTTCCTTCTTGAGATTTGAGCTCTGATTTTAGCCTTCTGGAGACGATGGTGGTCCCACATCGCGAGCATCGGTTTGAGAGAGCGCGCCGGTTCAGTCGGAGAGCGACCGATGGTCCTCCGGTATGTCATTCAAATTTTCCTCATGTTTGTAAAGTCGCATTTATGACCTTATTTAATGCTTTTAAAAATTTTAATTCTGCGTGCGTGAAAAGAAATGTCGCCTCCGTGCATTTTAATATCGCCTGAAAATTTTAAATGTCGCCTTTGATAAATCTTATGTCGCGTCCCTTAGGTATTTTCACGCATTTAGAAAATATAGTGTCGCCTAAGGAAAATTTAATGTCGCGTAGGTTTTAAACATTTTTAATCAGGTGTCGCGTGATAATAAGATGTCGCCTACAGAAAATCTTATACCGCCTCCGTGAAAATAAGTCACGCGGTGAAATAAAATCACGCGTTTGATCAAAGAAATGTCGCCTCTAGTAAAAGAAATGACGTCAGAAAGAAAAGTCGCGTGAGTAGAAAAAATTTGTTTATTTAAAACTTTTCTAAGACGTCTGATTGCTCGATTACGTCAACTTGATTGATATCGATCACGTCAATGAATTCAATCGAATGTTTAGTTAGGGTATTCCCTTTGTTTGACTTCAACAATGAATTAGAACATAGGTAACTATAATATCGAAGAATAAGATTAATCAATCTTCATCATGAATGATAGATCATGGATCTAAATGTCCATCCATTTTATGCCCAAACGCTTAGAGACATAAAACTAGGATCGTCCTTCCTCAATGCTTAGAGTTAGGATTGGTAAGTCTGATAGGTATATTTAAATTGATGACCAGGATTGATTGTTTGATTTCCTGATAGTAAGTTACTCATGTGGTTCCCTTGTTTTGATTAAACAGGAGGATGTCCCCGTGCTGTACCTTCGGACTGTACCACACTGGGTGATGGAGCTGAGGACTCAGTTGACTGACGCTGAGAGGCGAGTGATTAGGCGCTGCAGTTTACTGTGCATACTAGAGCTTCCTCAGTTCCAGATGAACCGAGGTTTGATTACGGCTGTCGCAGAGCGTTGGCACTCTGAGACAAACACCTTTTGGCTACCACAGGGTGAGATGACTATTACACCGGAGGATGTTTATAGATTGCTACGGATCCCGACTCATGGAGAGATAGTATATTATGACGCAGTCTATGACGGGACATATTGTCGACGAGTATTCGGAGATCCATCTATTGGTGATGACTGTATCTTATGGCCTCAGTTTGCCTCATTTCCTGTTTTACCAGCTTTATTAGGTGCTATCATTGGTGGTGTCTTATTACCTGATCGGCGAGGTCGCGAATTTTCAGTGGGATGGGGCAGGATTATCGAGGATTTGCTACACCATCCTCGACGCTTTGACTGGGGATCTTGTGTGCTAGCACAGCTTTATCATGATCTGCATGAGGTGGTTTACAGGAGAGCAGCCTCATTATCTGCTGGTATTCATATTTTACAGTTGTGGATATGGGAGCACTTACCAGTCAGTCGTCCTATATCAGATCGAGATCGTCCTCTAGGATATCCTTTTGCATGGCAGTATACTGGTATGGTGACACAGCATCACTTGGGTCACTTGGAGTATTGGCGACGGCAGATTGATGACATGGATGAGGTCTATTGGAGACCATATGTTGAGGTCGAGGATTGGAGAGAGGATAGCTTGGAGTTACCCTATATGTTTGCTCCTCGATGGATGATCGGCAGGATTGACTCTGTTCAAGAGAGATTCTTGGCAGGGAGAGTACTACGACAGTTTGGGCGGATTCAGCCTATGCCTCAGGGATCTGCAGTATATGCTCGTTCTAGTGCAGAGCGTATTACTTGGGGTCACATGCCTTCATATGATGATGCTATAGAGCAGATATCATTACTGGGTTATATGGATTGGGACATGAGGTTACACATCAGAGATGCCGGCGTCACACAGGAGTATCTAGCTTGGTTGATGGAGCATCCGATGCCTCGCTTTACAGACCCTGCAGAGCCAGTACCTGGGCGAGATGATGGTGAGGATGTTGGTGGTGGGAGGAGACGCAGAGGTAGACCCCGAGGTAGGGCAGTGATTCGGCTCAGAGGACGAGCGAGAGATGCACAGGTACAGGCACCACCTCCTCCTCCTCGTCCTGCAGTAGCACAGAGACAGAGATTAGATCGTCAGGATCATGTGAGGGCTGCTAGACAGGATCCAGGGACAGGACAGGATACGAGAGCAGGAGTACAGCAGACTACTGTGGATGATCAGGACACAGGTGCACAGCAGATGCCAGCAGCTTTTTCCCATGATCGGGGAAAAGCTCCTATAGATACAGGTGATCCTTAGAGTACCTATGAGGTTGGAGAGAGCTCTAGTACTAGCCAGCTACGAGCAGATGTGGGAGCATTACGGATAGAGGTGTCACAGATGTCATCTATGATTCAGCAGTTGGTATCGGGTTTGGCTCCCTTGGTTCCTCTCCTTGTTGCTATGGTTGGTCAGACGCCTCCTCAGCAGCCTCCATCACAGCCTCCTCCACAGCCTCCTCCACAGCCTCCTCCAGGACCTCCTCCCAGTGGTGACGAGAGATGAGCCATGAGTGCTCTTATTGATCATTGAGATACTTGATAGTGTACCGTAGTCTTGTGACCTTGGTGTCACCTTTCCAGTTGTATTTTGACACTTATTTGACATTGATGCCCCTGTTGATGGGCGATTATAGAGTTGAGTTTTGTGACATCATTGTTATGAGTAGACGTGTGATATGAGAACATTTATGATCTTTCCTGCTTTTACTTGATGATATATGAGATTTCCTTTAGATGCTGCTATATGTGTTGATCTAATGCATTTGTTTTTGGATGACTATTGGTTATGGATGCAACGTATCTTATGTATGATATAGATAGATGGATGCATTTCTTCTTCATGTATGGATGCAGTTTTGATATGTTATTTCTCATGTATGCCATCTGAATGGATGCAATCTGTATGCAAATTTCAATGATTATTTACTTCTTTTCTTTGATAATATCTATGTAATGATTAATGATATGGAATGAATGCAAAAAGTATAATCTCATTTATTTTTATTTTTGTAGAAAAGATGATGTTGAAATGATGTTGTCCTTGTTGATTTAACCCTGTTAATGATGTCATGTACCCCCTTTTTGATGCGAAAATAAAACCCTTGGGAAAAAAAATGCACATGCAATTAATCTAATATGAGAATGCATTTAACCTTTTTTATGAATGCAGCTAAGTGTCACTAGCTTTTAGCAAATAAATGCCTTGAGGATATATTTTCATCATTGAGCACTTGGGACCGGAAAGTCGACACAACCACCACTGCCCACTGACATGATGATATGAATATCTCTTTTTACTTTACTGCTCATATGGTAACCTCCGTTTTGCTTTCCCATCGGTCTCATCGATACGACTATCACTGATTTCCAAAAAAAAATCATGAGAGTACGAATACCGATTTTGTCGGATTCTATGTTGCAAGTGGATTTTGTCATTTAGATATGAAGAATCTAAATATCCAAGGTATCCGGTTGCGTAAACAAACAAAGGTTAACTCATTATTTTATAAGATAATCCTCGATGGTTCTTTGATGACCATGTCTTCAGATGAATTCTCATAAGGCAATGAATTTTCCTCCAAACAGTCACATCATAGTCAAGAAAAATATCATGTCTCCATCATTGCCAATCTAGTCGAAACATCCTTGATGAGCTAAAAAGACTTGATACAAATTGAATGAATGTAAGTAAACAGATTTTTAACCAACTTTTCAAAAGAATCTATCTAAGTGTTTTGCATTGTTTTCTGATTTTCAACAAAATATATTTCCAAGTGTTTGATCATGATATGATTTTTGATTTTTAATCCTGAATAATAAGTCAATTTAGGCTCATGGAATTTTGTTGTGGTAGTCAACTTTTTCGTTATCAATCAAAGGTTTACACAAATCTGATCTCTCTTCTGAAAAGGTTGATCTCTTTCTGCTTGTGACTGAATGTTTGTTCATATGAATCCCTTTTGAGGTACCCACTTTCCAATCCATTTATGCTGCCCCCAAGTATTTGATGTATCAACTTTGACAACTTTTAGGCAATGTAAAGGATGGTGCTACAAACTGTTATGATAACTATGTACAAATGACGGATGCAATGAAAGTTTAAACAAATGGGATGATGAGATGCATTATATACACATGTGACTAGGAAGGAAATGACTTAAGGGAACCAAAAGCGCTTGTTACCAAGTTTTCACTTTTGGGTATTCTTTTTTTTTTTGCTACCAAGGCGCCTATTTGCTAGGTTTTCACCAAGGCACTTTTTCTCTTTTTTCATTTTTTTCATTTTTTTCTTTTTTTCTTTTTTTTTTTGTTTTTCATTATCACCTTGGCGCCTATTTGCTAGGTTTTCACCAAGAGATAGTTTTTCAAATGTTTTTGCTTTCTTCAGGCTCAATTTTCCATTGTTTTTGATCTTTCTTCTTTTCCAATGTTTTTGGATTTTCTATTTTCAAATGTTTTTGGTATTTTCCATTTTCAAATGTTTTTGGTATTTTCCATTTTCAATTATGTACAATAATTATGATGCTCTCTCATCTGATACTCTTTATACTCTTTCATCTGTTTTAGGTGTAGAATCTCTTCAAATGAATGCTATTTATGGGTTCTTGTAATTCTTCACCATTACAATCTGATAATTTATATGTTCCAGTTCCAAAGGATGATGCTATAACAAATGGGCCTATCCAATTAGCTTCCCACTTTCCTTTCTTTTCCCTTTCAACTTGATTTTTGGGATTTTCTCTTAGTACCAAGTCTCCTACTTGAAAAGTTCTTGGTTTGATGTGTTTGTTGTAATTGTGGGCAATCCTGTTTTGATAACCTTTTAAATGCTCATAAGCTTGAGTCTGATGTTCCTCTAACAATTCCAATTGTTGTAGTCTAGCAATCCTATAATCCTCATCAGTGATCAATCCTCTTAATGAAACCCGTAGAGATGGAATTTCAACTTCTAATGGTAGAACTGCTTCAGTTCCATAGACTAAAGAGAATGGGGTGGCTCCTGTAGGTGTTCTGATACTAGTTCTGTAAGCCCATAGTGCGGGGTTTATTTGCACGTGCCAATCTCTTCCTGATTTGTTAACTGATCTTTTTAATATTTTGAGGATATTTTTGTTTGTTGCCTCAGCTTGTCCATTGCCTTGTGGATAATAAATGGATGATGAATGATGTGTAATGTGAAATGTCCTGCAAAGTTCATCAATATCCTGATTTTTGAATTGTTTCCCATTATCCGTGATAATGGCATGTGGAATACCATAGCGGCAAATTATGTGGTTCAAAATGAACATTGAAATTTGTTTGCCGGTTGCTGTTATTAATGGAACTGCTTCCACCCATTTGGTGAAGTATTCTGTTGCTGTGATGATATACTTGTGTCCATTTGAAGACGGAGGATATATGATCCCAATCAAGTCAAAACCCCATTGATAAAAAGGCCATGGTGTAATGAATGGGTGTAATTCTTGAGCCGGTGCATGTATCATATTACCATGATATTGACATTTGCTGCATGTCTTCACAAATTGACAAGCATCCTTTTCTAATGTTGTCCAAAAGTACCCTAGACGAAGGATTTTCTTAGCTAGATTAAAACCGCTTGAGTGTGACCCGCAAATGCCTTCGTGGACCTCGCGTAAAGCTAACTTAGACTCTTCTTCCTCTAGACATCTAAGTAACGTCCCATCAAGACCCTTACGATACAATGTGTCTGAAAGGATTAGGTAACGGGCGGCTTGGCGTATGAAGTTACGTTTTTGGGCACGAGTTTGGTCTATGGGGAGTACTTGGTCTTTAAGGTAAGTATAGATGGGTCCATACCAAGGAGAGTCATGTCCATGTAAAAGAGCAACAATTTGGGTGTCAGGAAGGTTAAATGCCGGTTTTACCAACTCTTCCACCAAGAACTCATACTTCTCATGTTGATCTGGTTTTTGTAACAATGAAGCCAAGGTAGCCATGGCATCTGCTGCTCTATTCTTTTCTCTTGGAATCTGTTCAAATGTGATCAAAGAAAAGTACTTCTTCCATCCATCAATCAAGGTTTTATATTTCATCAATGTTATGTCCTTGGTATTGTATTCATTATTAACCTGATTGATTATGAGTTGGGAATCTCCATACACTTGTAATTCTGCAATACTCCATTCTAAAGCCATTTTGATGCCAATGACTAATGCCTCATATTCCGCTATATTATTGGTGCATGGAAATAAGAGTTTATAAGACTTTGGAATGGTGTATCCTTGAGGAGTAACCAATAATATACCTGCTCCAGAACCTCCTTGTGTGTAAGATCCATCAAAATATAACTTCCATGTCTTTGCTTCTATGTTGACAATTTCTGCATCTGGAAATTCAATTTGCATGGTTTGTGTAGACTCCATTGGGTTATCTGCTAAGTGATCTGCTATCACTTGTCCTTTAATTGCTCTTCTATCAACATATTCAATGTCAAATTCACTTAGGATCATGACCCATTTTGCTATTCTACCTGTTAAGGCAGTTTTACTTAGTAAGTATTTGAGAGGATCAATCTTGGCAATTAATTTGATCTTATGCATCAACATATAATGTCTTAGTTTTTGAGATGCAAAAACCACTGCTAGACATGCTCTTTCCATGAATGAATAATTGAGTTCATATTTTATCAAGGTTCTACTAAGATAGTAGATTGCCCTTTCTTTTCCTTGCTCATCTTCTTGTGCCAGCAATATGCCTAGAGACCTTTCTGTGGCTGATATGTATAACAACAGTTCTTTACCTTTGATAGGTGACATAAGAATAGGTGGGTTTATCAAATAAGTCTTCAAAGTAGCAAAGGCCTTATCACATTCCTCATCCCACATAAATGTAGTGTCCTTGTGTAACAATCTTGTGAAGGAGTGACACTTTTCTGCTAATTGAGAGATAAATCTCCTTATTGATTGAATCTTTCCTTGGAGTGACCTCATTTGGCTAATATTTCTTGGAATTTCCATTTTTAGAATTGCTTGTACTTTTTCAGGATCAACTTCAATACCTTTTGCTGACACTATATAACCCAATAACTTGCCGGATTGGACACCAAAGGCACACTTCTTTGGGTTTAGTCTAACTTTGAATTGTTCTAACCGAATGAATATTTTTCTTAGGATTTGTAAATGCTCTTCTCTATTGTGGGATTTTGCTAGAATGTCATCCACATAATCTTCTAAAAAAGTATGCATCATGTCATGGAAAATAGTTGTCATGGCCCTTTGATATGTAGCTCCAGCATTTTTTAAACCGAAGGGCATAACATTCCAACAAAAGGTACCCCAAGGGCAAGTAAATGCTGTCTTTTCTTGGTCTTCGGGAGCAATCTTGATTTGGTTGTAGCCACTAAATCCATCCATTAATGAGTACATTGCGTGACCTGCTGTCAAATCCACTATGGTATCAATGCTTGGCAATGGAAAGTCATCTTTGGGACATGCAAGGTTTAAATCTCTGAAATCCGTACACACACGGATAGATTTATCATGTTTAGTAACTGGCACAATGTTAGAGATCCAATCAGCATATGCTATTGTTCTTATGAACCCCACCTTTAACAATTTCTCCAATTCTGCCTTGACTAGAAGAGCCACATGTGGGTGCATTTTCCTTAGTTTTTGCTTTACAGGTTTAACTCCGGGTCTAACATTCAGATGATGCATTATGAAATCAGGATCCAATCCAGGCATATCGGCATATGACCATGCAAAATTTACTTGTTGTTCTTGAAAGAATTTGATAAAGTCCTTTCTTTCCATAGATGTAAGTGATGCAGCCAAGTGTACAACCTTTGGCTCTAGTTCCGTGCCAATGTTAACTTTTTCTGTTGGTTCTATAAGAATAGATGACCGTTCTTCTTCATGTTCAGGCAAAGTATCCAATCTCTCTTCTAATGGTGCCACAGTTGGGTTTTCACCAAAAGAAACGTCTTTTATTTTCATTGTTTTTGGTTCTAAGGGTGCCACAGTTGGGTTTTCACCAATAGAACTTTTCATTTTTTTATTTTTTTTTGTTTTTTCTTTTTTTTGACTAAGAGATTGGACCCTTGCTGTTGTCATCATGTCCGTATTGAGTTCGTTGGTGAGAGAGGGTTCAACCGCATTGAGGTATTGGTTTGTGGCTTGGTCATTTGGGAAGTAAAGTAAGTCATGTGGTTCAGTTTGATCCCAATCAATGAGATCTGGATGTATCAAAATTAAGGAATTATTGGGTAAGGTATTATCAATAGGATTTATGGACATGACTTCGTTTGAGGGTTCATACATTGTATCGTTTAGGTCTATGATGTGTGCTTCCTCAAGATGATCCATGGAAGCAGGGTCAAAGTCCCCTTCGCTTGAATCCTCGTCGACCTCTACGGGAAACAATGTGGGAAAAGCCACAAGCGGGTTAAAACTAACGTTTGAATTTCCCTCCTCTGAAGGTGTCCAAAATGTTTCTATCCATGCTCCACTACTAGATGCTTGTTCTATATTAGGCCTTTGAATAGAAGATTCTTCATTAATTGGAGCATCTTGTTTTGGGATTTTTGCATAAGTATGTATAACAATGACTTCTTTATCTTGACATGACTCATCTGATAAAGTATCCCATTCATAATCCCTAGAATCATCACTATCTCCTTCGGATTCTAATGCATTTATTTGAGGATGAAAATCATGCATTGGACTTGAACTTTCTCCCTTATGTTGAAAACCTACTCCGGCTTTTTCATGACTTGCCCTCCAAATAGGTTCAATAGGTTCTAATAATCCTCTATTTCTTTGGCCTAGGGGTCCTCTTCCTTTGTATCCCATCTTTTGCATAATATCAAATCCTTTCCCATATTGTTCTGTTTGTATATTAACATGCTGAATTCTTTCCATGGGAGTGTCTAGGGTACCATCCTCATCATGATAAAGCCATTGAAGGACATCATCCTCTTCCTTATCCCATGTTGCTTTGTTATCTTCCCTCACAAAATAAGAATTATACTTATGTGGAAGATGTTCTTTTGAGGGTTTTCCATGTGATTTAGGAGACATGGGCATGTCAAATAGAGAAACTGAATATTCTCCTACCCCTTTTGAACTAATCTTGCATTGTTTGTCAAATTTGTTCATCATCTCACTCATGTATTGGTAATGATCTGCTTTAGCTTGTTCTTTTTCCTCTTTAGTAGGTTTGTAAATCACTGTTTCCAATTTAGGTGCCACATATGGACTTTCCATCACATTTGGACCCTCGTAGCTCACTTTTTCCTTGCCCTTAGTTGATGTAGTTGAGCTAGCTTGAAGAGGATTTTGTGCATCTTCATTGGTGATTCTTGGAACAACTCCTTCACGATTATGTGGAATGTATAATTCATGCAAGGGTTTGAGTGCATTACAATATTGAAATGGATTTGAGTCTCCTCCAATTGTGATTTCTTCACCCATGTATGGGAACTTGATGCATTGGTGGTATGTGGAGGGGACAGCTTGCATCTCATGAATCCAAGGTCTTCCCAATAAAATGTTATAGGTTAATTTCATGTCCAACACTTGACATTTGGTTTCCTTCTTAACTGGTCCACTTGGATGGGCAACACAATCATGCCTTTAGAAGCTCTTTCAGCCTCATCATAAGCTTTTATGGTGATTTTCTTTGTAGGGTCAATGCAAGACTCGGAGAAACCTAGGGATTTTACAAGACTCAATGTGCATATGTTAAGGCCAGCCCCTCCATCAATAAGGGCTCTTTTGACTCTATGCCTTTCGATCAAAACCTCTATATGTAGTGGCAAATTTTGAGGATGAGTTATAGACATGTCATCTTGATCTGAAAATGAAAGACAATGAGGAGCCACAAGATGTCCTACCATATTTTGAAACTTTTCTTCCCCTAAGGTAGTAGAAACATGTGTTTCTTCCAAAGCTTTTTCCAAAATCCCTTTATGATTTGGTGACAACTTCAATAACTCTAAGATTGAGATTTGTGCTGGAGTACGTTGCAATTGGTCTACCAAACTATAAGGTCTTGCTGTTGTAGGAGATTGTTTGACCACAATGTTGGATGATGGAATATTGGTGTTTTGAGGGACTATCCCTTGTAAAGTCATTCTAGAATTCTGCCCTCTTGTAATGACATTTGTTGCTTCCTTTTGAGGCTGTTCATTAATGATGATAGCATTAACAATATGATCATATGATGGCGCAAATTTGAGATTATTGGCACTTTGTTTCTTGCCATTTGATGACTCACCTTTATCATGTTTGTAAAAAGGTTGTTTGAAGGCCGTATGATCTTCATTATTTTGGGGTCCATCAACAGTGATTATGTTGTTATCTATCAAGTCTTGCACCACATTCTTTAATTGTAAACATTCATTTGTAGTGTGCCCCCGAATCCTATGATATTCACAATGATGCTTAGCATCCCACCAACCCGGCTTGTGGTCTGGTTCATAAGGTTTAATGGCGGGTAATGTAATAACATTGTTAGCTATGAGAGTCTTTAATGCAGTTTCAAGTGATTCTCCCAAGGGTGTAAAGTGTCTTGCAGGAGTGGGTTTCAAATACTTATCATACTTGCTGTTTTGATCCTTGTTTCCTTGATTATTCTTATTGACATTGTTGTTGTTGTTGGGAGGTGCATTATATGCTTGATTAGCATTATTCACTTGATTTGGTGTCTTTGTAAGGGCAAATGGAATCACCTTCAAGTTGCTGGATTCCACTACACCATCATTAACAATACCTTTGTTGTTATTCCTTGCAGCATAACGGCTATTGTTGTTGTACCAACTTTTATTTGGATTGTTGTTATTGTTGATATTGTTGTTGTTGGAGTTAGAGTTATTTTTATTTTCCTTGTGCAATTTCAGCTCTCCACTCTTAATCAACACTTCTTCCGTTGTAATTCCGTTATCAATTAGATCTTGAAAGGTTTTGGGACATTGCATCCTTAGTCTATAATTCAGCTCACTTCTCAAACCGTTAATAAAGATATCCATTTTTTCTTTTTCCGGTACACTTCTTGGATATCTAGCAAATGCAGTCCTCCATCTTTGCAAGAATGTGAGAAAGGCTTCTCCATCTTGTTGCTTCGTGTTACATAACGTTATCATGGTGACCTCATGTTTGATGTTATAAGAGTAATGAGTCACGAATTTAGATGCTAACTCTTCAAAGGATTTTATGCCGGATGGTAGTTTTGAAAACCAATCCATGGCTGTTCCTCCCAAGCTTCTTGGAAATAGTCTCATTAAATAGGTTGATTCATGCATGAATTCAAGACTTAATGCACAAAACCCCCGAAGATGATCATGTGGGTCGGATGTTCCTTCATATCTCTCATATTTAGGAAATGTTACATTAATGGGAAAAGGCACCATGACCAAACTCTTATCGAATGGAAAAGGACATAATGTTTCAATAGAGAAAGGCTTAGGAGCCCCATTTTGTTTCAAATTGTCAATTTTCATTTGTAATGCTTTGAATTGTTTCCTCATTGCTTCCATAGGGTCTTCTATTTCCTTGGGCTTTAATTGTTCTATGTCAAAATCTTTAGGTAGCTTTACCCCCGTTTGTATTAATTCCATGAAGTGTTTTTCTTTATCCATAAGCATGGTCTTTTTCATTAGTTCTATGAAATAAGGACATTGTCTTGCCTCTAATGCTCTTTCAATCGTGGCTTCTTCTGCAGTTGGGGGTAAGTTTGTATTATGAGGAGGCAATAAGTTGTTGCCTTGTGAATTTGCCTCTTGAGAATTAGGGTCTCTTCCTCCATTATTAGAATTTCCTTGATTGTTGTTAAGATCCATACCTCCATTCACGTTGTTCCCTTGGTTGTTATTGGGATCTATGCCCCCATTCATGTTGTTCCCTTGGTTAGGGGGATCGATATTTCCTAGGGTACCACTAAACATGTTGTTAATGTCCTTTGCCTTAGTGGGATTTTCAGTCACTTGTGAAGTAATGAAAGTGTTCTTTGGAAATGGGAGCTCTTCTCCGTTGTAGGTCCCGTCTGTTTGTAATGCTCTCCTTATAGAAAATGACCTTGTAATAACAGGCATGAACAAACTTTAAGGGTATGTTGACTTTCTTCTCTTGATAAGCTGTTTTTTGGAATAAGGTAAAAGTTTTTGATCAATTTTAAATGGTTTAAAATTTTAATGGTGTTTTGATCAATAACTTTGGAATATCTTGTTTGAAAATAAAAACAATCTCAACACACACATCAATTGGGTATCATATCCCTAGAATGCTCTAATGTGTATATTTTTGAACGTTTTCACAGGTTTAACACAAGAATAGCTTCCACACAATCTACCTAGCACATAATTGGTTCGTAAACATGGCTCTAATAGGTAGTTTTGCTATTTTACCGTTATGTAGTAAGTTTTCCGTTCAAAAGAGATCTTAGCTTTTCATCCCCCAACTATGTTAAGGGGCTTCCCACATGCACAAAAGCACGATTTTGCGCAATCCGTTAGGACTACTAGAGGAAGTTCGAAAGAGCTAAAATCCTTTTGTCGTGTACCCCATTAAGGATACCCACGTTTCGTTTTATAGTGGGTCGGATTCTCGCGGCAAAAGCAAGTGTATCCCACTTTGGGCTGTCCCTCTCACCGGCCCTTCTAAGGCAATCTCGGGAGGCGAGCCCACTAAGTTTTAAACATATTCATTGAAAAGCATGAAAAATGGATTTGGTAGAGCAAGTTTGGGAATTTGATTCACTCAAAGAGTGAAGAGCATATCCCTATTGCTTTTCCCTTATCCCAAACACTCACAATCAAATTGGTTCTTTTTCAACCCCGTGACAAAGGGGTTCTTAGAATTGAAGTGTTTATTTTTTTCTTTTTTATGATTAAGCTATGTTTTTGAACTTTGAAAATGCCACAATTTAAGGGAAGTGCAAGCTTGATGAGAAAAATACCTCAAACGATGCTAGCAAAGGCTAGGCGCATTTTTAAGTAGTAGATTTTTGTTTTCTCTCCAAATCCTTCTCTTACCTTGGCAAAATGTTCCCTCCACCAACAAGTTAGTCAGCACAATACAAACAAAGTGAGGGAAAACCAAAATCAAAGCTAAAAATGATGTAATTGATTATGCTTTTGATTTTTTATTTTTTTTACCAAGATACTTGCAAAATTCTTACAAAATTTAAGGACTAAATTCCCAATTCAATGAAACATATTTTCGTTTGTAAGCATCTACAACAGCAATATATTTGGCATGCAATTCTACTTCTTTCTCTAAATTATTATTGAGAACAAAGGTAGAATGTACCCGGTTTTCTTTCCTTATCCTCTTAGAGATCAATTTCTCCTCTAAGTTGTATCTTCTCTCTGGTTTTTGCACTTTCTTATGACAGACCATGCTCACCAGGCGTGAAATAATTCGTCGACCGCGGCTTTTAATTCGTTGTAGGCGACATTGAAATAGCCAAAGGCATCATATCTTTGTTCAGAAGGCGATAATCTGATGTCCGCAGGCGTGATTTCTTTATCCAGAAGCGTGACTCTGCTTGTAAGAAGCGTGAGCATTCAGACTCCAGGTGACATCTAAACTTCCGCGAGCGACATCTCTTTACTGCAGGCGTGATTTATTTACTGATAGGCGTGATTTCTTTCCTGTAACCTGCAAACAGTGAGCAAAATCATGCAATTCTAGCCTAAATTTGCAAATAACGTGGAAATTTTGATAAATTTGAGGCCTAGGGCCCCACGGTGGGCCCCATTTGTGTGTGAGTGATTTACACCTTCATGAAATAACAAGATTTAAAGAGAATTTACACTATTCAAAGCAAACTAATCTAAATAATGCACAATTAATCTATCAACATCTCATGGTTCTCTAAAATAAAGTGGTAAATGAGGCTCTCAGCTATGATCCTCACTAGTGACACTCTAAAGATGAGAAATAAGCTATATGATATGCAAATTTAGATCTATTCTATCAAATTCTAGCTCTATTTGATGAACAATCTACTATGATCAATGCAATTTAAGCTAATTAGCAATGACAAATGATAAGTGAGTGATATGGATGCAAATTGCAAGAGCTTTGCTGCAATTCAAAGATATGGAGTGGATGAATAATGCCTCAAAATACCTTCTATTTATAAGATTTTCCCAAGGGTAGGGGGTAGAGTGAGATAACCATGGTTAGGCTTGGGTAAGGTCAATTGGCTTTGCTTTGTCCCTAAATGGGGGGGACAAACATTTAAATGGTTTCAAAAGGCTGGACCATTTCAACAAAAGTGAGTGATTTGTGTCCATTTTGTCTCCTTTTTCCTTTGTTGAGAGAATTTCATATTTATTAATTAATTAAAGTAATTAAATTTAGCCATGAAGGGTAAGAGGTTCATTTTGATTTTTCATTTCAACAACTATGTCATTAATTGAATTTAATCAATTTCTTAGTGTTTTTCTCCTTTTCAAGCCTTATTTAATCATTTAATCATTTAATTGAATTTTCCTTTGTTTCATTTTCCTTTTGTTCTATTTATTGATTTTTAGTGCTATTCTAATGATTTGATTGCACTTTTTATTTGATTTAAGCCTTTTGCCAATTTTCTGTGTCTACAACTATAATTTTCCATGAATTAAGTACTTTGAGATGGGTCAGGTAAAGATTCATTCTTACCATTTAATACTTCACCTTTCTGACTACCTTTATTGCTAAATATGTCTCCTTGATCTGTACTTTTAACAAACTTCACTTCATTTGAATTACTACAGCATCCTTTCTGACTGTTGCTTGCATCTTCATTTCTTCTTGCATGACTTCTAGGGTTAGGATTGGTATAAAAAACTCTATTGTTCATTCTAAAAAACCTTTCTATATGTTCAATCTTGTTGCATATCTAACAAACTATTCCATTATTTCCATATCTTGGTCCAAGTTGATTGATCTATGATCTACAATTTCTAGCAATGTGTCCAACCTTGTTGCATCTATAAAATACTACTCCATTTCTTCTATTCATATCTTCAATAGGTTTCTTATCTACATGGTTAGTATTTTTAAACATTCTACTATTATTGTTATTCTCAACAAATTTAGGTTTTCTGCATTCAATAGCTCTATGTCCAAAACCATGACAATTATAACAATAAACATTAAGAGGTTTAAATTTCTTACCTATGCAATCTCTCTTCATATGACCAACAGTATTACAAGAAAACCATCTACCTTTGAATTCTCTTTGCATACCTTTAGGTGATTCCTCTTGCTTAGGTGGTTCTTCTTCCTTTGGTGTATCTTTAGATTTGTTAATCTCATCAAACTTCTTCTCATCTATGCTTTCAGATATTTTCAGATCTGGTTCCTTGCTTTCTTCATTTACTTTAAAAGTGTTGAATCCAAGACCAGCTTTATCATAGAATGGTTTTTGATAAGATATTTGTTCATCAATCTTCTCAATAGTTGAATATAGTCTTTCAAGTTGCTGCTTAGATTGAGTCAGTTCTCCTTTCACAATTGTATTGTATTTCTCAAGTTTAGCATACTGCAAATTAGCTTTCTCAAGTGCAGATGTTACTTTACCAAGTTTATATTTTAACCCTTCATTTTCAAGCTTAAGATTTTCATTCTCAGATTTTAGATTTTCTTCATTCTTTCCATTTCCATCTTTCAGACTTAGCTTCAAATTTTCTATCTTCAGTTCATGTTTAAGGATCTCATTTTCTTTTTCTAAGTTGTCATCACAACCTTCAATGTGAATTTCAGATTCCTTTTCAGATTTCAGATCTTCCAACCTTTTTTTTGAGTCTCTCAATAAGGTTCTTTGCATCATCATATTTTCCTTTTAGATTATGTCTTTCTTTAGTAAGCATATCAATCTATTCAAGAGCTTCTTCAAGATTCTTCTATAGCTGATCCATATCCATAGAGATCTTAATCAAGCTACTAGGCTTTCCTTGAATGATTCTTTTCTGAGTAACTAAGCTCTTATTCCAATTGTTAGAAATAGGGAATACTGAGAGGGGTGGGTGAATCACTATTCTACAAACTTTTAGTTTTTCCCAATTATGGATATAACAGATTATCTTAACGCATGCATAACATAGAAAGCTAAACAACATGCATAGCAATAAAACAAAAGAACTCATAACACATTATTTGTTCTCGAGGAAACCCTGGCCAAGGGGAAACCCCAATAGGGATGGTACCCACAAAGATCCACTAATCAAAAGTATCTTGATAAGGATGTTGACCCTGTTAAGAGTCTATTACATGCATATAGTGTCTTAGTCCTGATTAAGGGACTATAGGCCTTGTTAGAAGCCTCAACCCTATTAGGAGTTGGTAGTACAAAATGTGATTACCAGATGAGCCCACTTCCAAAAAAAGTAATATACAATATTCACTTATTACAAAAATAGGTCAACGTACATAGCCTTATACTACTTCCATCAATATCTCTTCGCTACTCTTTCACTTTCGCTATTACATTTGCATATACATTACTAATCTTACAATTACATCTTTACATATCTTTATACAAGTTATTAAGATTAATAACTTTCTATTCAGCTATCATATTAAAAAATATATTTATGCAATGGTTAACATCTAGGATGTTGTCCCTTTATATTGTTAAGTCATTATTTTGATAAACAAAATAATCCCTTAACTCTTTATCAATTTGTCTTCATATTTTGTCATGTCGTCTTAACACTGTCTTTTGTAAAACTATCATAACTTCTTCTATACATGTCGTAATGACTTGGACTCTGAGGTTTGTCTTCAATAGTCACCATAGTGTCTATGTTCAAGTGCGCAAGCACTGAACTTACTCCAATCAACATCACCAATCAAAACTATCATCGGGTTCACTGGCAAAAAAACATTGTCTCATACTTAGACAATTTTGCATTGCGCTCTGACATACTAGCTCTTTGACCTATGTGATCTTCATGTAGATCATATGTTTCCATAATTACAACATCTATGTATCCAACTTAGCCAAATTTCCAATAGAATGTACAACTTGTGAGGAATGATGTGTGTAAGCCGCATAAATTCTAAGTCATTCCTGAGAGTGCGATTATGGGAGATCTCACAGGTGCCCTTGATGGAAAGTTGGCTATACTGATGTATATGACTTAGTATATTATTTTCATTATGGAAACAAATTCATATATTAGTTTGGAGTTAGCGCACTTGATGGTAAGATCATAAATCAGCTAAGTGTTGAAGACTATACAGTGTAAAGAGTTCCTAAAGCTTAGAGCATCATCACATGTGTGTATGACCAAGTTATGGTATGCACCCTAGAAGGTAAGTTTTTTATATGATATTCATGCTTTTTATATGAGTGTATGATCAGATATGAAAGTATGAGAAAGATATAGACAATTGAAGTTACACAGCCAGTGTGTGCCAGAGAAGAACAGAGTAAGTAGCCGACTATTAGTATTTTGAGTTGCAGTTATATTCTAATGATGTAAAGTCTATGCAATAATTGTAATTAGGTTTCCAACATGTATATAGGTCTTTTTTTAAACATTCTTTATCCAATTCAATTGGAAGCATAGTATGTAATAGGTTTAAGGGCTGACCTAGTTGTTTATTTTGTATGGTCATATAAATATGAGAAATACCCATTGTAATTAGTATGGAAGATGATAGAGACTTGTGATAAGAAGAGAATAAGTCTATGAAGAGAATATAAAATTTATTAGAGCTTTGCAAGAGGTCAAAACATCAGCGCGTCAAAGGAACTGATCTGACAAGCAATGTCATAGTGATAGTTCATCCAGCATATATAGTGTGAATTTGAGATCTGAAGTTTGTAGCCTTCACCATGTGGATGTTCATTTCAGTACTTAATCATTTCAGTTTAGTTTAAATTATAAGTAAAAAGATAAAATACAATGAACATTGATTCACCCCTACCCTCTCAGTGTTCCCATTCCTAACAATTGGTATCAGAGCTCTAGTCCTCAGCAAAGAAGTTTAGCCACTTGAGGATATAATGGAAAAAATAGAAATGAAACATTTGAAAATAAATCTGGAAGCTTCTCTCGAAGACCTGGACAAATCTGAAAGACAAACTAAAGAACTATGGGAAAAACTTAGTGGTGCTCAATTAGTCATCAAAAGGCTAAGGAAAGATTTGAAAGAATTCTCTACCATTTATCTAGGGACAATGGTCAACAAGATGAATGAATAAAATAAATCCTTAAAAGAAAAAATTGAATAATTTAATGATAAGCTGACTAACAATAAGGAAGTCTATGATGAACAGGTCAAAGAGAACCTTCAACTGAATGAAGAATTAAGACAAGAAAACATTGAAATCTTAGAGATAAGAAATAATAAAGAAAGCTTGGAATCTGAATTGAAAGATGAAAAGAACCACATTGACAAATTACACACTATATGCACCCTAAAATGGTCCCCTAGACTTTGGGCCCCATTCTTGCAATTTATCAAATCCCTGAATCAATATTTTCAAAAATCAACATTTTATCAATTATATCAATTTCCTTGATCAAATCCTATTTTTATCATTTTCAATTATTTTCCTTGGGCTAACCATTTTATCCTAATGTCTTTATTTAATTAAAAGGAATTTCCTCCCCTTTTATTAAATAAAAAGCCCCCACTTTTCCTCTTATCCTAAGTTGCACATATAAAGCATTATTCTTATTTTACAAAAAGAAGAAAAAGCACTTTTTGTCTCATATGCACACAAAAGTCAACTCTTATTTTCTCATTAGAGGATATTTGTGCACATGGATTTCTCCTCTTTGATTCTCCACCCTTGATTAAATATTTTACCTCTTAATCTCCATGGTCTATTCCTTTTCAATTCCTTTAAAAAGAGAGCTCTTTTCTCATTCTTAGATCCCATTTTTTGAATACTAACCTTATGCTATAGGATTGCTTGGAGATTTTGGAGATTTTTTAAGACATTCTTGCATCCATCTTTCATATCTTTCATCATAGCTTCATATTTATGCTTTCCTAGATTAGCTTCATTTCTATGCTCTAGATTAGCTCACATAGCTTAATTAGCAAGGGTTTGTAATACTTTCCTTTTATAGCTTAGCTTGCATCTTCATTCTTAGCATAGCTTGCACTACATTGCATTCTCATTGTTGATTCTTGAAGATATTGGCATTCTTGCCCTTGTCTCTTTGAATCTCCCATTTTGTGGTTTACTACCAAGGTTGCATGCTTCAATAGCTCTAGCTAAGAGCAATATTCAAACAATCTTGCGACTCCATGCCTGGGGAGCTCTAGGTCACTTTGTCAAGGTTTCCCATTCATGGATTCCCTTGGAAGTAATGAATTAGAGAAGTGCACTATTTAGTGTGTATATTTTTGGCACCCACTATGGGGTAGAACGTTCTTGTTTTGTCCTTCATCTTCTGCATTTCCATCATTTTTTTCATCAATATTTTCTTGCTATTTCGTCAAAAATTTGCTCTCTGGTTTTTTTGATAGAATTATCATGTGACAATTTTCTAATGTCATGCGATAGTTTCTTTCATACCAGTGTAGGAAAAAAGATCGCATGATTGTTTCTCTAACAAAAATATCACCCAGGCCTGGCAGTGAGCAATTTTTGTCATTTCTTTGCAAGATCTACTTGGTTTTGATTTGGATTTTTGGTTTGCTATTGTAGAACAGAGGTCTATTTGTAGATTTCATTTGATTTTTGATGTGCTAACCCTTGTAGGGCTAAAAAGTGGTGCTTTTAGGTGTTCCTATTACTTGATTATTTTCTTAAAAGAACGCATGTCAAAGTTTCAAATGCATAAGGGCTACTAACAGTTTTTGTAGGAATGATCAAAGCATAAAAACCAATCGAGTGCTTGTTTAATTGCTTTTGTTTCAAGTGTGACATATACTAGTTGCTTCATTTCATAGGCACTTAATATCTTGTTGTAGGAATATTTGGGTGGTAGGAGAAGTATGCTCTTCACCCTTGTGGTGAACTAGAAAATCTTGACCCATCTTTAGATTTTGAAAGAAAGAGGGTAATTGAACCTTTGCTTGATGTGTTTGGGAGATATTTTTGAGATAGGAGATTATGCTCTTCAACCTTGATGTGAAATAGTAATCCTGACACTCAAAGGTTAATCCACTCTTTGTTTAGCTTTTAGAATCCTTTAGTGGGCCTGCTCTTGAGCAATCAAGAGGAATGACCCAAGTGGGGACAAGCTTTTCACCAGCTATTTTGACCCACTATAAACTCAAGGCTATCAAGGACACAAAAACTTGGTAGATGTAGTACTTGTCTTCGCTTGATGTGAGTACTTGTGGGATTGTGACCATGAGGAAAATGTTGAGCAAGAATTCTTAAGGTACTCTTGTGGCCGTGAGGTCCGTTACTTGCCGCAAGGTAAGGAGTCCCTTTGGGGAGCAAGAGGGGTATTACGAACAGAAGCCCTTATTAAGAACCATAGATAGAAGCCACCCTATTTTTTTGCTTAGCTTCTTGGTGCAAGAATTGATCTAAGTGGAATAACCTAGATCACCCAAAAGTTACTCACCATCTATGTTCCTTTGGTTGTGTCATTGGCACTTCCATGACAAAGCCAATATCTATTATGGGTAACCACTTTGTGTGAGGCAATGGGACATCAAGTGTAGGCCAAGTTGTTAAGTATTGAGTCATTTTATTTTTAGGCTAGTAAGTGCTTGAAGTGTTCTCCCTATGATCTACCCATGTAAATGTTCTCAAACATGAAACATCATGGTAGCATTCATAGAATTTTATTTCTTTGATATCACAATTGCTTATCTTGGCAAGGTTGCTTTTTCCCTTGTGCAAGTGTTTTATGACATGTTTGATCACCTACTATTTGCAAACCTATCTATTTATTGTTGTCACTGTGCTTGAAACCAAAAAATCCAACCTTCAAACTAAAATTTTGAACAAACTGCCCTTAAAACTGAGATTTTTAGCACTCACTAGTTAAGAGTCATACGATCCTGAAACTATATCATGCACTATACTAAGAATTATCATGCGATAGTTCATCACTGGAGTACTATCACACTACTTTCCTAGAAATTACCACATGGGCTACTTGGAAATTATTTCCCTACTTACTAAAAAATATCACCTACTCAAAAATTATTGCACTGTTTACCTGGAAACTGTTGCACAGAGTCTTTTTTCCGCCTGTTTGGTTTATGCAATTTTCAGTCTTTCCTTAGTCGACCATATTTTAGTAGGTGACCTACTCTACTGCTAGAAACTTTTTTGTACCTTGGGTTCCTTATTTTAGACCCCTTGAATTAGTGTTCTTTGATTTTACAAAGTAGTCTTGCTTAGCATCGATAAGTTAGAAATTATCCTTTTTGAAAAAGTACACCTTTAGATTCTTTGGTAACACGCTTGGAGAGTTTTAGTACTCTTTTGTCCAATTCACTTCCATCAAAATTCAATTTCAATTATATATTTGGTTAAATCCATTTTCTTGGCCCATATGTGTTAGGATACCCATCCTTTTATTATACACCTCTATGGCAGGATTGGTTTACACCTTTTTCAACTTTCTATCTTACCATCTCTTTTTGGACAACTGAACACTTTCACTATCCTTGTTTGGTATTGATGTTTCATCAGGTCATCTTATCACCAAGGGTCTTTTTCTTTCTTGTCAGTTATGACAAGGTACCAAGTTAGTTAAGGAAAATGATCTCAAGTTGTCTTTGAACAATTACCCTTAGTCTGAACTTGTCAAAAGTGAAAGGGAAAGAAACCCATCTTTGATCAATCACCTAGGAGCAAGTATGAGGCTTGGTTTGACCCAAAGAGAAATCCTAGTGAGTTGAGTACCTCTTTACCATCCTCTCAATCAAATATGGACATGAGCTACACTTTGACTAGGAAACAAAGAGAAGCAATGGATCAAACTCTTGATGATATTATCCAAAGACATAGGGATAACATGTTGTTTGGTGATGATAATCAACCTAAATCACCCCCTATTAACTCAAGATATTTAGATGCCCATCAAAGAGCTGAAATACATTATGGGCAAGCTCACCAAGATGCATGGTCACAACATGAAGACCAAAATAATGAATCTGGTGATGCTCATGTGAATGCCGCATTCACTAATGACTTGTTCAGACACTCAAGGTCCAAATCTCCACTCAGAACAACCTCAAGATATGTTAATGAAAGGCTTAAAATAATTGTGCGTGAAAAGAAAGCCTTTTTGGATGAACAAGCCACTAAAGAAGAAAGGTTTAGACACCTAGAGGAAGAACAACAAGCCTTGTTGGAATTAAGAAGAAAATCATTCCAAGAAGAGCAAGATAGGCTTTTAGCCCAATAACTCAATGACCAATTTAACAAAAGGGGTACCAACAATGGAAACAACTCTCCCCCCTCTACTCCCTCAAGAACCCCAAGAAGTAGAAGGAAGTCAAGGACTCTTTCAAGATCTCCTAGCCCTAGAGGAAGAAGGATTTCACAACATAGGAGATGAACACCTCCTAGGAACTCAAGACAACCCTCCCAATGAGCTCATCAAGGCTCTAAACATGGAGGAAGTAGTGCAAGTTTTGATGATCAAGACTTTATGAGAATGCAACACGAACTACTATTACAAAAATGTGTGGAAAAGTACATTGATCAAAATAAAGATAGGTTCCTAGAGAGTTTTATTAGTAAGGGTGCTAGAGTCCCTTAAAACTTTGATGTGGATAGGAGAATCAAGAAACAAGGACCCTCTCAAGAAGAGGAAATCAAACAACTTAAATGAATGATGGAAAAGGTGTTGGCACCTAAAAGTTCATTTTAACTTGATTCTATTTGTCCCAATCCTTTTGAAAAAAGTGTGCCTATGATGGATTTTCCTAGGAAAGTTGAAATTCCCCAATATGACAAGTATGATGGCAATGGTGACCCACATGATCATGCACATCAGTTTTACACCATGAGTTTTGAGTTCCACCAAGATGAGTCTTACCTTATGAGATTATTTCCAAGGAGCCTCAAGGGCCAAGCCATGGTGTGGTTTACCAACATAACCCCTCCCATCAAAACTTTCAAAGATATTGTCCATAGATTCATTCAACATTTTGCATACAACTTGTCAAGATCAGTCACTATGTTGGACTTATGAAATTTGAAACAAAACCAAGGGGAATCCTTTGTTACCTTCTTGCAAAGGTGGAGACGATTGTGCTCTCGCTATTCTAGGACTATTCCTGAGCATTAAAAAGGATTGACATCATTGTTAGTAATTTGGTGCTTGACATGAGTTATGAGGTTTTAAAAATGGTCTTTGATTCCTTTGATACTATGGTTGAGACAACATGTCAAATTGAGGATGTCTTAAAAGAACAAGGCATTTTGACCAAACATAGCAACACCAACAATGGTCAAAATCCTAACAATGCTAATAAGGACAAAGGAAAGCACTCACACTAGAATAAGAATAAGCAAGTAGTCAATGATGAAGTTGTGGACTCTTCCCAACCCAAGGATCAAGGAGTCCAACATTTGTCTAGTGCAGTCTAGGCTATGAAGCTCAATACATCCTCCAACCAACAAGAGAATAAACCTAAGTATCAAGGGAAGCCCAAGAAAAAGTTGAGACAATTTTCTAAACTAGGTGACTCCTATGAGGATGTTTTAAAGACCCTTATTGCTAATAATATTGTGCAACCACAAGATCCAACAAACTTCCACATACCTAATGTTAAGCCACATTGGTGGAATGAAAAAGCTTTTTGCAAATACCACAATGGCATTGGACATGACATCAAATAATGTTGGAAACTTAAACACCTCTTCCAGGATCTTATTGAAAGTGGTAAACTTCATATTGATGGGTTGAATACAAATGCGGACCACAGGGCATTCAAGGAGCCTTTGCCCAAATATGAAAAGGGGGAAACCTCTAAACCCAAGAATGGCAAAGCTAAAATCAACTATACCTACACAGGTGTAGAAAATGTGGTTAATATGCTTGAGATTGTTGAGGAAAATGTCAACATGATGCGAAAAAAAGATTCTTATAGTCATGATGTGGGCTCTCCTCCTATATTTGATGAAGAATCCATGGTGGTGCTTAGGGTTCCTCACTCTCAAAGGTCATCCCAAGCTCTTAACATTGTCACCAGAAGCCAAGGTCAAGGTCCTGTGGTTATTGGAGGTCCTAATTCCAACCAGTCTAGCAAACCCAAGCAAGTGACATCCAAGAATGTCACCACCAAGTCAGCAGTCAATCCTAAAATGAGCTACAATCTTGTTGACCAGTTACAAAGAACACTAGCTCAAATCTCAATTTTTGAACTCCTAGAATTGTCTCCAAGACATAAGCATGTCCTTGAGGAGGCTTTGCATAGAACCAATGTTCCTAACAACATAGATGTGGACCAATTCCAAAATATGGTTAACCACCTTGCCAGCCCTCACTACCTCACATTCTCAGAAGAAGATGATAAAGCCTTGAGCCATCTGCATAATCTTGCCATTCATATCAAAGTCATGATTCACAAGACCCTTGTTAGACGTGTGTTGATTGATGGGGGTGTTGGGCTCAATATTTGTTCCTTGAGTTTGTTGAAGATATTGGGTTACTCAGAGAAAGTTATTGATACTCATAAGAAAATAACCATCAAAGCCTATGATGAGGCAAAGAGAAGATCCAAAGGCTTGGCCATCCTTCCTATCAGGATTGGCCCTGTTGAAAAGGACATTTTATTCCAAATTGTTGATGCTGGTCCTTTAGCCTATCATATCCTACTTAGTAGACTATGGATCCATGACATGCAAGTAGTGTTGTCCACCTACCACCAATGTGTCAAGTTCCCCTATAATGGAGTAGAATTTTGTATACCCGGGGATATCACATTATCTATTAATGCAATTTCAGCAGGGACTCATGTTTCTCTCAATAGGGAAGTTGAGGATTTTGATACCACTTTAGCACCATGTCAGAATAATTTTAAGGCCATAGACCTTGGTATGGGGTGTTATCAAATTGACTCCTTCACAAAAATTCCAGTCTCACCTAGGTCCTATGGTAAACCTTCACAAGAGATGCATCCCTCATCTTTAGCAATGAATCTATTTGATATATTTGTAGAGTCCTTAGTTCGCATACAAGATGAAAAAGAAGAGGTCACTGTTAGAGATTGGATTTACAAGGAGAAAAAATACAAGCATAATGAAAATTTCTCCCCATCTCCTAAAGCTTATGGGAGAGGATACACTTTCATCAAAAATATGGGCTACCCAGGTCATGGTCCTCTCAGTCATAGATTAGATGCTAAGGTTGAACCACTCAATCATGCTCTCTTTGGCCATAGATTTAAGACAATGGTTGGCCTAGGTTTTGAAAGTTAGAATAAGAAAACTACTCCTATCCTTGCTGCGATGGATAGTGATGATGAATCTAGCTACATACCCAATTTGCAAAATCAACAAGATAGGTGTGAAGATTGGGTCCCTTCCACCAATCTCCTTTGGGGATATTTAGATGCTCCAGTTCTCAATCCAACAGTTTCAGACCTAGAACAAGAACAATCCACTATTGAAGATCATGTTGAGGACCCTATTCAAGAACATCAATACACAAATGGAATCCAAGAAGGTGTTACCCTTGGTGACATCAAAGCCTCTACCTCAAGGCCTAAAAAACATGCTTGGTGTAAACATCCTAGCCGGGATTCAGATACAGACTCACATGAGTATGAGTGGGAGACTCTTTCTGATTGTTCTATAGTTGACATGACATTGATGTTCTCCATACATATAGTTCTCAAATTGAGGTAGCTAATGAGTCTAGTATAGGATTAGAGGATTGGAATCCATGAGTTTCTTTAGTGGATGATGCTTCACTTGGTAGGATAAGTCCTGATTTAGTTACCTTAGATGGATACTTGACAAATCCTAACTTTACAATCACCAAAGATGATACCATTCACATACACAACATTAAACCAGTTGTTAGCATGTGCAAAAAAGTTTCATGGCTCTAGCAATTTTCTCCTGGTCTTTGCAGTCATTTTTGTGTCACTGGCATAAACCCTTAGTTCAAAAATTCAAAAATGTAGTCGTTGCATGAAAAAACCCTTTGTTAAGCCTTCACCCTGTTCTAATTTTAAGTTACCTTTACCAGCCACTTAAGTTCCAATTCCACATGTGCTTATTAGAGACCACTTTACCATTTTTGTAGTTAGGTTTTTCATGTGTCGGCAGGGTCCCCTTTAATTTTTCCTATGTCCCTACGCTTTAATCTTTCCTAAGGTCCTCAGTGCCTAATTTTTCCCAAAAGCCTAAGCCCTATGTTTTAATTCTTTCCTATGTTTTGGCTTATATCTTCCTGGGCCTGGCCCTATGACAACATCTCAAACTAAGTATTGGTGTAAGTTCTCATTGACTTTGTTAGAGGCTTGAGATCTTACACCAGTCATTGATTTTTCTTTATGGAAGAGCTTCTCAAATAGGTGGGTCTGTTGACATGTATGCACAAATGGTGAGATATTATTGGTCCATGTAATAACATAGTGGTAGTTGTCAGTGGGTCCTAGGTTGCCAGCTTGTTAGAGGGTCCTGAAACTTGTAGTGAATCAACGATGGGTGTAAATTCTTATGAGATGTGTCAGACATATGAGATTTTGAGACAACTATTGATTCTTTTGTGTGATGTAACCTTTTCTTTCGATGGGTCCATCTGCCAGATATGTTGATTTTTTGTACTGTGATTGGTCCACATTGTGTGAGTTGGACATGTTGTCAGGTGGGCCTATTATCTCAATCAGAGGATTCAAGATCGATGGTTGGCATGTAAGCGCATAGAATCTTTTGAGCCTTTCAGATCTTGCACCAACCGTCTGATCTTCTAGGTGGCTTGATGTTCTCAGTGGGGCCATTTTCCAGGTGGTGCAAGATTGTTCAAGTTTTATTGGTCGATGTGGATGATGTGGCAAGGTGGGGTCATTGTTAGAGAGATTAGTGATGAGGATAGGATCTACGATCAGCGTAAGTTCTCATGAGTTTTGTCAGAACCATGAGAACTTGCACTCACCGTCTGATTATAAGGCTTACAAAAGGTGGGTCCTATGTCAGTGTGACCTAGCATAAGCAACAAATGAGGTAGTGATAAGTGGCATAAAGAGGGCCTAGGTGGGGTCAAAAGGTTTAGCGGTCCAGATAAATGAGGTTAGCGGTGCCGACAAAGTTCAAAGGATTCAGTCATTCGCGAGAAGAATTGGTGGTGTTCCAAAATGATTGGCGATTTAGAAAAGGAAGGTCATGTAATCACTAAATTATTTAGCAGAGATGTAAAGTGTTTTGTGAACTGAAAAATTCCTTCAGTCGCCAGTTCGCTAAATAAAGGACTGGGGTTAGTGGGTCTCCTTCATTCACTAGTTCATGGGGTTAAACTCGGGTTAAGTATTTCATTTCATGAATGAGGATTTGCCTTGTCACATGGTAGCTGAGTGTTAACCCAAGGGTGGCAGTTGAGTTAAGGACATAAGGCCCATGAAATAATAGGATCTGATGGTTACGATATAAAGTTGATCTGAGTTCAAATCTTGACCGCCAATTTACTACATGCACCATAAAGTAGAGGTTGAAATTCAAATTTGAATTTTTCAAGCATTTCTCAGCGATAGAAAGGATTGGTTTTAATTGTTTTAGAGGCTGGATTTGATTTTTTTGGTAGTGCTGGTGGTTGCAGTGTGGTCCAAGGTGTGATGACCATTTGCAAGGGGGACTATACCATCAAGAAATGAATGAGGAGTGGGGTTTCTTTCTCAAGGCATGTTGTAGATACATGATTAGATTGGGTGGCATGATAGATTTATGGTCCTCAGTACATTTTTCAGAGATTTAACATAAGTGAGGATCATTCTTGGATCTGATCACTTGGGTTTTCATCCTTGTAATAAATTTTTTATTGATTTGGTTGTTCTAGTGGGTGAAACCCTAACCCTAGCTGCCCGAAGCTTGTTGCATCCTATCTTTGGGATTCCAAGGTAGCTAGGGGGTATAAATGATCAAAGTTTTGATTTTGTAAGGGTTCCTTTTGCTACAATTTGGAGGAGAACTAGTTCTATGAAGGGTCCTTTTCCTGTAGATTTTCTCTACTTCTCTGCATATAGTGTGTTCTTTTCTACTTTGTTGGCTCAGAGAATATGATATGTATTGTAACTAATTTGTCTTATGTATGAGGATTCAGTATATTCTTACTATCATTAGACTATCTCCATTTGAATCTTGAATTCATTAATCATACATCAAGGGTGTTTGATTTTTCTATTTGCATTTCCCATGTGTTTGCAAGTGGAGTTGTCTTCATAGAGATAATTGGTTTAGGATTAGTTTTCATGTATGTATGAGTTGACGTGTCAAAGATATGTCATGCTTATCTTCCAATGGATGTTGGTTAATGTATTATCTATTTATAGATCTCTTCTAAGGGGAGGGTTAAAATCCTTTGGATAGGTAATAACATACTTGAATACATAGGTGGGTTGTTAAAGTGAGGTTTGGTCATGGTGTGTGATTGATGTCAGGCATCAACACATTGAGTATACTATTTTCTTGTTTCATAACTTTCTCTTGCAATAAGGGTATTTGACTCTGTGGCCCATTGGATAAGGCACTAGTCTATGAGAGACTTAGGGTATCTCAAGGGTCCTTTCAACCCAACATAAATCAATCAAATGAAATGCCTTTCCCTTTCATGTTGGTAGTAGTAATAGGAGGTCCTTTCTAGTCTTTAGACTCATCCAATGCAAGTAGGGCTATTGCATGAGATCTTGGTTTCATTGAGGTATAGGATACCTACAAGGGTCTGAAGAGTATTCTACAATAATCTATTTGTAGGCCTATTGTTTATCATGAGGTGTTTTGAGTGTGCAGATAAGGCAATACCCACCTGAGTGATGTGGAGCTCAAAGAAGAAGGAGGATGTTCTCTATCCTCATCAATTGGATTATTTTCTTGTCAAACTTGAGTGCCTAACCTAAAATTCAAGCCCACCTATTTGATTCAAGTTTGGTCCTGGAAGGAAAAGACCCAACACTAGTCATTGACTTACCCCTTACCAATCCTCACTTAATTGATTGGTCTCAGTGCTATCAAGAGCCTTAGCTCCTAACTTTTCAAAATGACTACGAGATAGCCTGTTACCTAAATGCTCTTGAACCTATAGTCTCTTCCACCAGTAAACCAACTACAAGCATGACAAAACTAGATATCAAGTACATTAGTCACGAAATGAAAAGAAAAGAAAAAAAGAAAAAGAGTTCTGATGGCAAAAAACACTGTGTGGCGGTGTCAGAACCTTAAAAAGTAAAAATAAAGGATGTATCTGAGGGTGAAAACTTCTTCGAGGCACCTAAGGATGAGGTACTTGATCATCTCCCAAGCTACTTTGAGGATAGATCTTCAGTGCTTGTCGAGCCTATATAGCCAGTCAATTTGAATAGACTAGAGGCTCCATAAATTATGCATTTAGGTCAGTCTCTATCCACAAAGGAAAAAGAAGCATATACCAATTTCCTACAGACCAAAAAAATCAATTTTGCTTGAACTTATTCAGACATGCCAGGATTGGACACTAGTCTCATTATGCATCACTTTTCCATAGCTCTAGGTATCAAACTAGTAAAACATAAATTGAGGAAAATGCATCCTCACATAGCTCTTCTTGTCAAAGCTTAATTAGAAAAACTCCTCAGTGTAGGATTTAAAAGAGCCATTGACTATGTCAAATGGATATCCAATATTGTACCAGTTTCAAAACATGACAAATCCATTCACATCTGTACAGATTTTAGAGATCTTAATAAAGCATGCCCAAAGGATTATTTTCCACTCCCAAACATAGACATGATAGTGGACATGACTGTGGGCTATGAGATCTATTCTTTGATGGATGGTTTTTCTAGGTATAATCAAATAAAAATAGCTCCTGAAGACCAGGAAAAGATAACTTTTCACTTGTGCATGGGGAACCTATTGCTAAAATGTTATGTCATTTGGACTAAAAAATGCAGGAGCTACTTATCAAAGAGCTATGACTACTATCTTCCATGACATGATGCATAAGAATATGGAAGATTATGTGGATGATACTCTGGAAAAATCTAAAAAAAGGGATACACACCTAGGTGATTTGGAAGTAATTCTAGATCATATGGAATAGTTTCAATTAAAATTAAATCCCAAAAAGTGTGCATTTGGAGTCACCTCTGGAAAAATCCTAGGATTTATCATTTTAGTTAAAGGAATAGAGATGGACCCAAAAAAAGTTCAAGCAATAATGGATATGCCACCTCCCAAAAACATCAGTCAAATGAGGAGTCTTCAAGGATGCCTTCAATCTATAAGGAGGTTTATTTCACAACTAGCTGATAGAGCCCAACCCTTTAACAAGACTTTAGACAAAGTGGTTAAATGTTTCTAGAATGAAGATTGTCAGCAAAGCATGGACCAAATCAAGAAATACTTGGCCAATCCTCCAATATTAATGCCTCCTATCCAAGGAAAACCACTCATATTGTATGTGTCAGCAACAAAATCTTCCCTGGGGGCATTATTGGCTCAACTTGATGATATTGGAAAAGAAAGAGCTATCTATTACATTAGTCGTACTCTTGTGTCATATGAGGCTAACTACACTAGTACTAAAAAATCTTGCCTAGCGGTGGTGTTTGCTTCCCATAAGTTGTGACATTACATGCTTGTGCATACAATACACCTCATTGCAAAAATTGATCCTCTCAAATACTTTCTTGGTAAGGCTACTCTCATAGGTAGACTTGCTAAGTGAATGATGATCTTATTAGAATTTGACATAGAGTATGTTGAGCGTAAGGCCATAAAAGGACAAGCCATTGCAGACCAATTGGCTGATTTTCCAATTCGAGACAAAGCACCAATTCAACTTGAATTTTTAGATGAGCACATAATGTACATGACTATAAGAACATGGAAGACATTCTTTAATGGCTCTTTTATGCAATATGGTTTAGGAGCAGGAGTGTTGTTTGTTTCTCCTCATGGGTACACAATTTTACAAACTATTGTTCCCATGCACAAATAACATTTCTGAATATGAGGCCTTCACAAATGGATTAAAAATGGCTATAGAGTGGAGAATCATAGAGCTTCATATCTATGGGGATTCATAATTAATAGTCAACCAAGTTAATGAAGAATACCAAACGAAAGATGAAAAACTGGTACCCTACAAGAAAATGGTTGATTCATTGCGACAATACTTTACCTTTGTTACATTTCAACAAATCCCTAGAGCAGAGAATAAAGTAGATGATGCTATGGCTACATTGGCTTCACTCCTTTAGCTAGAACAACATGAGTCCAAATTTGAATTCCTGGTGGAAGAGCTATGCTATCCTATCTATGACTCCCAAGAAATCCAAGTTGTTTGTACCCTTATTGGCCATGAGTCATCCCACTATGGTGCCATTTACTCATACCTCCATGATGGTACTATTACTAAAACCTTCAATCATTCTAAATGAAGAAACCTAATCTAAAATGCCTTTCACCACACCCTGATCTTTGGTGATATATATAGGAGGGGTTTAGATGGGACACTTCTTAGGTGTTTAGAGAAGGATGAGTCCAACCAAGCATTAGTTGAAAATCACGAGGGCATTTATGGAGGACATTATAATGGTCTTGCCATGGCTCAAAGGTTGCTTAGGGCATGGTACTATTGGCCTACCATGCAGATAGATGCAATAGCTTTTTCTAAATCTTGTGAAAAGTGTCAGAAACACAGTAACCTAATACATGCTCTAGGTAGGGAGCTTATTCCTTCTATCTCTCATTGGCCATTTCAGTGCTGGGCCTTTGACCTTGTTGGGAAAATTCATCCCAACTCATTAGGTGGACACAAATTCATTATCACTACTACTGATTACTTTACCAAATGGGTAGAAGTTGTCCCACTCTCTGTTGCCTCAAGCAAGATAGTTTCTTTGTTTACTTTAAACCATATCATCTGTCGGTATGGAGTACCTTCTGAAATAATCACTGATAATGGAGGTAAGTTAAAAAATAAGGACCTTAAGCATTTCTGCAAGAAATTCAAGATAAAATAGCATTGGTCCTCCATTTACTTCCCGCAAGGAAATGGACCAGAAGAGGCTTCGAATAAGACCATTCTTAAAATTCTCCATAGAATAGTTCACAAGAATGGTAGAGATTGGAATTTACAGATAAATTTGGCCTTGTGGGCCTACAAAATGAGTATTGATACTCCAATAGGGGCTACTCCTATTGCCCTCACTTATGGTGTTGAAGCAATGTTACCTTTAGAGGTGGAGATTACTTCTCTTATATTTTCCCTTAAAGGTTTAGTGATAGATGAAGACTACCATGCCATGAGACTTCAAGAACTAGAACTTCTAGATGAAAAGCGTAAAGCATCTTTTGATCACATGAGAGTTTACCAAAACCGTATGTCCAAAGCATTCAACAAGAAGGTTTTCCCTAGAGAATTTCAAGTGGGAGATCTTGTCTTATGAGAAAACCCTAAGAACAAACAACATAGAGAGAAAAAGGGGAAATTCAAACCTAATTGGCTTGGACCATACATTATTAGTGTTTCTTTTGTTACAGGTGCTTATTTACTATCTGATCTAGAGGGGGAATAGCTCCCCAAGCCTATCAATGTCTTGCACCTTAAGAAGTTCTATCCATGATGCCTATTCTATCTGGGGGCATCCTTTGTATATATTTATTTGATCCTTAAAAAATTCCAAAAAAATTCATATATGATGCTGAAAATATCCTAAAGAGCATATAAAGTCCTGAAAAAAAAAATCAAAATTCAAAAAATGCAAAAAAATAGAAAAAGTGCCTTGGTGAAAACCTGGAAACAAGCACCTTGGTAGCAAAAATACAAAAAAATTGGAAAAATAAAAAAATATCCAAGTGGTGAAAACTTGGAAATAGGTGCTACTTGAGGCCTTTGCACCCTTGTATCTTAGCATGCATCCTTGACACTTAGCCTTTCTCTAGCATGCCTTGACCTTGTTTCCTTGGTTTGGAATTGGTCTATGTCTTTGTTTAGGGGCCATCACTGTGTTAGCTTTGGTCTCTAGGATGCATTGGTCTTTAGGACACTTTTGCAAATGGTGTTTTTCAACACCACCCCAACTATGTTTTTCAACACTACCATAGCATCAAGTGTTTCTCAACACTTATCAAATATCCTACCTGCAGTCTAGAATGATGCAATATTTCTCACTAGCAGATGCAATACTCAAAGTTTGACTCTATGACCTACACACATGCACTTAAACACTTGACTCACTGAGACTTGTTTGACTTTATTTCTTCGTGTGCTATCTATGATGATTTCTTTGATGAGTGTTCTTTCCCTAAGAAGTTTTTGATGATGCATAGCTAGAAGACTCAGGGCACGAGGACATGTTTTATTGCTTTTTTGCTTGTGGGTATATTTTTTTGGTCCTAACTATCATTAACATTTATGCTTTTTCCACTTGACAATGGGATCTACAAGGTATTATCCTTGACCATCTTTGCAAGTGCATACTCCTTAACTATCTTGACTTTCCTTGTGTCTCTATGTGAGTATAATCTTTCTATATTAAACTTAGGTAATCTCACTGAACTAGTCATCTTGACCTATATGTCTTTGGTGCCTAGGTGGGATTCCCACATATCTATCTGATATAGATCATATTTAGATTCACATAGTCATACTAGTGTGTATTGTATGATCTTATGATGCTACCAATAATGCTCGATGATGAATATTAGAGTCTAAAAGCTTTGTGACCTTGCAAGTAAACTACTTTTCATATTAGCTTGCATTTTTCAGTTCATGATAGTTAGTTTTGCATTTTGCATATGGAGAGAGCTCTTCTTTTATCTTTCGAGGACCTATTGGTTAACTGCACTCAACTTTCCTTTTCTTGATCATGTCTTTCGATCCTTGTCTTTCACATTAGATCCTTTTTCCTATCATCATAAGGGGTTAATCTTGTCATCATATCTATCCTAAAAAGAGATCATTTTTAGAAACATGAGTCTATATCATAAACATGAGAACTAAAACATACATCTATGAGAGAGATTATATATGAGCATATATGACATACATTTGAAGAAAAATGACAAGAAAATATAAACACTAAAAAATCCATCACAAGTGGGACAAGTACACATGATATATCGTCAATCCAGTTTCTCGTATATATAAAAATGTCTCATGATACAATGTGGGATACAAAAATTTGGATAAAATCCCAAGATATGTCTCTATCCATCTATCTAACCTAGACCTAAGACTCGCTAGCACCATCATGTGGTGTTGGTGGTGGAGGAGGTGGTGCTATGTCCAACATCATATCTAATCTCCCAGCTATAGATGAATAGGGTGGTGCCCTCTGACCTTGTGGAACAATCTATATATAGAGCCCATGATAGTATGCAGCTCATGCTACCTCTCTCCATGACTCTGTAGTAGAAACCTATATGGCCCTATGCCACTGCTCAAGATTAGCTCTTAGATCTGTCAGTTGCTACTCTTTGATAGCTATGGTGATCTACAATTGCTACATCTCTATCTCTAGGACCTGGATCCTAGCTCTTAGGTCCTCTCCCCCTACAGGCTGATCCTGCCTAACATCCACCTAGTGGTGAGTTGGCCTCACCCCATCATCATCCTCATCTATGGAACCCTATCCCCATGGCCATTTCCAGCCACTTGCTTAAGCGATTTATCTAGTCTCTCTCCCTCTCCCTCTCCCTCCTCCATCTCCTCCATTCCCATCATCTCTATCATCCCCCTGTGTTGTCAGCTATTCATCAAGTATAGTGAACCTTGGGAATGGGAATCTTCATCACTCTGCCCTATATACCACATCAGCCCCTATATCTGCCATATCTAGGAGGTAGTCCCATGGCTCCTGGCATATCATAGCTATATCATGTACTACTTGCTGGTAATCCAACATTGATAGCCAACCTTGGTCCTCCTCATCCCTAACTCAAACATATGTGGTAGTCTTAGTGGGTACTCTCTGCTGGCACTCAAATTGTCTCTAGACTCAGGTGATCACAAATCTCTCCACAATATTTGAATGCTGACCTACTAGTGGCCAACTAAATAGCATATAATCCAACTCATCTTGATCAGCCCACTGCTTGCATGTCCTGTATGGTCTCTACTGGAATGAGGTGAGCTCATCTAGTACCTGGCGGTAATATGTGACATCTCCGCTATGTGGATGGGAGATGAACCTTATGTACCTATATATGTAGGGGCATCTCCACTCCCTCAGCTGCACTCATGGCTGTACTATAGAAATGTACTCCCATGCCCATATCTAAGCAAGAATGACTCGACATGCCCAGGTCCTGCTCTCGATAAACTATCTCATGGAGCTCATGGTACATGTCTACCAGGATGGCTGGCCCCCATGCCATCCACCGTGGGTGAGAAATCAAATCTGCCACTAACCTCCCCTAGCCCAATGGAAAACCCTTCTGACTCCTATGAGTAATAAGGGCCTATACAACAATAGAATAAATGATGCATGGCATTAGGAAATCCCTACCATACTCCTCAACTAATCGATCCCATCTCAGATGCCTATCAATAATTGTAACATCTTGAAACATATCCTACATGATCTACCTACCCTCTATCAGATCCTGATCATAGTACACCTGTGCCAACAAAAAATATGTTAGTTTCTATCATATGAAAACTTTACATCTATGACTATCTATAAACATGATTATACTTATAGGATCTCCATGGATTAGAACCCGTAGGATCCAATAGACATCCTCAAGACTAATTGACACCTCTCTAGTAGGTAGATGGAAGGTGTTGTGCTCATTATGCCATCTCTCAACTAGCATAGTCAACAACCTATGATAAGCCCGAATATGGGGCATTTACAGCAAGTAGCCAAACCCCATCTCCCTTAGCTTTGCTCATCCTAGATCATTGAGATCCCAAATGCATCATAGCCCAATCACTCGAGGTGCTCTAATGAGTAGCACTGGAAAATACTATTGCAAGCCATTTTAACCCAAACTAGATGTCAAAACATATCCTGATGGATGTATAAAATCAGTATAAAACACCTTAAAAGAAAACATTGTCAGGACCCATGTCATTTTTCTCAAAAACATTAAAACATGTCATTTTTCTATACTGTTGATACTATTTTTTGACTAAGTATCATGCAATACTTTCTTCAATAGTAGTGTGATGGTATCTTTGCCTGTGATACTTCACATAGTATTAGATGATATTTCATCCAGTGTCATGCGACACTAGATTTAATATCGATGCGACACTATTTTGACTCATGAAGTATCACATGATAGAGATTCTCAAAGGGTGCAATACTTGGAAAGTATTGTATGACTTTTCATATGAAGAAAATTTTAAAAGTTTTAAAAACTTTAAAAATGTGTTTTAATTTGACATTAAAGCTTATAAATGACCAACAAAGTGAGTTTTTCTGAACACATATCGGGGCACCATACTGTGAAGGCCGGTTGTGCAACTAGGTGCACTCAAATCGATGCTTTTGGACTAGGATCACTTCTTGCTCAGCCATTTTCTCTCTATAAGCTCTTAAGATTCTCAAATCACTAAAAGAAAAATAATTTTGAAAATGACCATTATACCCCCTTTTATAGCATTTTGACTTTTTGACCTAATTTTCAGAACAACTTGGAATTGCATGAAAATTGCACCCCTAGCTAATTTCAATGTCCTAGATCCATTTTCAAGATCAAAATTGAAATCTGAGTTAATATTGATAGTGAAAATTGCATTTCAAATTTTCACCATCTTCTGTGTAGTTGGCTGAACATTTGAGGCCTAATCCTTCGATCTTTGTTGGGGCATCTTCATTTCTTCATCCCCATCTCTTTCAAAATCCTAGTCTTTCATTCATTTTCATTCCACTTCATATCTCTAAGGTTTGACTTCATTTTCATCCTATATCTTTCTCAGTCAAACCTAGTCTAAACTGGGGCATATCTTCACTGCTTGATGATTATCCTATCATCTTCGATTATGATTTTTTGTGACTTGATCAAGTTTATCACTTTTTTTTTCTCCTCTACTTGATTTTAATTTTGATTCTGAGGGTCCAGTACCTATCAGCTTTAATCTTTAATTCAGCTTATCAATCAGCCTTGCTTGAGATTCACATCTCTTATTTGAGACTTGATTATCACCTAGCTATATAGGTGTTGGTCTTCTCTTTTAGCTTATCTTTTTTAGCTTATGCTTATGCTTGTCTTGATATGTTCCCATCTATCAAACACATGTCTATATTGTTTTGTGATCCCAAATCAATCTCACATTTCAATTCCATTTTTTAACTGCATGTGATCCCAAATCAATCTCACATTAGTCAAAGAGGGGAAAATGTATGCACCCTAAAATGGTTGCCTAAACTTTGGGCCCCATTATTGCAATTTATCAAATCCCCCAATCAATATTTTCAAAAATCCATATTTTATCAATTATATCAATTTCTTTGATCAAATCCTATTTTTATCATTTTCAATTATTTGCCTTGGGCTAACCATTTTATCCTAAAGTCTTTATTTAATTAAAAGGAATTTCCTCCCATTTTATTAAATAAAAAGCCCCCACTTTTCCTCTTATCCTAAGTTGCACAAATAGAGCATTATTCTTATTTTATAAAAAGAAGAAAAAGAACTTTTTGTCTCATATGGACATAAAAGTCAACTCTTATTTTCTCATTGGAGGATATTTGTGCACATGGATTGCTCCTCTTTGATGCTCCACCCTTGATTAAATCTTTTGCCTCTTAATCTCCATGGTCCATTCCTTTTCAATTCTTTTAAAAGGAGAGCTCTTTTCTCATTCTTAGATCCCATATTTTGAATACTAACTTTATGCTATAGGATTTCTTGGAGATTTTGGAGATTTTTGAAGACATTCTTGCATCCATCTTTCATTTCTTGCATCATAGCTTCATATTTATGCTTTCCTAGATTAGCTTCATTTCTATGCTCTAGATTAGCTCATATAGCTTAATTAGCAAGGGTTTGTAATACTTTCCTTTCATAGCTTAGCTTGCATCTTCATTCTTAGCATAGCTTGCATTGCATTGAATTCTCATTGTTGATTCTTGAAGATATTGGCATTCTTGCCCTTGTCTCTTTGAATCTCCCATTCTGTGGTTTACTACCAAGGTTGCATGCTTAAATAGCTCTAGCTAAGAGCAATATTCAAACAATCCTACAACTCCATGCCTAGGGAGCTCTAGGTCACTTTCTCAAGATTTCCCATTCATGGATTCCCTTAGAAGTAATGACTTAGAGAAGTGCACTATTTAGTTTGTACACACACCAATTCTGATTTGATAGAATCTCAGTTGTATGCAAGAAGAGCTAAAGGAGATACTAGCTACATTGGATACAATGAAGCACAAAATCAGATTCACAACATGCAATCAAGAATGAAAGCACCAGAAGGCACCTAAGATACTAAGGAGACTGAAAGTTAGACTAAGGATCATATTGAACCACGTAAGAATGAACACAAACTAGTAGACCACACTTTTTATGCATGTAACAAGCATGGACACATAGCAAGGAACTGTATAGAGGTAAGACCTTTCAATGGTTACTGTTATTCATGCAATAAATCTAGTCATAGAGTTATGGATTGCAAGACAAGCCAAAAGAACAAGACTCATAATCAAAGAAATCAGAATCAATCAAATGTAAGAAGCTTTCAGAATGTTAAATGTCAGATATGTAACTATAATGGTCACTCAGCTAAACAATGTAAGATGGTGACTCATGTTAATGCACCAAGGAATATAAGGCCTCTAGTCATCTCTCACTCTTGTAACAAGGTTGGACACATCTCAAATTTCTAAAGATCAAGGATGTAAGGTCAAGAAATCCCTAAAAGGACAGAAGAACTAGTATTGGATCTTGAAGGAGAAGTCAAGTTTGTGAAAGCCTCAGAGAGTGTGAGCATGATATGGTCAGAAGAAAAGAAAGATAAGGTTTATGAGTATGTATTGGATGCATCTATAGTGGATGCACCCTCTACATCTAGATGAATGGCCCTTAGGGTCATAGGGGGAGCTAATTTAACACTAGACCCCTACATAGCTGGTATACTCACTCTTAGGGTATGTGTCATTGGACTTAAGCTTTTGGAGACTAAGGAAACCTTCGCGCAAGAGTGCACTAGCTAATTGTTTATAGAATGAAAGATAGAAATTTCCAAGTGATAGCCTAGTTTATGTGACAAGCATTAATGGCAGAATTTCTACTTTAAAGTACACAAAAGTTAGAAGTTCTCTCATTGCATTTTAATTAAGAACAATTGAAGAGAAGAATTTCCTTAGTAGTTGATTGATAAGGATTGTAGTTTGATTCTTCAAGTGATTTGTTGTGCATTTGATTGGTTGTGGAAACCCTAGTTCACCGTGCCAATTCAGAATCTCTTGGAAAGCTTTGTGAAAGAGATACACAAGTAAGTAATGGCTACTCCTATAGTATTTGATGTTGTAGAGAAGAAAATATATGTGTTTAAGAGGCATCCATTTAAATCTACACTAGATGACCTAGAAGGGGCATTTTCCTGCATGCCTATGGGCGTTATGCATGTCGAGGACATTAGGGCATACATCTACTATAAGAAAAACCAGTAGGATTGGACAGATGAAGGGTGCACATGGAAACTATGTTAAAAATAGAAAAAAACATTCTTTGATGAGTATGCACGGTGGGATAATCACCCTATAGTGGAGTATGCTACGACATATGAGTTTTATGAATCAGAATGGATCAAGATTCTTTTGAGCAGGATTCATGATGATCTATTTTGGATAGGTGAAGTGTCAGTCAGAATTACCACTAACCTAATTCATGAGATGACATCACTCTCAAGGAAAGGTGCCATCCTTCCAGTGGGTAAATATGTGAGGAATATTTTTGAATAGACTTGCAAGTCAAGGAGTGATAGGTGTGGATTGACCATAGAGCCTATTGAGCAAGATGACATCAAATTGATGTCTATGATACTTGGATATAGGTTTCAATACACCAGTAGGGTAAATAGTGTGTCTGGAGCCATAAGAATTGTTAATGAAAATGGAGATTTCAACCTCTATGAGATCTTGCTCATATAGCTAATTGATAACATCAAGGCAATCAAGCATGATAAAACCAAGATATTCAAGTTTGGGTCCCTAATTATCTATATGTACTTCCATATTGTTGGAAAGGTGTCAGATTCATATCTAGACAAGAATATTCCTTCCATGCCTCAGATATCTTTCAAGGCATCTATAGAGAGCACTCTAAGAGACTATATGACACTATAGTTGAAGACATTCAGGGTAAAAATGCAGATGAGGTACATGATACCATTGAACATTGTTGAGAAATACAAGGATACTATTTGTTTTATGGTTGAGACAGACACAACATGCATGGAGATAGTTGAACCAAGAAGAAAGTGGATTCATCCACTAGGATATGAAGTGGAAGATCCTATTCTAGAGGCTTATTCTCAAGTTCTATTAGTAGCACCTAAAGACCCCAATGAGCCAAGATGGGGAACCTATGAGGAGAAGACAAGAGAAGTAGATGCTAAACTGAATAGCATAGCAACATAAATGAAGGTTGCCAAGGTTACCTCTAAGATCTTAAGAATACATGGAGTGTCTCAAGAAGACCTAGACAAAGAAAGGGAACAATAGATTTCTTCAGAATTAGAGAGCGCAGATGTAGAAAAGTTAGAATTAGATGATCCTAAGCTGAAGAAAGTGAAGATTGAAAAATCTTATGAACAGAAGGGTAATAATGATGTTAATCCTTTTGTGCCCAAAGAAATCATTGACCTTACTAATCCTCCTGAGTATAAGGCATTGCCAAAGCAGAAGAAAGAGATCAGTATTGGTCATCCATCCTCAAGAGTAACAAGGAATAGAAAGAACTCTCAAGAACCTCCTGAAGTAATTTTTAAACCTAATCTTAGTGTGCTAAGTGCAAGAATAATTGATGAGGGAAGAATTGATCAAGTAGGAAAGTTTTATGAAAAATATAGTGAGATAGACAAATCTAAGATACATGTAATGATAGTCAAACACATGTTGAAGTTCAAGAAAATAGTCTTGGAACTTAAGGCTATGATCCCTAACAATGTATGGAACATCCTAGAATTCCAAAAGAGACAAGCCATTGAAGAGGATTTAAGGATAAGGGAAAAGATTCTAGATGACACTCTTCTAGTATGTTCCTTAGAAGATAAATCTCTATTGTTAGATGTGGTGAAGCCACATCTCAGAACTAAATCAAGGACTTTTCATATAATGGACAAGAACTATGATGTTGTTGCTAAGGAAATAGAGAAGGCATTCAAGAAAGCATTCATGAATAGGCACATGTATCCAACTACTGTGCCCACAACACAAGTACCCTTAAAGGAAGTCAAAGTGGTAGAGCCCACTAATGCATCAGTAATAGGTCCTCAAGATTCAACACTTGTAGTGGAAACACAAATAGAGGTAGACAAGTCTGTACCCATGATAGAGTCACTAAAAGATAGCACGATTATCATTGATAATGTAGAGATAGCCATGGCGGCCACTGACACTAAGTTGGACAAGTTTGAAGAATCTTTTTTGAGCACACAAGAAGCTGAAATCTTATGCAATAGCACTCCTACTCATCAAGAAGAAATATTGATTGGGGATATAACAAATGAGAAAGAAGAAGAAAAGATGGAAGAAGAGAAAGAAGAAGAAATGATGGAAGAAAAGAAAGAAGAAGAAAAAAAAAAAAGAAGCTAAAAAAAAATGGAAGAAGAAGAGGTAAAAAGAAGTGAGCAAAAAGATGAAATAATCAAGGTAAAACAAGAAGTGATGGATAGCACTCCCATCACTCCCTCAGTAGCATTGTTGTCAAGTTTGACACCTGACACAACTAGTTTGGACTCATGGGGTGAAGAAGATCTGATTAAGTTCAATTTCTTAACTATGGAGAAGGCCAAGGAGAAACAAGTGATGAGGAATCCTCTCCTTCTAGAGTTAGTAAACATACTGAACAATTTGTTACCTATAGATAAGAAAGTGTCCAAGGTACACTCTGTTGATGATGTAAGTGCAGTCATTTCATAATTCAAAAGCAATTTCTCTAGCTTGGAAGAATATGCATCCTTAGTTTCATCGGAGAAGTACTTGAAGAAGAGATTAAGTGAATTGGTTAGCAACTATACACTTGACCTGAGCTCACTAAAGGCTGGTAAATCATCCATGAAGGAGTTTGTAGCAAAGGGAAGAAAGATCATTGTTGAATGTATGAACCAAGACAAGTTAACTAGAGATCTATACAAAAAGGTAAAAGAGGCAAAAGTCATGATAGACAGCATAAGGAAATCAATGGAAGATCCATCTATTGATGTGAACATGTGCAACAATGTATACTAAGGACATTTAGACAAGATTGACAAGGCAGAAAAGGAAATGATCAAGATAAGGGCTAGTCAGACTGAGCTAAGGAATGCTCTTGCACCCTTATTAGAGATACTAAATCAGAATATCAAGGAGATTGATGCCACCATGGTGACATATGATCAAGGTGCTAGCACTATTCTAGAGAAGATGGAGAAGCTACAATATGCTTTATGTGCCTATCTTCAAATTGTAAATTCACTGATCACATTTTGGAAGAAGGAGATCCAAAATCTGTAGATTACATATCCAGATTTTCTATCACAATAAGTTTATGTAGATTTAGTTTTGACACACATTTTTCATTAATGTCAAAGGGGGAGTATGTGTAGAATATGGATGATAGATATCTATAAGGGGATATAAGATAGAAAGATATCTATAGGGTGATATAAGCCATAAGTTTTCTTTTTTTTGTATTAAGGATAGTTAGCAACTTAGTTATATTCCTTTGTTGCCATCAATTACAAAGGGGGAGATTGTTGGAAAGTTGGCTATACTAATGTATATGACTTAGTATAGTGTTTTCATTATGGAAAAAGAGTCACATAGCAGTTTGGAGTCAGTGCACTTGATGAGAAGATCAGAAATCAACTAAGTGTTGAAGACTGGACAGTGTATAGAGTTCCTAAAGCTTAGAGCATCAATGCACGTGTGTATAAATGAGTTATGGTATGCAACTTGTAAGATAAGTTTCTTTCTTAGACTATATTCATGCTTAGTCTATGAGAGCATGATTAGATATGCAAGTATGAGAAAGATACAGACAATTGAAGTTACACAGCCAGTGTGTGCCAGAGAAGAACAGAGTAAGCAGTTGACTATTAGCATTTTGAGTTGCGGTTATATTATAATTATGTAAAGGCTATGAACTCATTGTAATTAGGTTTCTGACATGTATATATTTTTGTTTGTAAACACGCTTGAGTGAATTAAATTGGAAGCATTGTATGTAATAGGTTTAAGGGCTGACCTAGTTGTTTATTTTGTATGCCCATATAAATATGAGATGCACCCATTGTTATTAGTATGGAAGCTGATAGAGAATTGTGATAAGTAGAGAAGAAGTGTGTGAAGAGGCTATAAGATGTATTAGATCTTTTCAAGAGGTCAAAGGATTAGTGCATCAAAGGAACTAATTTGACAAGAAGTGTCACTATAACAGTTCATCTAATAGATATAGTGTGTATCTGAGATCTGAAGGTTGTAGCCTTCACCACTTGAGAAGTGAACTCTAGGATAGTGCATCCACTCACCTAATAGGGACTATTGTAAAAGAATCCTAATATTTTTTGACCCTTGACAAGGTCTACTATACTTAATGCATTGTAAAGGAGCTCCTAACAGGGTTAAGGATCTTCTAACAATGATCATGAAAAACTAGTACAAAATATTAGTGGGTGTCAATTCCCACTGGGGTTTTTACCTATTTGGGTTTCCCCATAACCATATTGGTGTTATGTGTTGATTTCATGTTTCATATTTATGTGGATGTTCATTTTAGTACTTAATTATTTAAGTTCAATTTAAAGTATAAGTAAAAATATAAAATACAGTGAACATTGATTCACCACCCCCCCTCTCAGTGTTCCCATTCCTAACAGCCCTATTGTCTATCCCTCCTAAGGTTTTAATGATTAATGATATATGCACATGTTATATGTGCAAGATTGGAGAGATCAAAGCCTACATGCTTAGAGAACCAAATGCCAAATTGTGTAGCAATGAAGTGTTGAAGGAAGAACACTGGAAGGTTGTTGAACAAGGATCAGTGCATGCCCTTGACTTCCCACATAATTTTAAGGTCAAATGGATCAAGATAGTACTGAGTGGAGTACATGATATGAATATTTGGCTAGAGCATGGACCAGTTAAGATAATTAAAGAGATGATACACCGAGTGACTAGTTATCCTAGTCTTACTGGGAAGAAGACTATGAGATGTCAAAGAAAAGAGACTATTCAAGCCAATATCCAAGTAGTATGGAATAAAAGAGGAATGACCATCTCAAAATTCACAAATCTAGAAATTGATTTTATAGTGATGGTGATTGCACATAAGTTTTACCAATCCAGTAGGCTAGATAGTGTTCTGTGTGTAGCTATAGAACAAGCACGGAAAATGGTAAAGAAGGATCATACATTTGATCTTATCAAGCTATAGCTGAAACAACTTTTTGAGAACCTCACATCCATTAGGAAAGTGAAGAATTCAATGTGTAAGTTTGGTTCTCATCTTGTCTGTCTATTTTTCTATATACAAAATAGTTTTCCTATTGTTGGGGATGTTGTATGGGACAATAACTGACCTATCACTCTAAAAATTAGTGAATTTATTGATCAGATAGGTGAAAAATTTGAGAGTGTAATTAATAATTACTTTGTGAAGTTTAAGAAGAAAATGAGGAAAAGGAGTAGGATCCTAGTATCACTAGTAGAGAAGTATTATAATGAAATATTTTTCCTAGTTGATATCAATTTCACTTATGCACAAGAATTTTAATTGAGGGTATCATGGATAAAGCCATTACCTTATGAAGTTAACATAGATGAAACAACAGCAGTAATAACTACCCTGATAGTTAAGGAAATTGACAAAAAGGACAATTCTTTTGAGACATATGAGGAGGAAAAGTCCAAGATAACCATGGGACTAAAATCTACAACCATGGAAAGAAAAAGAAAGAAGATAGTGAAAAACCTAGAAAAGATGCTAGGAGAAGGTGAAGAGGAAGATGCACCTCTTGCATTAATACAAGGGTTATGAGAAGACAAGTCTAGTGAGTCTAAAGGGAGTGAAGAGGAAGAGATAGTAGTCACAAAGAAAGGAAAGAATGCATCATTTTTTAGTCTATTAAGAAACAAATGCAAAACTTGAAGCCCACTCCTCCTATAGTACTTAGGCCTAGAACTAGGGCAACTTCTACTATTCTAGATACCGAGCCACAAAAGAATACCCCTACATCAGGCAAGAGAAAACTAGTTCAGGTTAAGGCTATACTAATAAATCTAAGGAAGAAACCAAGAATAAAGTTGATTTTGGAAAAAGATGATGATGAAACTAATAGAGATGAGAATATTAAGAAGGCACCATCTCAAAGGAAGCAACTGACTATGGGTGAGATATGCCACAGCATCAGGATAACTTCTAGCTTAGCAAGATTGATGTAGGAGCATCCTAGGATTCTTGGAAATCCTATATCACCCAAAAATATGTTTGATTTGATCTTAGTTAGTGAATTATTTAGCTCAGTTTTGGTGTTTGGTAGCTCAGTTTTAGTGTGTACTAGGTTGCTTAGTCTCTAAACAACGCTCACTAACTGAAGGTGTTGGTTATTCCTGGCACTCAATGATAACTATGTTGATCAGTGATGCTTGGCATGGTTAGTTCTCTAGTGCTTGGTTATTTCTCTGGTGTTCGGTAATCAGTCTTACTGACTGGTGTTCTTGGCTTGGCTGACTAGTGTATTTAATTTGGGTCACATTCCTCAAGTCATGGATTGACCATTGGACATGTGGGGACCTAGATCTAGCATTTTTCATTATTCTATGTAGATCTGATGACCGTGTGGGGCCATCTTGGAGAATTTATTTATTGTAAGGCTATTTGTAAGCCGACTGGCATTTTGGCATTTAATAATTGTTCATAAGAGTTAATTGTTTCATCTAGCTGACTTGTGGCTGAGGATGAGTATTTATAGGATGTTAGAGTAGTTGTTTAGTGATGAGGATGATAGAGGGAGGAAGCAGGAATTAGTAGCTTGTGAGCTTAGGCACATGAAGATTGCTTGCAAGTTGTGACTACAAGTTTAGATCTTTCCTAGGATACCTACCAGTGTCCTGTCCTGTTACAGACCTAGGCTAGCTAAGTGGTGAAGTTGTAGAAAAGATTTGGATCTTGTGAGATCTTGTAGACTGATACTTTCTTTGTATTTGGTCATAACTAGGAAGGACTTACAGTCAAACATATTGCATGTAATTAGTGAATTTATGAATAAAGATTCTTTTTTTTATCATAGATCTGGTGTTGTTATTATGTAATTCCTCTATGTTAAGGTTTGGTTGCAAGGTCAGATAGTCCTTAATTGGATCCCCCTTCCTTGACTGCATCAGGTGGTATCAGAGCTAGTTGATCTTGAATGTGTGGATAGATTGCCAAAGGAGAGGTAGTTTGCACTAGGACCTCAGATTGAAGATGCCTCTGAGGAGAGCTCATGAGATCTTAGAGGAGGAAGTGGCTAGAGAGTTCAGTCTTGATGATTTTAGGGCTTTGTAGAAACAAGTGCAAGATCTACAAGAGGATCTAAGAAAGAAGACTACATTGAAATAAGATAGTGATGATGAATCTGAGGAGGAAGATCATTTTGAAGAAGCTGTAGAAGAAGCTAGAGTTCCAGAGGAGAACAGAATCCTGATAGCTATGTCTAAAATTGGGAAAATACCTAAGATTGAAATTTTTACATTTTTTGGAAGCCTTAGGCTAGAAGAATAGATTGATTAGATTAATAAGATAGATGAGTACTTTGAGTATGAAGAAATAGAAGATATGGTAGAGTTAGATTTGCAAAGACTAAAATGAAGAGTCGTGCAAATATTTGGTGGAGGTAAGTTCAGTTGGAAAGAAGTAGGAGAGGAAAGGAAAAGATTATTAGATGGAACCAAATGGTTGACAAGTTGAAGAAGCAATTCATTCTAGTGGATTATGAATTGGAGATTTTCAAGAAGATGCAAGCCTTGAAATGGACTTATATATCAGTGGAGGAGTATACCAAGGAGTTTCACAGAATCCTGATTAGTACTGGTCATTCTGAAGCTAATAAAGAGAAGGTTGCTAGGTATGTTTATGGTATAAGACCTAGTATTTAAGAAGAGTTACTTACTATTTGAATGAAAACAATAGGAGATGCTTATTAGATGGCATTAAAGATTGAAGAGAAGCTGAATAAGAAGTTTGAAGGAAGACAAAAAAATAGGAACAAAGGTGGTAAAAATGGTGAAATAGTTACTAAAGGTAATGTGGTAGAGAATCCTATGAAGACTGAAGTGGGATTTGGCAGTGGTCAAGGTACAAATAATTTCAATAGTGGACAAAGAGGAAGGTGGAAAAATGAGTTCATGAGTACTTTTTATAACTGTGGTGAAGTAGGTCATAGAAGTTTTCATTGTCCTAAGAAAAGAGTTGCATTATCTGCTAAAGAAGATATTGTGAATGTTGTAGAAAGGGGTGAGTCTCTTATCACCGGGAGGTTAGCTACATGTGTCCATGAACTGATACAAAGGAGAAATTTATTCAGAACTAGATGTAAGTGCAAGAATAAGGTATGTAATATCATAGTTGATGGTGGTAGTTCTGAGAACTTTGTTTCCAAAGAGATGGTTAGTAAATTGAGTTTGGAAAGAGTGAAACACCCTAAACCTTATCAGGTTAGTTGGATACAAGATGTTTCTAACCTTAGAGTTGGAGAATAATACTTGGTTAATTTTTAGATTGGATCTTACCAAGATGAGATATCATGTGATGTATTGCCTATGGATGCCTGTCATCTATTGCTTGGTAGACCATGGCAATTTGATAGAAATATTTTGTTTGATGGTCATGGAAAAACCTATGTGGTTAGGCATGAAGGAGCTCGGTATAAGATGATACCTTTACAAGAAACATGGACTAAGGAATGTGGAGTTATCAAGTGTTGTTTGTATGATAGTGACAAACCTCAGGAGCATAGGGTTGATGAACCTATTCCTGCAAAGTCTAGTTTGAAAGATAAGAATAATGATATATATGAAGAGTTTGTTGAGATTAAGAGGAAAATGGTCTTTCTGATAGAAATAGTATAGTAGATGATGACATTTATGACACATAGAGATGTAGATGATACTAAGTTGATTGTGGATTCTGAATAGGATGAAATTTACCAAGGTACTGATGTGATTGGCAGTGGAGGGGATGGTCAGAGTCAGTTGTTATCAGTTGCAGATAGGAAAGATGGGAAAAGTGGACAACAAGAAAGCTTGTTGCAAGGAATAGTGAATGGAGTAAAGGCAACTTGGAATGAAGAACAAGAAGAGATATGGGTTAAGAAAAGATTTGGAATACCTATTCTAATTCCCTTAAGGCATTCTTGATTTCCTTGTGAGAAAATATTCTTTACCTGGGGTTGTCTAATGCAGGATCATCCTAGGATTCTTGCAAATCCTATATCACCCAAATATATGTTTGATTTGATCTTAGTTAGTGAAGTATTTTGCTGGGTTTTGGTGTTTTGTTGCTTGGTTTCAATGTGTACTGGGTTTCTCAGTCTCTAAAGAATGCTTGATAACTGAAGGCATTAGTTATTCCTAGTACTCAACAATAATTGCATTGATCGATGATGGCTAGATTGGTCAGTTCTTTGGCACTTGTTTATTTCTCTGATGCTTGGTAATCAATCTTACTGACTGGTGTTCTTGTCTTGGCTGACTAGAGTATTAAATTTGGGTCACATTTCTTGAGTTATGGATTGATCGTTGGATGTGTGGGGACCTAGATCTAGCATGTTGCATTCTTCTATGTAGATTTGATGATCTTTTGGGTCCATGTTGGAGAATTTATTTATTATAAGGCTATTTGTAAGCTGACTGGTGTTTTGGCATTTAATAATTGTTCCTAGGAATTAATTGTTTCATCTAGCCAACTTTTGGCTGAGGATGAGTATTTATAGGATGTTAGAGTAGTTGTTTTATGATGAGGATGATAGAGGGAGGAAGAGGGAGTTAGTAGCTTGCAAGCTTAGCCACAGGAATATTTCTTGGAAGTTGTGAGTAAAAGTTTGGATCTTTCTTGGGATACCTACCAGTGTCCTTCCATGTTGCAGACCTAGGCTAGCTGAGTGGTAAATTTGTAGAAAAGATTTGGATCCTACAAGATCTTTTAGATTGATACTTGCTTTGTATTTGGCCATAATTAGGAAGACCTTACAACTTGACACATTTCATGTAATCAGTGAATTTATGAATAAAGATTCCTATTTTATCACAAATCTGGTGTTGTTATTATATAATTCTACTATGTTAAGGTTTGGCCACAAGGTTGGATAGTCCTTAATTGGATCCCCCTTCCTTGATTGCATCAAGGATTTAAAAAAATCAAATTTGAAGGATTAAAAAAAATCAAATTTGAGAAATTAAGCATTGAGGATAAAGAGAGAGTAGAGGAAGTTATTCTTGAGATGCTTTGTACATTCAAGATGACACCATTATAGATGGGGAACCTTATTCTTGATGAATTGTATAAGAGGATAGCTTAGAAATTGGAATATGCCTTGATGACCAAGATGCAGATAAGGGAGAGTACTCTAGCTCAAGTCTTTCTAGACTTATCCCCTGAATACATCAAGTACTACATGGAGAAGTATAGAAACATATTTATTCCCAAACTATGAGAATATTCCATTCTACAACACAAGGTTAAAGAGATTGTGCAACAAAGCACAAGATTATGGAAAATTATCTTTGGTCTTATAGTTGATAAGAGTGCAAAACTGAGTGCAGACACATCTAATGGAGTGGAATTTGATAACAAGGAAGATATCAATGATCCACATACTATTGAGGAGGAAGTAGAAAATAAGACAAAAATAAGTGAATCACAAGATGTGACCATAATTATTGATATCACTAAATATACTGAAGTGAAGACAAATATATTGAATGAGGAGGAAATTCAACAACATATACAAGTTGAGGGAGCCTTAGATAAATTTCTACAAGTACTAATCTAGTACTAATACAAGTACAAGATTATCTCTAGATTGAGAGTACTTTGATTGTTGAGACTACACAAGAAAGCCCACACATAGTCACAGTTGATCTACAAGCCTCACAAAGTTCTAGTGCTGAGAAATAGGACAAATCAAAAATCACAACAAAGAATACACTTTTTGAGGAGAAACAAAAAGAGAAAGCTGAGAAGACTCTTAAAGAGAAAGCATATCAATATGTATTAGTTGTGATAAGTCCTCATGTGGAAGGCATGGAAATGGAAAAGATCAAGGAAGAGAAAGAAAAGGAAAAAAAAGAACCCAAGGAACAAGAGGCAATCAAAGCTTTTATACAGATGCCGAGTGGAAACACACTAAGGAAGAAAACAAAAAAGATGAAGGAGAAATCTCCCATCACACAGGTGACACTCAATGAAGTTATAGTAATTCCTAAGTGGGACACTAATAACTTGACCTATGAAAATATGCAAATCTTTCATAATCTTTTGAAGAAGATTAAATAGGAAGAGTGGAGAAGAGAACATCAACAAAAATAGGTATTACATGAGATCAAAGGTATCTTCATTAATTATTTTGAAATGGATGATTTCAATGAATCCACACCTATCTTAGAGAAACTTGTACATATTTTCAAGAAGGTGAATGATGATGACAATGAGGCAAGTGATAAGCTATTACAGTGGTCTAAAAGGAAGTTTGAGACCATGGTATTGAACAAGGTATCAACTGACATTGTAGTTAAATAGGTATAACTTTCTGCCTTAGTCACAAATTTAGAAGAAGTTGTGCAGAATGCACATTCACTATACAAAACTTTATGCAATGTTGAAGATTTTACTAAGGATAATCAAGATCTGATAGATAAATTATAGTTATATTTAAAGTCTATAGGTCACTCACTAAGCATCGATGCAAGTTCTAGCTCCATCCATTTTACCAGGTTGTTACATGCCCAAGGTAGATTAGCTGAGTTGGTGGCTAATGATGGTAAAATAAGGGCTAGACTAATTTCTATACAAACAATGTTGACACCTCATCTCAAGGTTATGCAGATGGAGTTAGTACAAAAAGATCCTCATATTTCTATTGCCAAGAGCCTAGTTGAGCTAGTTATCAAGCTAGAAATAAAGTCATGGGTGTTGGAGTTTGTAAGGTCTAATTGGAAAAATGTATTAGCTATGGTATTGTAGCTTCATAAACCATTTTTGGACAAATATTTCAAAACCCCTACACCCTAGGAACTTCAAGTGACAAAAAAGGGGGAAATGACATGACAAAATACAAAAAGGGGAAATATTAAAGGTTAAAGGGGAAATGATAGAGGTCAGAGAAAAAGAAGAAACAAAACTAGACATGATGGAATAATGGTATGACATACTATTTGTGTAAATGTATATATTTGGTTGTATGTCAAAAAGGGTCTTATGTACATATATGTGTAGAATATTTTGAAGACTTAGTCAAATTCTTAGGGGGTGTAAACATATAGTAGTTTTTGATATTACTAAGTACTCATGTAATGTAATGTAAAATGTCATGACAAAGTGTTTTTTCCACTAATTTTAAAGGGGGAGATTGTTGATCCCTAAGTTTGGTTGTCTATTAGTGTTTTACACTTAGTCATTTTCTAGGCAATGTTTGTCAATCATCACTGTGACTGACTCATCATGTATAGGCTGAGTTAAGTATAGACTTGTATATTGTGAATTTACTTAGCAGTAGTTACTACTGAGAAAGTCAGAGGTCACTAAGTAATTTAGTAATAGTCGAGCCATCTTATGTTGAGTTATGTAGATATGTTAGTTCTGAGCACCAAGGTATGAAGAATAGTAAATGCCAAGTGCAAGAGATTTCAAATGCAAAGTAAGCCAAATTTGATATATGTGTTTGTAAAGGCACAAAAACTTAGGTAAACCATTTTGGCTGACATCTACATTATATTTATTGTTTTTTGAGGAAATCACGGAGGTGATTATGCTTTATAATTCTAATCATTAATCCCTATGTAATCCATGTAACCAATCAAAATTATAGAATGGTTAAGTGGCATAAGAAGAAAATCTAGATCATTGATCTTGATATATGGAGTTGATCTATTATTTATATAGGATGAGATCTGAACCCTAAAACATAATCAATGATGAGAAGTGTATAAAGGAGATTTCATACATGCATAATAGAGAAGTGTTTTTATTATCAAAGATTAGTGACTGAGCAGAGTAGCGAAGGACAAAATAGAGATATATTTGATAGAGGAGATCAAATCTATATTGGAAGGAGAAGATTTGTTATTATCATCATAGTGAAAGCTAAAGGATCATGTACTAAATCATTCTAACAAGTGAGTCAGGGTAAATCTCTTATCAGAGTGGTCCTAACAGACCTAAGTAAATCTCTTAACCAAGTGCTTACTTTGTTGTAAGTTTAAATCCTTTTGCAAGGTAGATTGTATAAGTCTTAAAGATCTTAGTAGGGTAGACCCTTCATAGGGTAGATCATCATTTTATGATCAAACTTGTAGCCCTAATAGGAAAACTTTAATATTGTAGTAGTGAAGATTTGTGGGTGTCATCCTGACCCCAGTTTTATCTTTCAAGGGTTTCTAAGTAACCAAAATCATTGTGTTATGTTTCATTTTCATGGATGATGATTAGGATGTTAGATCTATTTTAGTATTGAATTTGATGTTTATGTTATGTAAGTAAGTATAAGTAAAAATGGAATTATTGGTAGATATCTGATTCACCACCCCTCTATATCTCACTTTCCTATAATAGATTTCTAACACTAACAATCATTTTGTATAAATCCTATAATCAAGGTGACATTCTGATGGAATGTTCTCATGTTGCCTAACAAGGCCACTCTTAATAGGGTGATTAAATCCTTTAACCAGGTCACACCTAACAGTGTCTATTGTAAACCTTTAATCAGGTTGGCTTCTCACAAAGCTCACTTCAGAAGACTAAAAATCAATAGGATGTTACAAGTGGTTTTTTCTAAATTGGGTTTCCACTATAAATCCTAGTGGTATACTTGTGTGAATGTTATTTTGATGTGGATGATGTTGAAATTTTTATATTCTGCAAGTTATTTACTTTAGGATAGTAGACTACAAGTTTAATGTTATTGGTATATGCTATAGAGACCGAGTTGAAAGCTGATTAGATCTAAGATTGTTGAAGAGCTAGAAACTTGAATTGGTACATCTAGACCTGAGAATGACTAATTCACCATCCCTCTCAGTTGTTCTAAAATCATTCTAATACTTTGAATTATTGATTCTTGCCTCCTCTCTTAGTACTTAACTTTCCATAAATTAATCCAACAATTGGTATTAGAGTTGATTCTCTTATTCAAAATTTTAACTACTTAAGCGGAAAGATATGGAGAGATGGAAAGCTATAGGTATGAAAAGGTGATTGATAACATGAACATGGAACTGAGGATGGCTAATGACTAGATTGATGAACTTAGGAGGAAACTAAAGCATTCACTCAACAATAGAAAGGAGCTAGCACACTAATTGAAGGATACACAAGATCAGGATGAAGAAATATTAGAGGGAAATATGTGTGATGAATCTGAAGTTGAGATATCAAAATTTATTGAAAATAATTAAAACCTAACCGATAGGGTAAAAGAATTGAAAAGAGAACAATAAGATTAACTAGAAAGAATGTGTGAAGTCCTAGAACAAAAGAGAAAATATGAAGATGATAAAAGAATGGTTGAAGATGAAAGAAGAAAAATGAGTGAAAGACTAAATGAGAAAGATGTCAAGATAAAAAGGGTGACACAAAATCACTACAACTTGACAGATCAACTAATCAGTGCAAATTAGGAGATTTCAAGGAAAGTTGAAGAGATTGTTGGACTGAAATCAGAGAATGAACATTTGAAGAATGAATTGATGTTTTCATTCACTTCTAAGAGTTCAAAGCTCTTGTGGAGAACTTGAGATGAATGAATATAAATGTTATTTTATTAGAAATGGAGGTGATTACAAAGGGAAAATGTTCCAAGAGCTCTGTAGCATGGATGGAATTGAGAGAAAATGGTATGTTCCTTATAATCTACAACAAAATGAGGTTTCTAAGAGGAAGAATCATTTTATCTAACAGGTAGAAAGGCCTATGCTACATGAACATGACATGCCCCATTACTTATGGGAATAGGCATGGAGTATGGAAGTATACATATTGAATAAGGTTCCACATATAGTATAGTACGAAATATGTTACTAAACAAAGCGTGCAAAATGAAGAAGCTAGATATTATCTAGTTTAGAATATTTGGAATTTTGAAATATTGTCACATCTAAAGGGATACACTTACCAAGTTACATCTTACTATAGAGAGGGGATACTTTTGGGGGTATAGTGAGACCTCAAAGGTATATCAGACAATTATTCTAGGGACCATGACAATTATTGTCAATCATGATGTCAAATTTATGGAGGAAAAGGCATCTAGAAGGTCCAGAGATTTTATAGCAAATGATCAGATTGAGAAAACAATAGAATCTCCAAGGTTAGGTCAACCAAATTAGGGAAAGAAAAGTACAAGTATAATTACTAGCACAAGAAAAAACACAAGATCAATTATTGAGATTTCATAGAATATGTTACAATAGGTGTAGAAGACCAAGAGATGCATCTAGAAGATATGGAGCTTTATATATCTTCCTCTAAAGTTTGTAGTTGATGCAAGGTAGGGGCCAATAGGGGTGAAACAATAGCACACCCTAAAGATCCAAGACTACTCAACATATGTAGAAACAATAAACAACAACAGTGAGAGAGAGAATGCAAGATCAACCATATATTTCATCAAATAGAATGATACATGCTGGGATGTAAGGCCTTCCTAGTTAGGGCCAGATAATAAAATGATTTACAAAATTCCTCAAACATGTGAGTATCTACCAAAAATCTATAATCTTACTATCTTCTATCTTCCACCAAAACTGCCTCCTAAACTACAACCAAACAACTACATTTATACAAGAGTCTACCAAACTAAGTCAGCCTTTAGATCCACAATAAATAGAAGGAACAGTAAAATTTAGGACCACACGCTTCCTAATGATGGATTCCAACATTAAATATGTGACCCAACATAAATGAACAAGTCGGCCACAATATAAAATAAAACTAAACTTGTCAGTGAGCAAAGATAATCAAGCAACAGACAAGCAACGTCGAGCACTAGTGAAACAATTGAACACCTAGGAGATAACCAACCATAGTTAGTAACCAAAGGAAATCGACCAACTCAGTTAATGTAGGAACTGAGCAACACAAATAAACTCCAAAATGTTTTAGTGACACGGGATTTCCAAGTACCTGAGATGCTCTTGCATCAGACACCTGGGGTTATTGTGAAATGATTCTCTAAATCATTTGGTAGGTTTGGTCCAAGCTACATCGAACTCAGGCTAATAAATCCAAGAACTATCTTCCATTGGTCTATTCTTCCACTTTACTAGATATTCCATATACTATTTTCCTCTTGTACTCTTGCCAACTCTTTCCTTCAAAATCTATTCAACTTCTTCATTCTTCTTCTTAGGATACTCTATTGGTATTGTCACTTCTTCATCAGGTTCATGTTACTCATACAAATCAACAATGTTGTAAATAGGTGATATGTCCATGTCATCAGGTAACTCAATCTCATATGCATTTCCACTGCAAATTTCTCCACAATCTTGCAAGGTCCAAACTTCTTCAAATGAACCATCACTTCATCACCAAAATCAAAAGTTTTATGTCTTCTTGATCTATCATCTCTGTCTTTGTATTTCTTATTATTGTCTTCTAGCTTGATCTTCACATCTTCATCCAATGTCTTCATGTACTCAGCAAATTTTACACCTTCAACACTTCTCTTATTCTGATCAGCAATGTCTCTCAAATCAGATATACCTCTTAGTTGTGTGATACTTACAATCTCAAATGGTGTCTTTCTAGTACTCCTATTTACTAAATTATTGTATGAAAACTCTACTTGTGCCCACATAGAATCCCAATTACTTGGTGTGTCTCCAACTAAACATCTAAAAATATTTCCCAAACTTCTATTCACAAATTTGGTCTATCCATCGGTTTGTGGGTGAAATGTAGAACTATATTTCAACTCAGTGCCAAATTTCTTCCAAAGGGTTTTCCAAAAGTATCCAACAAATTTACTATCTCGGTCAGAGATAATACTCCTCAGTAATCCATGCAATTTGACAATTTCCTTAAAGAAAAGATCTTCTACATGTACTACATCTGATGTCTTTCTACATGGTATAAAATGTGCCATCTTAGAAAATCTATCCACAACAACAAATATAGAATCATTACCTCTTACTGTCTTTGGTAAGCCAAGAACAAATTCCATACTGATCTCAATCCAAGGTTTCTCAGGAACAACAATCGGTACATACAATCCATTATTATGACTTACTCCTTTTGCAACTTTTCACAAATTTATTAGCATCTTTATACAACTACGACCAATAGTACTCCTCCTTTAGAAAATTCCTTGTTTTATCAATACCAAAATGTCCAGCCAAACCACTACTATGTTTCTCCTTTATTAGATTAGTTCTCATTACTCTTGTCAGTATACACAACTGAATGCCTTTAAACAACATACCTTCCTAAATAAAATATTCATCCCATTTAGTATCTTGTTGATCTTGAATAGGTGCTCTGCACTTTCTCCATGGCTCAGAAAAATCAGGGTCAAACTCATAAGAATCTCTCATCTCATCAAAACCAAGAACTTCAACTTTCATCTTAGTCGTCAAAGATCTTCTTCGACTTAATGCATCAACAACTCGGTTAGTGACTCCACTCTTATGCTTTATCAAAAATGTATAAATCTGCAAATACTCAACCCATTTCTTATGTCTCTGGTTCAACTTATTATGACTACCCAAATATTGTAAAGCCTTACACTCAGTATAAAAAAAAAAATCACTTAGTATCAAATAATGTCTCCATTTCTTCATTGCTTGAACAATAGCATATAATTATTGATCATACACATAATATTTCCTTCTAGCATCATTCAACTTTTCACTAAAGAAAGCAACAGGTTTACCTTCTTGACTCAACATAGCTCCAATTGCACTTCCACTTGCATCAGATTCTATGTGAAATACCTTAGTGAAATCAGGTAATGCCAAAATAGGTAATTCAGAAACCTTCTACTTCAGATTTTCAAAACTTTTATCAGCTCCATGTGTCCACTTGAATTCTCTTTTGTCTCCTCTCATAGTATCAATCATAGCATTACAAATTGAATTGAAATTCCTTATGAACTTTTGGTAAAAACTTTCCAAACCATGAAATGATCTTACCTCACTAGAATTCATAGGTGTAGGCCAATTCAAAATAGCTTCAACCTTTTTAGGATCCATCTTCAAACCATCAACTAAAATAACAAATCCAAAATACACAATCTCCTCTTTCATGAATGAACACTTTTTCAGATTTATCAGCAATTTTTCCTCTTTCAATCTCTACAAAACTCGTCTAACATGCAAAAAAATTTCTTCTCTGGTCTTACTAAATATTAGAATATCATCAAGATATACAATCACAAACTTACCCAAGAATTTCTTCAAAACTTCATTCATCAGCCTCATAAAAGTACTTGGTGCATTAGTTAAACCAAAATGCATAACCAACCAGTCATACAAACCTTCTTTTGTCTTGAAAGAAGTCTTCTATTCATCACCTTCTTTGATTCTGATCTGATGATATCCACTTTTCAAATTAATTTTGGTGAAATACTTTGCTCTAGCAAAACTATCCATTATGTCATCCATTCTCGGTGTAGGAAACCTATACTTCACTGTTATCTCATTGATTTCTCTGGAGTCAGTACACATTCTCCATTCTCCATTCTTCTTTAGTGCCAATACATCAGGTACTACACAAGGACTCAAACTTTCTCTAATCAGACCTTTCTCCAACAACTCTTGAATCTATCGGTTCAATTCCTAATTCTCAGTAGGTGTCAACCGGTGAGGTGCCTTAATTAGTAAACTAGCTCCATGGATTAGATCCATACAATGATGAATCCTAATTTTTGATGGCAAACCATCAGGTACATTATCATAAATGATATCATTGTACTCGGTGAGTAACTTATCAATATCCTCAGGGACATTATCCTCTATTTTCTTACTTAGTTTGTTAGGAATCACAACAAAACATACATCATTCTTCTTCAAAGAGTTAATAAACTTTCTTCCCTCCATCAAACAAAATTTTAGAGATGTGAAAACATTACTAATAGGTTCTTCCATCAATGGTAACAATATTTTTTTCTTTCCATCAACCACAATAGTATACTTATGCAATCTTCCATCATATATAGCATGTCTATCATATTGCCAAGGTCTACCCAACAAAATATGAAAAAAATCCATAGGCATGATATCACATAAAACCTTATCATAGTACTTTCCAATCTTCAAATTCACATAACATTGTTCACTTACTAGGAGTGTATGCTCATCTTTGATCCATGAAATTTGATAGCACTTTGGGTGTACCAACCTTTCCAACTATAACTTTGTGACCATCTCCTCAGATGCTAGGTTCTCTAAGCTACCATTATCAATGATTACCTTCTAGACTTTATCAAAAACTCTACATTTCGTCTTGACCAAATTTTCCTTACCAGATCTACCTTCTTACTTTCATTTCACAGTGCTCTCCTTACCATCAAATTATTTTCTTTCTCAGGTTCATTTGGTGATTCTTCTTTCACCAAAGCATTTCTACTAGTACCAGCCTTCTTACTAGCATGTGTACATTCAAAAGATCTATGTCCTTCTTCTCCACAATTGTAACAAGTTCCTCAGAATCTTCCTCTACCATAACCACCTTGGTAGTTACTACCTCTACCTCTAGATGAACTTTCACCTTTCCACTCAGTCTTACCTTTGTCCATATTTTTCTTTTCTGGCTCATATCTACCATTTTCACCATTAGATCTACCTCTTCCTCTAGGGAATCTACCACCTTGACCTCTTTGTCTTTGCTCATGTCTCTTGTTCAATTTATCCTCAGCATTCAGTGCAAATTGATAAGCCTCTTCAATACTCTCCAACTTGACCATACTAATTTCCTCTTGGATGGAAACTCTCAAACCATTTAGGTATGTACCAATTCTTTCCACATCATCTTCATCATGTCCAAATCTGATATCTAATCTATAGAATTCCTCAGTATATTCCTTTACTGAGATATCTTTCTATTTCAAAGTTTGTATTCACCGAACTAGGTTAATCTGATAATCACAACATAATAACTTTCCTTTCAACTTATTCACCATTTTATTCCATGCCTTGATTTTTTCTTTGCCTTTAGTCTTCCTATCTAGCTACAGATGTTCCCACCATAAGGATGCATTACTTTTCAACTTTCTACTTGCAATATTTACCTTCTTGTCTTTAGGTATGTTTTCATATTCAAAATACTTTTCCATCTCAGTTATCCAATCTACCAATTCATCAAAATCCAATTTTCCACCATACTCAAGAGGATTGAAATGTGGTATAGACTTTAGACTTGTCAAAGCCTTAAAAAATATTCCTTCACCTTGGTCCATAACAGGTGCAAGTTCTGCATTAACCTGTTCTTCCTCAACTTCATCATCATTAACATCTTCAAGATGTCTACCTCTTCTCTAGGCTATTTCAATAGCTTCTAATCTAGCAACAATTTTCCTTAGCATATCTGCCAATCCTAGATCTACATCTCACCTCCCATGAACCATCTTGACAAGCCTCTATAATTGCAGGTCAAATCATAATCTACTACCCCACAACAATCAACTAGGGCTTCAAGAGGAACCTAAAAACCTAGATCCATAGACCTAGATCAAGATCTAACCTTGCTCTGATACCACCTAATGCAAGGGTAGGGGCCAATAGGGGCCAAAAAATGGCACACCCTAATGATCCAAGCCTTCTCAACACATGCAGAAACAATAAACAAAAATGGTGAGAGAGAGAATGCAAGATCAACCATATATTTCATTAAATAGAATGATACATGCTAGGCTATAAGGCCTTCCCAGTTAGGGCCAGATATTACAATGATTTAGAAAATTTCTCAAACATGTGAGGATCTTCCAATAATCTCTAATCTTACTATCTTCTATCTTCCACCAAAACTACCTCCTAAACTACAACCAAACAACTACATTTATACAAGAGTCTACCAAATTGAATCAGCCTTCAGATCCATAATCAATAGAAGGAATAGTCAGATCTGGGACCCCACACTTTGCAATGATGGATTACAACATTAAATCCACTAACCAATATAAATGCACAAGTCAGCCACAACAAAAACTAAAACTAAACCCACCAGTGAGAAAAGATAACCAAGCAGCAGACAAGCAATGCTGAGCGCTAGCCAAACAACTGACTACCTAGGAGATAACCGACCACACTCGGTAACCAAAGGAAACTAATGAACTACCGACCAACTCAATCAAAGAAGGAACTGATAAAAACAAACAAACTCCAAAATGTTTTAGTAACATGGGATTTCCAAGGACCCGAGATGCTCATGCATCAGTAGCAGGAACTGTGAGGTTTAAAAGACACATAGGCAAAGTCAAGAGTTTGTGGGAGCTCCTAGGATAACTAGTAGGAAATGGAGACAACTAGCCAAGTTTAATGACTATTTAGAATTATTTAGTCAATTTGTAGATACAGATACAAGTCTAGTTATTGATAGGCTAGACAACATCAAGTGTGGCAAGATGTGATGGTTGAGAATGTTAGAAAGGAAAGACCACCAAGATAACTGAGAGGGGGGGATGAATTAGTTATCTAATATTTAAACCATTTATCATCATTAACTTCAATATCAACTTCAAAAACTTTAAACCATATAATTAATGCAGTAACCAACCATAGAAAGATAACCATACACAATGACACAATAACACAAGATATGTTAACTAGGGAACCTCTAGATTAAAGAGTAAACCCCGGTGGGAATGATGCCCACAAAATGATGCACTAATATGAAAGTTCCTTGTTAGAGGATGGACCCTATTAGGAGTCTTATGAAATACATTCAGTACATATGAATCTCTATTAGGAGATTTTGAATCCCTGCTAAAAGATTCTAACCTTGTTAGGAGTTATGGAAGATAGAAGGACCCACTACCCAAGCAACTTCAAGGAAAGATCTTTGAACTCACTGTCCAATAGATCTTAGGATTATCCAACAAAATAATATGAAATATGTTACCTCCTTCACACTATGCCAAAACTACTCTCTGTTACACAAGATCACAAATTCAGATCTCTGTACTTCTCAAGTCTTCCTTCATCACTGAATTAGCTCTTTTCTTCACTTCATGCATACATTCACATCATAACTTTCATAATTTCATATCAAAAATCTTACAATCCTCATAAATAACAAGGAAAACATTCCTTCCTTTATACCACACTCAAATAATTACAAATGAGTCGGCATGCAAATACAAAATAATAATTTCAACACGCTACATCAAAATTACATAAAACTATCAGCTTCTAGATATAATAACTTTCCAATCATGTGACCTTGAAGTTTGTGCTATGAACCACATCACAACCAATGAGTCTCAAACTTCCCTTTAACTATGCAAAATCAGATTCCATCTTGATTAGGAGATATCATCAGATTACCAAAAACCACTACACAGGAAAACTGCCAGAATACTGCTTCCACCAAAATGCTTATAACTTTCATGAATAAATAAATTTCTCTTTGCGCTCTTAACCATAGGCTAATAACACACCAAAGAAAATACCATAAACCATGCATAACTCAATCTACAATATAACATGTGTGCAAAAAAATCCTTTTCCTGCTTCTCTGCTAAAACTCCAGAATAACACGGTGTTGACATCAATGACAATCATAGTCATGAATGCAATGACCACTGCTATAGAATGACTGCCAAAGGCTTCAGCATTCATTCCTAACAATCTCCCCCATTGGTATTGATGTAAACATAGATGAAAAACATCCAATGTTCCAAAAATCCAATCACTCCTACTCAACTACACTGCTACTCATCATCAATCAAATCTTGCTTCATTATCCTATTCAATCTATTCAATAAATGTAGAACTCCTCAATGTTTCCTCAATGTTTTTCATGATTCTCTCCCCCATTGACATCAATGATAGAAATTCTATCACTATGTCAAACAATAGCTCAATGTCAAAAGACACTATTCAGAAAATACATTCACAAGAGTCCTCAATGACTCAACTCAGATACACATACTCCCCCATAGAGGAAGTACCAACATCCAATCCAAAAAATAGATAGGGCCATAAACCACTGGAAGGATGCAACCAACTACATCATTACTCAAAAGTAGGTTGGGGCATAACCCCAAGCATACCTCTAAGATACAAAAATGTATCCTTAGGCAAGGGCTTAGTAAATATATATGCTATCTACTCCTTTGTGCTTAAGTACTCTAGTCTGACTTCTTTTTTTGCAACTTTCTCTCTTACAAAATGATACTTGATCTCTATATGCTTTGTTTTAGAATGTAAAACCAAATTATTAGACATACTAACTATACTTGTATTGTCACAATATATGAAAATAGGCTCATCAAACTTGATTCGAATGTCCATCAATATCTGATTCATCAAAATTATCTGATTACAATTGTTTGTTGCTACAACATATTCTACTTCTGATGTACTCTGTGAGATACAATTCTACTTTTTTCTCAACCAAGAAACTAATCTTCCTCCAACAAAAAAGGCTTCACCATTGGTTTTTTTCTTGTCATCAATGTTGCCTCCCCAATCAGCATTAGTATATGCACATAGGGTAAAATCATCAGAATTTTCATACCACAGTCCATAGTCCATTGTTCCTCTAAGATATCTCAATATCCTTTTTACTACCGCATAATGTGACTCTCTAGGTTTGACTTGAAATCTTGCTACCATCCCAACTGAATGTTGTATATCTGGTCTAGTGTGTGTCAAGTACTACAATCCACCAATCATAGATCTATATTTCTTTTGCTCAACTTCTGGTGTTTCATCTTTACTAGATAGTTTATGTCCTGTAACATAGGTTTTCCAACTAGTTTGTAATTCTCCATATCGAATCTTTTCAATAAATCATTCAAGTACTTAGTCTGACTTATAAAGATACCATCTTTGTTTTGTGTTATTTGCAATCCCAAAAAGTATTTCATTTCTCCAATCATACTCATTTAAAATTCCATCTTCATTTCATTAGAAAACTTGTCACTAGCTTCATCTTCTCCTCAAAAAATAATGTCATCAACAAAAATAACCAAAATTAACAATCCATTATCAATTTCTTTTGTGTATAAGTTGCTATCAGCTATTCCTTTTGTAAATCCCAATTTTAACAAATACTTATCTAATCTAGCATACCAAGTTCTAGGTGCTTGCTTTAGTCCATACAATGCTTTCTTTAGTTTACATACCATGTCTCCTTCTTGAGTCAAAGGAAAACCTTTAGGCTGCTCAATGTAGACTTCTTCTAATTCACTATTTAGAAATGCTGACTTCACATCCATCTGATACACTTTGAATTTCTTAAATGTTGCATAAGCCAAAAATATTCTTACCACTTCAAGTCTTGCCATAGGGGCAAAAGTCTCTTCATAGTCAATTCATTCTTGCTATGAGTATCCCTTACATACTAATCTTTCTTTGTTTCTAATTACTTCTCCTTGTTCATTCATCTTGTTCCTATATACCCATTTAGTTCCAATCACATTTTTGTCTTTAGGTCTAGGGACCAATTCCCATGTCTTGTTCTTTTCAATCTAATCCAATTCTTCTTTCATAGCTTTAATCCAATGTTCATCTTCACAAGCTTCATTAGTAGATTTAGGTTCAATTTGAAAAATCAAACATAAATGTACCTTCTTTCTAGTCATAACTCCTTTGTCCAAACTTCCAATGACTTGCTCAATAGGATGATGTCTTGATATATACTTGTTAGGTGTCATAGTCACTGATCTTTCTTCAACTATAGATTTTTCTCTATTTTCTTCAGCATGAATTTCATTCAATAATTCACTGTCAGTCTCATAAAATTCTTCAGTAGTTTCAATGTTAGGCTATGGGTTAGTTCCTTCATCAGATTCATAATCAAGCATTCTTTCCTAAATTTTAAAATTCAAATCAACTTTTACATTTCCACTTTCAATAATAGTTTTAGTTCTCTTATTGTAATTACAATTCATAAGGTGTATTGTCTCTGTCTACTTTAATTTGCACTCTATTCATTGTATATATTGCTATATTCACTACTTCTCTCCAAAATGTCATTACCAAGTCACCTTCAAATAACATAGCTCTAGCTGCTTTAGTCACTGATCTATTTCTTCTTTTTGCAATACCATTTTGTTCAGGTGTTCTAGGGGCTGATAACTGTCTCTTAATACCATTTTCTTCAGAAAAAGTGTTAAACTCTTTAGATGTAAATTCTCCACCTCTATCAGATCTCAAACATTTAATCCTCATTCCTGATTCATTCTCTACTTTATTCTTCATGAGCTTAAACTTATCAAATGCTTCAGATTTTCTTTCAAAAATGCAATCCAAATATTTCTTGTAAAATCATCAACAAGAATCATAAAATACCTTTCTCCATAGAATCCTCTAGTCCTAGTAGGACCACTCAAGTCTGTATGAACAATCTCCAACTTCTCTATAGATGTGAACTTCTTGCTAGGAAATGAACTCCTTTTCTACTTACCCATCACACATTCCTTGTAAATCATGTTACTAGGCTTCATGATCTTAGGTAAGTCTCTTACTACAAGTGTAGAACTCACTTTCAAAATATTATCAAAGTTTATATGACAAAACCTTCTATGCCATAACCAACTGTCATCAATCTTAGTCATCAAGAATGTCATCTCGGTAGGGTTCAACTGAAATACATTACCTCTAGTTCTAGATCTAGTTCCAATTAGATTTTCATCTTTATCCTTAATCACACATGTTTTCTCAGTAAACCAAACTTGATATCCTTTATCCACTAACTGTCCAACACTTAAAAGATAATGTTTCAATCTATCAACAAAGTAAACATCATCAGTATTAGTCTTTCCATCAAGAGTAATAGATCCTATACCTTTAATAAAAAAAGGTGCATTGTTACCAACTCTAACAACTCCTCCATCATAATTGTTAAACTTTATGAACTTTCCTTTATCACTAGTCATATGATGTCAACAACCACTATCTATAATCCAATCAGCTTTTTTTTCAACTTGGGAAACTAAGGCTTTTTCCTATTTAATATCAGATTCAGAATTTTCTTCCTTAATTGCTACAAATCCTATGTCATCAAAGTTATCATTATCACTGTCACTCAAATGTCTTTCAATTCCTGCTTCAATTTTTTCATCATTTTCATAATAACATTCTTGAGATCTTCTAGGCTTAAAATTGTTTCTATACTTCTTAACTCTCTTAGGACACTTAGATGCAAAATGACCATATTCTTTACATGTCCAACATTTTAGGATTTTCTTACCATCTGGTTCTCTTTTCACAAGAAAGGAAATACCTTCTTCAATCTTCTTGTCTTCATCAGATTTGGATCTGCTACTACTGGGATAATCTCCATTCACACTTGTACTTCTAGACAAAGTAGGTCTGATGCTAAGAGCACTGAATGCTGTCTCCACTCTAGGTAGTTCTCCTGATAATTTTAGATTCATCTTTGTTGCTTCCAATCTTCCAGGAAGAGTCTCTCTTAAAAATTTTGGTGTAAAAGGTATCACTTGTTCAATCATTTGTGTAGTCTACCTGAATACCAGTGTCAATGTTTTGAAAATCTTCCATATTACTTCATTCTCTATCTTTTCACCTCCACAAGACTTTATTCCTACAACAATTTCTGACATCCTACCAATATAGCTTCTAATAGATTCATCTTCGATCATTCTTATGTCTTCAAATGCACAAATCCAATTATGTAACCTAGCTTTCTTTGCATGTTCATCACCTTCAAAAGTAGAATGTAAAGCTTTCCAAATATCATGAGATTTAGTTAAACCTTTTACCTGACTATATTCATTCTTTGGAAGTGCTGATAAAAGTGCTTCTCTTGCAAGTATGTTACACATAAATAAGTATACCTCATCTTTAGAACTTGTCTCAAGATTGTCTTCTTCAATTATAGTCCTTTCATTCTTTGTGATCAACCAATAACCTAGTCCTAAACACAAGAGATGTGTCTTCATCTTGTCTTTCCAACTGTCAAACTTTACTCCATCAAACCTAGGGCTTTCTTTCCTGAAATTCACCATAGATCTCCTTAAGTTGTTAAACTTCTCTTTCAAGGACCTACTGCTCTGATACCAATTGTTAGAAAGGAAAGACCACCAAGATAACTAAGAGGGAGGGGGGGTGAATCAGTTATCTGATATTTAAACCATTTATCATCATTAAATTCAATATCAACTTCAACAACTTTAAACCATATAATTAATGTAGTAACCAACCATAGAAAGATAACCATACACAATGACACAATAGCACAAGATATGTTAACTAGGGAACCTCTTGATCAAAGAGTAAACCCTGGTGGGAATGATGCCCTCAAAATGATGCAATAATATGAAAGTTCCTTATTAGAGGATGGACCCTGTTAGGAGTCTTATGAAATACATTCAGTACATATAAATCTCTGTTAGGAGATTTTGAATCTTTATTAAAATATTCTAACCCTGTTAGGAATTATGGAAGATAGAAGGACCCACTGGCCAAACAACTTCAAGGCAAGATATCTGAACTCACTGTCCAAAAAATCTTAGGATTATTCAAAAGAATAATATGAAATATGTTACCTCCTTCACACTATGCCAAAACTACACTCTCTACTACACAAGATCACAAATTCAGATCTTTGTACTTCACAAGTCTTCCTTCATCACTGAATTAGCTCTTTTCTTCACTTCATGCATACATTCGCATCACAATTTTCATAATTTCATATCACAACTCTTAAAATCCTCATAAATAACAAGGAAAAAATTCCTTCCTTTATACCACACTCAAATAATTACAAATGAGTCGGCATGGAAATACAAAATAATAATTTCAACATGCTACATCAAAATTACATAAAACTGTTAGCTTGCAGATACAATAACTTTCCAATCATGTGACCTCAAAGTTTGCACTATGAACCACATCACCACCAATGAGTCTCAAACTTCCCTTTAACTATGAAGAATCAGATTCCATCCCAATTAGGAGATATCCTCTGATTACCAAAATCCGCTACATACGAAAACTACCAGAATACTACTTCCACCAAAATGCCTATAACTTTCATGAATAAATGAATTTCTCTTTGCGCTCTTAACAATAGGCTAATAACACACCAAAGAACATACCATCAACTACACATAACTCAATCTACAATATAACATGTGTGCAAAACAAAATTGTGCCTGCTTCTCTGCTAAAACTCTAGAATAACACAGTGTTGACATCAATGACAATCATAGTCATGAATGCAACAACCACTACTACAAAATGACTGCCAAAGGCTTCAGCATTCATTCCTAATAGAGAAGTATAACTCAATAATGTATAATGGTGTGTGGGATGGTGTTCCTAGAAGAATAGATAGAACAGTGATTGGATCAAGCTGGATCTATAATATCAAGCACGGTGAATATTTGAGTATCAAGAAATACAAGGAAAGGTTTGTGAAAAAGGGTTTCTCTGAAAAGGAGGGAATAGACTATGAGGATACATTTGATCCAATGGGATTTAAAATCCATCAAATAGATGTCTAGATAAAATTCCTTGATGTAAATATTAGAGAGGAGGTATACATAGAATAAAGATAAGGCTTTGTAGCACATAGCAATGAGGCCCACATGTGTAGATTGAAGAGAGATTTTTACAGACTCAAGAAGCTTCCTAGAACATGGTATCAGTGCATTGATATGTAATTTCAAGGAGGAGGATTTATAAGGAGTTAGGTTGATGCTAACCTCTACTAGTTGGTGGTTGGAGGTGAGGTTCTCATTCTTCTACTATATGTTGGTGACTTGTTTTTAATAGGTTCATTAGGGCTCATAGAAAAGTGAAAGAGGGACCTTATAGAATATTTTGAGATGAAAGATTTGGGACATATGTACTAATTTCTAGGCATGGAGGTATGATAGAAAAATGGAGAGAGTCTACTTTGATGAGGGAAATATTACATTGAAATCTTGACGAGGTTCAAGATGGAAGATTGCAGAGAAATGTATACACCTATGATAAAAAATTAGAAGAATGTACGCACATTCAGGGAGAAGGATGTAGATCCCACCTTATATAGGTAGTAATTTATTATTTCTCTCATGTATTTTGTCTAAAGTAAGCCAAATATAGATTTAGTAGTAAACTCTCTTAGTCAATTCATAGTTGAGCCAAATAGAGTGTAATGGGTAGCAGTATAGCATGTGCTTTGTTATTCAAGGGATACAATTGAGTATGGGATTAGATATGATTGAGGTGAAGGAATGAATCTGATAGGTTATACTAATGTAGATTGGGCAGGTAGTATAGTAGACAATAAAAGAACTTTAGGGTGTTGCTTTATTTTTGGATCAGGACCAATCACATGGTTTAGTAAGAAGTAGGAGTTTGCAGGTCTACATTTTGTATAAGAAGAATACATAGAAACTATCATGGTGATGTTTAAATTTTTATAGATTTGGAGGTTACCAATAGGCTTGTTTGGTCATAGGGTTGAGACTATGGTGATACAGTGTGACAATCAAAGTTGCATTTGATTATCTAAGAATCTAGTAATTCATGATAGGTCTAAGAATATACACATTAGATATCACTTCATCAAGGACTGTTTGTAGTGGGGAATTGTTCAGATACAATATATACCTACAAAATAATTAGTAGAATTTTTTTTGAGAAAGGCATTCAGGAAGGAAAATTTTATCTTCTTTAGAGATAAGTTGGGTTTCATGCAAAATAGCTTCTTTGCTAAGAGGGAGTGTTAGTTATGTAGCTTAGACAACTATCATCTCTAATTTCATGAATTAGCAGATAACTATTTTTCTAGAATTCTTTTTAGTTTCTAGATAATTGTTTAATTAATTAAGTGACTCTTTTAGAGACATCTAGTTATCAATTAGTTTAGGGTTGTTAGAGTCTAATTTATCTCATTTGTTGATTGAGATTAAATCACAGTAGTATTTTTTCAATGAGAGTAGTATAAAATAGGTTATTGGGAATTTAGAGAGAACACACTTTAGAAGCATTTGTAGTGATAGGAAATCATTTTGTAGTATTAGAAAATAGTTTTAGAGTGATACAAAGGGCATAGTGATAGTGTTGGAGATAACAATAATGGAATCTCAATAAGAGAAATTGGCAGAAGAATTTATGAAGGATAATATTGTCAGAGCTCATCCAGTAAGAGGAAATTAGTTTAACTATCTCTTAATTTTATGAAGTTTAATAAAAAACTCCTCATTGTAGTATATTCCCTAGGACAATTTTTCCAAAAATGTCATGTTCCTTATGTGTAAAATTTCTCATCTATGATTTCATTTGTGAAGTTGTGTTATTTTTCAATATTTTATGTGAATTATTTTTTGGCAATCAAGTACTATATATAAGGTAGGAGATTAATAATTAGTATTTGCAATAGAATTTTCATAAGGATGTCCCATGTAGGCCCTCATCTGTCATATTATGGATTTTACTTTCCAGTTATCGGTGACACATAATTGCATAGTTAGCAATATTATCCTATCATATTGTGCCATGTGGCATCATTATATTTTCTAAGAGACACATTACCACAACCTAGTTGGTAGCATAATCAGAAGTCCAATCATCATCTAACTAGCCCTTTTTTGACATGCTTTCTGATTTACGGTGATAAAATTGATGGTCATTTGACCATCAAACATGGGTATTTTATTTTTGATGCAATGGCCATTTGACTATCAAATTTAATCCCTTAGCTTTCTGACATCATCAAAGGTTGAATTTTCTTCCCCCTCACCATATGTAGTTTTGATTTTACAGTCCAACTTTGAGAGGCTATAAGTTGGCCATATAGGTTTCTTTTTTAGTCCAATTCATTTATTTTGTCCATATAATTTCCCAAATATTTCATTGGTGGTGTTATTTTATGGATTTACTATATGTATTTTGCAAAGTCATAGATTTTGGTGACTATACCTATCCAATCCTTTATTTTCCAAATTTAGAGGATTCATCCAGGCTCATATGAACATATTTTAGGTGCCATTTTTTTTAAAGTGCATGAATTTTTAGAACATTACAGAGTTTCTATTAGATTATAGGATTATTTGGACACAAATATCACTTTATCCATTTGTTCTATTATGGACTATTTTGGTTCTTTTAATAAATTAGATCCTTAACTAATATTGTAGTCTAATTGTTTGAGTCTATTATTTCTTCATATTTTCTATTATATTTATCAAAACTTGATGTTCACTTTAGTAAATTTTAACTACTATCAATGTGAGAAAAACATCATGGGAAAATGGTATCATCACATCTTGTATATTGGTGAATATTTTACCCCATCTTTATGGATGTGTTCCTATGCTGAATTATAAGTGGAAATAATTATCTTGCATGGAAAATAATTTAGATATCATGGGATTTATGTATTACAACATCAATAGTTCTTCCTTACCTAAAGTCAAATCCAAGGTTCATGATATTAAGTACTCATGCACATATTGGATCATTATTTGGGAATACTTTTGAGATCCAAATCTTCCTCCAATCCCACATGATCTTGTTTTAGATTATTTCATTCCACTTGATGATGCATATAATATTCCTTATGATAAGAATAACTTATGCAAGATTGAACATCTTGTAAAAATTGATCATTGTGATTATTTATAGGCTCTACTTAAAGATGCTAAAGATTAATCTACTTCTCTAGTTGATATCACTCATATTGTTGTCTTTGATAATGTTTTTCTTTTGACAGTCATGGTTTCTTATGATTCACTGCAACAAGATATTCCTTGTCTTATAGATATAGTTCCTTGGGATGACTTCTTGATAGACATTTTAGGTTTGTTTGTGGAACTCTACATTAAGGATTTGGGAGACATCATTAATGAGATTCATCTTATGTTTTATGAGGATGATCCTTCTTCATTTTTTGCAAGGGAACACTTTGACCCTAATCTTCATTCTCCCCTTGATCCTTCTTTCAAGTTTGACATGATTATGGATCTTTTGATAGAACATTTGGAGGATTTATTTTTATCTTCAGAGAAGACATCTCAGTCTTTGGAGATTAGAATTCATGAGTCTCAAACTTCACTTAGGATGTCACATTTCATGGTTTATCGTACTTATGTGTTGGAGATTCCTATTCAATTTCTTGATGTTAGGAATGGGAACACTGAGAGGAGGGGGGGTGAATCAATGTTCACTACATTTTAACTTTTCACTTTAATCTTTATACCAAACTTAAAGTCTTAAGTGTTGAATTAAACATTCACATAAACATGAAAAATGAAATCAACACATGACACCAATATGGTTACGGGGAAACCCAAATAGGTAAAAACCCTGGTGGGAATTGACACCCACTAATATTCTGCACTAGTGTTTTGTGATCCTTGTTAGAAGATCCTTAACCCTATTAGGAGTTTCTTCACAATGCTTTAAGTACAATAGACCTTGTCAAGGGTTAGACCCTGTTAGGAGTCTTTTACAATAGTTCCTATTAGGGGAGTGGATGCACTATCCTAGATCTCACTGCTCAAGTGGTGGAGGCTACAACCTTCTAATCTCAGCTACACACTATATCTATAGGATGAACTGTCACTGTGACACTACTTGTCAGGTCAGTTCCTTTGATGTGTTGATGCTTTGACCTCTATAAAATCTCTAATACATCTTCTAGTGTCATTGTACACTTTTTCTCTACTTATTACAACTCTCTATCAACTTCCATACAAAATACAATGGGTGCATCTTATATTTATATGCTCATACAAAATAAACAATTAGGTCGACCCTTAGACCTATTACATACAATGCTTCCAAATGACTTGGCTTAAGTGTGCTTACAAAAAAACAAGTATATATGTCCAAAACCTAAATACAATAGATGCATAGCCTTTACAACATTACATTATATCTGCAAACCAAAATACTAACTATTGGCTTCATACTCTATCCTTCACTGGCACATACTGGCTATGCAACTTCAACTAACTATAACTTCCTCATCCTTGCACATCTGATCAGGCGCTCATAGACTAGATATGAATATAGTCTAACCAACTCAACTTCTAGGGCACATACCATAATTCATATGTACGCATGTATGCTCATGCTCTGAGCTGCATGAACTCTATACATTGTCCAGTCTTCAACACTTAACCGAATTCTAATCTTTACATCAAGTGCGCTAACTCCAAACTACTATGTGAATTTATTTTCATAATGAAAACACTATATCAAGTCATATACATTAGTATAGACAACTTGCCAACAATCTCCCCCTTTGTCATTGATGGCAACAAAGGAATATGGCCAAGTTGCTAACTGTCCTTAATACAAAAAAACTTTTTTTCATCTATACATATACTTATATTTCCCTATACATATTATGATCCATATTCTTATTTTATACACAACTCCCCCTTCAACATTAATAACAAAGGTGTTAAAAAAAACTGTATCTATACATACTCACTAAAGGAAAACATCTGGATATGCTATCTTAATGTTCTAGATCTCCTTCTTCCAAAAATTTATCAAAGACTTAACTATCTAGAGATGGGTGCATAATGCATATTGAAGCTTCTCCATCTTTTTCAAGTCTATGGTAGGACCTTGATCATATGTTACCATTATGGCATCAATCTCCTTGATGTTCTGATTGAAGATGTCTAATGAGGGTGCAAGAGCATTCCTCAACTGAGTCTGTCTAGCCCTTAACTTTGTCATCTCATTTTCTTCCTTCTAAATTTTTTCTATCTAAATTTGGTAGACATTATTGCACATGTTCAAATCAGTAGATGGGTCTTTCACTGAACTCTTCACTTTCTCAATCATAGCTTCAGCCTCTTTTATTTTCTTGAAATGAGCATCGGTGAGCTTATCCTGATCCATGCATTCTGCAATGATTTTTCTTCCTTGATCTGCAAATTATTTCAAGGATGCTTGACCAGTCTTGAGGGAACTGAGGTCAAGTGCAAAGTTGTTCACCAATTCAGTCAATCTTTTCTTTACATACTTTTCTTCTACAACTAGGGATGCAGATTCTTCAAGGCTTGAGAAATTGCTTTTGAAGTGTGATATGACTGTACTCACATCATCAAATGAGTGTATCTTTGACACTTTATGATCATCTAGCAACAGATTGTTCAAAATTTTTACTGATTCTACTAGGAGGGGATTCCTCATTACTTTATTTTCTTTGGCTTTCTCCATAGCTAAGACGCTAAACTTAATCAGGTCTTCTTCTTTCTATGAGTCCAAATTGGATGTGTCAGGTGTAAAACTTAGCAAAAATGTTGTTAAAGGAGTGATGGGGGTGCTATCCAACACTTCTTTCTTTAATGATATTTCATCCTTTTTCTCACTTTCTTTTATCTTTTCTTCTTCTTTCTTTTCTTCCTCTTTTTCTATTTCCTTTTCTTCCATCTTTTCTTCTTCTTTCTCATCACCAGTCAATACTTCTTCTTGATGGGTGGGTGGTGTGTTTCTGCATAACATTTTAGCCTCTTGTGTACTCACAAAAGCTTCTTCAAACTTATCCAAGTCAGTGTCAGTGGCTGCCATGGCTATCTCAACATTATCAATGAAGATAATGTGCTACTCTAAGAATACCTTCTCAAAGGCCTTCTCTATTTCCTTAGATATCAGCTCATAATCTTTGTTCTTAAGGTGTAGTGTTCTCATCTTTTTCCTTAAGTGCGGCTTCACCAAATTCAACAATAGTGACTTTTCTTGATCAGAACATAATGGAAGAGTGGAATCAAATGTTTGTTCCCTTATTCTGAAGTCTTCTTCAGTGGCTTGTCTCTTCAAGGTATCCATAATCTCCCATACCTTATTTGGGATTGTTGTCTTCAATTCAAGAACTGTCTTCTTCAACTTTATCATGCATTTGATCAGCATCTCATGAATCTCTGACTTATCAATTTCATGATATTTTTCATAGAACTTGGCTATCTGATCTAGCCTTCCTTCATCTACAACACTAGTCCTTAATACTTGAAGACTAGGTATGAATCCTACTTCTAGAGGTGACTGCACATTTTTCAATTTACTTCTTATGGCTACACTTATAGTTGAAGGGTGATTTGTGGCAGTTTATTTTCTCCTCTTGGGCATCTTAGGAGATGCATCTGTGGACTCAATATCAACTGTAACAGTGGGTACAAGACTAATATCATCAATTTTACCTTGTTTATCCTTTGGATCATTAGTCATCTCAATGTTTACCTTTTTCAACTTAGGATCACAAGACTTAGCATCTTTTGTGGATGCGCTCTCAATTTCCAAAGAAATCTTTTCTTCCCTTGCCTTGTCAAGGTCTTCTTGTGTTACACAATGAATTCTAAGTATCTCAGATGTAATCTTAGAGGCTTTCCTCTTAGTTGCTATGCTTTTTAGTTTAGCATTAACTTCCCTTGTCTTCTCCTCACAAGTTCCCCACCTAGGTTCATTAGGATCTTTGGGGGCTAATAGTAGAACCTGTGCATATGCTTGAAGGACCTATTCCTCTACCTCATAACCAAGTATATGCATAGGTTCTACTATAAATAAAATAGTATCCTTATACTTTTCCACAATGCTTTCTAGAATTCTATACCTCATTTTCATCTTGACCCTGAAGGTCTTCAATTCCAATGTCACATAATCTCTCAATGTGCTCTCTGTGGATGCTTTGTTAGATATCTGTGGCATGGTTGGAATAGACTTATCCAAATACAAATATGATACCCTCCAAACTATATGAAGGTACATGTAAATGATTAATGACCCAAACCTAAATATATTGGCCTTGTCATGCTTGATTGCCTTGATGTTATCAATCAACTATGCATGCAAGATTTCACACAAGTTGAACTTTGCATCTTCCTTCACAAGTCTGATGGCTACTAGAATAGTGCCTGCGGACACACTATTCACCCGACTAGTGTGATGACACCTATATCCAAGTATCATAGACATCAATTGGATGTTAGCTTTCTCAATAGGCTCAATTGTCATCCCGTGGCTATCACTCCTTGAATTACAAGTTTTCTCAACAATATTTCTGACATCCTTTTGTTAGAAAGTAAAGACCACCAAGATAACTGATAGGGGGGGTGAATCAGTTATCTGATAATTAAACCATTTATCAACTTCAATATCAACTTCAACAGCTTTAAACCATATAATCAATGTAGTAACCAACCATAGAAAGATAATCATACACAATGACACAATAACACAAGATATGTTAACTAGGGAACCTCTTGATTAAAGAGTAAACCCCAGTGGGAATGATGCCCTCAAAATGATGCACTAATATGAAATTTCCTTGTGAAAGGATGGACCCTATTATGAGTCTTATGAAATAAATTTAGTACATATGAATCTTCGTTAGGAGATTTTGAATCCCTGTTAAAAAATTCTAACCCTGTTAGGAGTTATGGAAGATAGAAGGACCCACTACCCAAACAGCTTCAAGACAAGATCTCTGAACTCACTGTCCAACAAATCTTAGGATTGTTCAATAGAATAATATGAAATATGTTACCTCTTTCATGCTATGCCAAAACCATACTCTCTACTACACAAGATCACAAATCCAAATCTCTGTACTTCACAAGTCTTCCTTCACCACTGAATTATCTCTTTTCTTCACTTCATGCATACATTCACATCATAAATTTCACAATTTCATATTACAACTATTACAATCCCTTTACAACAAGGAAAAAATTCCTTCCTTTTTACCACACTCAAATAATTACAAATGAGTCGGCATCCAAATACAAAATAATAATTTCAACACGCTACATCAGAATTACATAAAACTATCATCTTCCAGGTACAATAACTTTCCAATCATGTGACCTCAAAGTTTGCACTATGAACCACATCACCACTAATGAGTCTCAAAATTCCTTTTAACTATGTAGAATTAGATTCCATCCTAGTTAGGAGATATCCTCTGATTACCAAAAACCACTACTCAGGAACACTACCAGAATACTGCTTCTACCAAAATGCTTATAGTTTTCATGAATAAATTAATTTACTTTTGCACTCTTAACCATAGACTAATAACATAGAAAAGAACATACCATCAACTATGCATAACTCAATCTAAAATATAACATGTGCACAAAACAAAACTATGCCTGCTTCTCTACTAAAGTCTAGAATATCACTGTGTTGACATCAATGACAATCATAGTCATGAATGGAACAACCACTACTACAGAATGACTACCAAAGGCTTCAACATTCATTCCTAACAATCTCCACCATTAGCATTGATGGAAACATAGATGAAAAACATCCAATGTTCCTAAAATCCAATCACTGCTGCTCAACTACTCTACTCCTCTTCATCAATCAAATCTTGCTTCGTTATCCTATTCAATCTCTTCAACAAATGTAGTTCCTCAATATTTTTCATGATTCTCTCCCACATTGGAATTAATTGTAGAAATTCCATCACTATGTCAAACAATAGCTCAATGTCAAAAGACACTATTTAAAAAATAAAACATTCACAAGAGTCCTCAATGACTCAACTCAAATACACATGCTCCCCCATAGAGGAAGTACCAACATCCAATCCAGAAAATAGATAGGGCCATATTCCACTGGATGGATGCAACCATCTGCATCTTTACTCAAGAGTAGGTTGGGGCATAACCCCAAGCATACCTCTAAGATACTCAAATGTATCCTTAGGAAAAGTCTTAGTAAATATATCTACTATCTACTCCTTTGTGCTTATGTACTCCAGTCTGAATTCTTTCTCAGCTACTTTCTCTCTTACAACATGATACTTGATCTCTATATTCTTTGTTTTAGAATGTAATACAAGATTCTTAGACATACTAATTGTACTTGTATTGTCACAATGTATGACAATAGGCTCATCAAACTTGATTCCAATGTCCATCAACATCTACTTCATCCAAATTATCTGATTACAATTGTTTTCTGTTGCTACATATTCTACTTTTGCTGTACTTTGTGATATATAATTCTACTTTTTTCTCAACCAAGAAACTAATCTTCCTCCAAGAAAAATGGCTCCACCACTGGTTCTTTTCTTATCATCAATGTTGCCTCCCTAATCAGCATCAGTATATGCACATAGGGTAAAATCATCAGAAGTTTCATACCACAATCCATAGTCCATTGTGCCTTTAAGATATCTCAATATCCTCTTTACTACGGCATAGTGTGACTCTCTAGGTTCAACTTGAAATATTTCTACCATTCCAACTGAATGTTGTATATCTGGTCTAGTGTGTGTCAAGTACTGTAATCCACCAATCATAGATCTATATTTCTTTTTCTCAACTTCTGGTGTTTCATCTTTACTAGACAGTTTATGTCCTATAATCATAGGTGTTCCAACTGGTTTACAATTCTCCATACCAAATATTTTCAACAAATCATTTAAGTACTTTGTTTGACTTACAAAGATACCATCTTTATTTTATGTTATTTGTAATCCCAAAAAGTATTTCATTTCTCCAATCATACTCATTTAAAATTCTATCTTCATTTCATCAGCAAATTTGTCACTAGCTTCATCTTCTCCTCCAAAAATAATGTCATCAACAAAAATAACCAAAACTAACAATCCATTCTCAATTTATTTTGTGTATAAGTTACTATCAGTTGTTCCTTTTGTAAATCCCAATTTTAACAAATACGTATCTAATCTAGCATACCAAGTTCTAGGTGCTTGCTTTAGTCCATACAATGCTTTCTTTAGTTTACATACCATGTCTCCTTCTTGAGTCAAAGGAAAACCTTCAGGCTACTCAATGTAGACTTCTTCTTCTAATTCACCATTCAGACATGTTGACTTCACATCCATCTGATACACTTTGAATTTCTTAAATGTTGCATAAGCCAAAAATATTCTTACTACTTCAAGTCTTGCCACAGGGGCAAAAGTCTCTTCATAGTCAATTCCTTCTTGTTGTGAGTATCCCTTACATACTAATCTTTCTTTATTTCTAATTGTTTCTCCTTGTTCATTCATCTTGTTCCTAAATACCCATTTAGTTCCAATCACATTTTTGTCTTTAGGTCTAGGGACTAATTCCCATGTCTTGTTCTTTTCAATCTGATCCAATTCTTCTTTCATATCTTTAATCAAATGTTCATCTTCAAAAGCTTCATTAGTAGACTTAGGTTCAATTTGAGAAATCAAACATAAATGTACCTTCTTTCTAGTCATAACTCCTCTATCCAAACTTCCAATCACTTGTTCAATAGGATGATGTCTTGATATATACCTGTTAGGTGTCATAGTCACTGATCTTTCTTCAACTATAGATTATTCTCTAGATTCTTCTCTATTTTCTTTAGCATGACTTTCATTAAAAAATTCACTGTCAGTGTCAAAAAACTGTTCAGTAGTTTCAATGCTAGGCTGAGGGTTAGTTCCTTCATCAGATTCATAATCAAGCATTCTTTCCTAAATTTTAAACTTCTCATCAACTTTTACATTTTCACTTTCAACAATAGTCTTAGTTCTCTTATTGTAAAATCTATATTCTTTTCTTTTCAAAGAATATCCAAGAAAAATTCCTTCATCACTTCTAGGATCAAACTTTCCTATATCATCATCTCTCTTAATATAAAATTTTCTTCCAAAACTTATAAAATACTTAACTGGGGGTGCATGTCCAAACCACAATTCATAAGGTGTCTTGTCTATGTCTGCTTTGATTTGTACTTTGTTCATTGTATATACTGCTATATTCACTACTTCTCTCCAAAATGTATTTGCCAAATCACCTTCAAACAACATAGCTCTAGCTGCTTCAATCACTAATCTGGTCCTTCTTTCTGCAATACCATTTTGTTTAGGTGTTCTAGGGGCTGATAATTGTCTCTTAACACCATTTACTTCACAAAAAGTGTTAAACTCTTTAGATATAAATTCTCCACCTCTATTAGATCTCAAACATTTAATCCTCATTCCTAATTCATTCTCAATTTTATTCTTCATGACCTTAAACTTATCACATGCTTTAGATTTTTCTTTCAAAAATGCAATCCACATCATTCTTGTAAAATCATCAACAAGAATCATAAAATACCTTTCTCCATAGAATCCTTTAGTCCTAGTAGGACCACTCAAGTCTGTATGAACAATCACCAACTTTTTTGTAGATGTGAACTTCTTACTAGGAAATGAACTCCTTTTCTTCTTAGCCATCACACATTCCTTGCAAATCATGTTAGTAGGCTTCATAATCCTAGGTAAATCTCTTACTACAAGTGTAGAACTTACTTTCACAATATTATCAAAGTTTATATGACAAAACCTTCTATGCCATAACCAACTATCATCAATCTTAGTCATCAAAGATGTCATCTCAGTAGGGTTCAACTGAAATACATTAGTTGTGGTTCTAGATCCTGTTCCAATTGAATTTCCATCTTTATCCTTAATCACACAAGTTTTCTCAGTAAACCAAACTTGATATCCTTTATCCACTAATTATCCAACACTCAAAAGATTATGTTTCAATCCATCAACAAAGTAAACATCATCAGTATTAGTCTTTCCATCAAGAGTAATAGATCCTATACCTTTAATCAAACAAGGTGCATTGTTACCAACTCTAACAACTCCTCCATCATAATTGTTAAACTTTATGAACTTTCCTTTATCACTAGTCATATGATGTCAACAACCACTATCTATAATCCAATCAACTTTCTTTTCAACTTGGGAAACTAAGGCTTTCTCTTCCTTAACATTAGATTCATAATTTTCTTCCTTAGTTGCTACAAATCCTATGTCATCAAAGTTATCATTATCACTGTCACTCAAATGTCTTTCAATTCCTACTTCAATTTCTTCATCATTTGCATACTAACATTCTTTAGATCTTCTAGGGTTAAAATTATTCCTATACTTCTTAACTCTCTTAGGACACTTAGATGCAAAATGACCATATTCTTAACATGTCCAACATTTAAAGATTTTCTTACCATCTAGTTCTCTTTTCACAAGCAAGGAAATACCTTTTTCAATCTTCTTATCTTCATCAAATTTGGATCTGCTACTGCTAGCATAATCTCCATTCACACTTATACTTCTAGACAAAGTAGGCCTGATGCTAAGAGCACTGAATGCTATCTCCACTCTAGGTAAATGTCCTGATAATCTCAAATTCATCTCTGTTGCTTCCAATCTTCCAAGAAGAGTCTCTCTTGAAAATTTTGGTGTACAAGGTATCACTTGTTCAATCATTTGTGTAGTCTACCTGAATACCGATGTCAATGTTCTCAAAATCTTCCAAATTACTTCATTCTCTATCTTTTCACCTCCACAAGACTTTATTCCTGCAACAATTTTTGAAATCCTACTAATATAGCTTCTAACAGATTCATCTTCCATCATTCTTATGTCTTCAAATTCAACAATCCAATTATGTAACCTAGCTTTCTTTGCATGTTCATCACCTTCAAAATTAGAATGTAAAGCTTTCCAAATATCATGAGATCTAGTTAAACCTTTTACCTGATTGTATTCATTCTCTGGAAGTGCTGATAAAAGTGCTTCTCTTGAAAGTATGTTACACATGAATAGATCTACCTCATCTTTAGTACTTGTTTCAAGATTGTCTTCTTCAATTATAGTCCTTTCATTCTTTGTAATCAACCAATAACTTGGTCCTAAACACAAGAGATGTGTCTTCATCTTTTTTTTCTAGCTGTCAAAATTTATTCCATCAAACTTAGGGCTTTCTTTCCTAAAATTTTCCATGGATCTCCTTAAGTTGTTAAACTTCTCTTTCAAGGACCTGCTGCTCTGATACCAATTGTTAGAAAGTAAAGACCACCAAGAAAACTAAGCCGGGGGGGGGGGGGGGTGTGAATCAGTTATTTGATAATTAAACCATTTATCAACTTCAATATCAAATTCAACTACTTTAAACCATATAATCAATGTAGTAATGAACCACATAGAAGATAATCATACACAATGACACAATAACAGAAGATATGTTATCTAGGGAACCTCTTGATCAAAGAGTAAACCCCGGTGGGAATGATGCCCACAAAATGATGCACCAATATGAAAGTTCCTTGTGAAACAATGGACCCTGTTAGGAGCCTTATGAAATAAATTTAGTACATATGAATCTATGTTAGGAGATTTTGAATCTTTGTTAAAAGATTCTAACCCTGTTAGGAGTTATGGAAGATAGAAGGACCCACTACCCAAACATCTTCAAGGAAAGATCTCTGAACTCACTATCCAACAAATCTTAGGATTATTCAATTGAATAATATTAAATATGTTACCTCCTTCACACTGTGCCAAAACCACACTCTCTGCTACACAAGATCACAAATCCAGATCTTTGTACTTCGCAAGTCTTCCTTCATCACTGAATTAGCTCTTTTCTTCACTTCATGCATACATTCGCACCACAAATTTCAAAACTTCATATTACAACTACTATAATCCTCTCATAACAAGGAAAACATTCCTTCCTTTATACCACACTCAAATAATTACAAATGAGTCAGCATGCAAATACACAATAATAATTTCAACATGCTACATCAACATTACATAAAATTGTTGGCTTCCAGATACAATAACTTTCCAATCCTGTGACCTCAAATTTTGCACTATGAACCATGTCACCACCAATGAGTCTCAAACTTCCCTTTAACTACACAAAATCAGATTTCATCCCGGTTAGGAGATATCCTCTGATTACCAGAAACCGCTACACAAGAATACTGCCAGAATACTGCTTCCACCAAAATGCTTATAGCTTTCATGAATAAATGAATTTATTTTTGTGCTCTTAACCATAGGCTAATAACACAACAAAGAACATACCATCAACTATGTATAACTCAATCTACAATATAACATGTGTGCAAAATAAAACTATGCCTTATTTTCTGCTAAACTCCAGAATATCACTGCGTTGACATCAATGACAATGATAGTCATGAATGCAACAACCACTACTATAGAATGACTGCCAAAGGCTTCAGCATTCATTCCTAATAGTTTAAGGTCACTGGTGACTCTTACTGGCACATCACCTACCTGATTAAATAGGTCATCATGAATTCTACACAGTAGTATGTTAATCCATTCAGTCTCATAAAATTCATATGCCATAGCATTCTCAACTATTGGGTGATCATTCCACTTAACATATTCATCCATGAATGTTTTATCTGGTTTCAACATGGTATCAATGTGTTCTCTTAACCTATCCAACCCTATTGGTTGTTTCTTGCAGTAGATATATGCCCTAATATCCTTGACATGCATAACACCCATAGGCATGCAGGAGAATGCTCCCTCTATATCATCTAGGGTTGATTTAAATGGATGCTTCTTGAATACATATCTCTTCTTCTTAGTGACATCATAAAATATGTGAGTGGCCATCACTTATTTTTTAATCACTTTCTAACTAATCTCTGAGCTAATCTGAAGACTTCTAGATCGGCATGATGAACTAGGGTTTCTACAACTAACTAAAAGCACTACAAATCACTGATAGATCAATCTTCAAGTCTTGACAACAACTTCTAAGGATCTTTCAACTCTATAATCACTTTGATTTTGAATGCAATGAGTAAACAAACAACTTTTGTGTACTTAAAGTGAAAATTCCACCATTAATGCTTGCCACGTAAACCAGGTTGTCACTTAAACATTTCCAACTTGAGTTTTGCTAACAATCAGTATGTGTGCTCTTGCATGAAGGTTCCTTCATACTCCAAAAGCTTAATTCCAAAGGTGCATACTCTAAAAGTGAGTATACCAACCATGCAGGGGTCTAGAGATAAATTAGCTCCCCCTATGACCCTAAGGGCAATTCATCTAGATGTAGAGGGTGCATCCAATGCAGATTCATCAAATACATTTTTATCAATCTTGTCCTCCTTTTTCTCTAACCAAATCAAGCTTGCATCATCTGAGGCTTTGACAAAATTAACTTCTCCTTCAAGATCCAAAATTGGTTCTTCGGCCTTTTTAGGTCTTTCCTAACCTTGCATCCTTGTTCTACAGAACTTTGAGATATGTCTAGCCTTGTTACAAGAGTGAAAAATGACTAGAGGTCTTATCTTCCTCGGTGCATTAACATGAGTAACCATTTTCCATTGTCTAGCTAAGTGACCATTATAGTTACATATTTGGCATGTAACATTCTGAGAACTTCTTATATTTGTCTGATTTTGATTTCTCTGATCATGTTGAATCCTATTCTTCTTAGTAGTCTTGCAATTCATAGCTCTATGACCAAATTTATTGCATGAATAACAATAACCATTAAAATCTCTTACCTTTGTATAGTTCCTCACAATGTGTCCATGCTTGTTACAAGAAAAACAAGTGTGGTCTACTTGCTTGCACTTATTCTTAGGTGTTTCACTATTATCTTTGGTTTGATCTTCAGTCTTCTTAACATCAGTAGAGTCCTTTTGTGATTCCTTTCTTTCTCTCATGTTGTCAATCTGATTTTGTGCTTCATTGTATCCAATAGAGCTAGTATCTCCTTTAGCTCTCCTTGCATACAAATAAGATTCTACCAAATCATAACTGGTGTATCATTTGTCAATATGATTCTTTTCTTCTTTCAATTCAGACTCCAAGATTTCTTTTCTATTCCTTAGCTCCAAGATTTCCATGTTTGCTTGCCTTAGTTCTTCATTGAGTTGAAGGTTCTCTTTGACTTGTTCATTGTAAACTTCTTGATTGTTAATCAGCTTATCATCAAATTCTTCAAATAGTTCTTTCATAGATGCATTTTCTTCATTCAGCTTCTTGACCTTTTCTCCTAGATCATTGTTAGAGCATTATTTCAAATCCTTTCTTAACCTTTTGATAACTAATTGTGCATCACTGAATTTTTCTTTTAGTACTTTAATTTCTCTTTCTGGTTTGTCTAGCTCTTCAAGAGAAGCTTCAAGATTTCTTTTCAAATGTTTCATTTCTTCTTTGTCCATGATCTCATCAAGTGGTTAAACTTCTATGCTGAGGACCAGAGCTCTAATACCAATTGTTAGGAATGGGAACAATGAGAGGGGGGGGGGTGAATTAGTGTTCACTATATTTTAACTTTTCACTTTAATCTTTACACTGAACTTAAATGCTTAAGTACTAAATTAAACATTCACATAAGCATGAAATATGAAATCAACACATGACACCAATTTGGTTACAGGGAAACCCAAATAGGTAAAAACCCCAGTGGGAATTGACACCCACTAATATTCTACACTAGTGTTTTGTGATGCTTGTTAGAAGATCCTTAACCTTGTTAGGAGTTTCTTTACAATGCTTTACATACAGTACACCTTGTCAAGGGTTAGACCCTATTAGGAGTCTTTTACAATAGTCCCTGTTAGGGGAGTGGACGCACTATCCTAGAGCTCACTACTCAAGTGGTGAAGGCTACAACCTTCTAATCTCAGATACACACTATATCTGTAGGATGAACTGTCATTGTGACATTGCTTGTCAAATTAGTTCCTTTGATGTGCTGATGCTTTGACCTGATGAAGGGTGCTACCCTTAATACCACAAGCACATAACAGAAATAGAGAAACAACAACAATAATATGCAAGAACATAAAATTGGCTTCTTATTATCTCCACAAATGTGGAATTACAAACTTTCAAAATTACAATATGCAAAGCCACATGGGCATTACTTTACAATATTCTATAGGACAAAGCCTCAAATCAATACCCAGATCTACTACTCAGAACTGCCATAGAAAACACTACGGGCCTTCTTATATAGGCAATTTCCACCGCCCGAGAAGGTTCTAGAAATTTAGCCCTAAGGGCCGACCCAACTTAGAATTATTTTATTTTTCAATTTATTACACCAAAGTCAGCTCAAAATAACTTTTGAAACCCAAACAAAAATTTTGAAGGAAAATTATTATCTGCCATTTCAGGTGGCCTGACTTCCAGAGACCATAAGTCATCACTAGTTGACCCAATTGACTATTATAACCCCATTTCAGAAATGCCATGAGTCACTCTACAGGCTTGACCCGTGCAAAATGTCCATCACCCAATTTTTTGACCTCATTCAGGGCCTCTAAGGCATTCAAAACTGAGTTCAAAGTTTTTGTACCCTACTGCCAATACCGAAAATCTTCAATATCTTCAAAACTAGACCTGATCTAGCCATGAAACTTTGCTGGTAGGCTGATATGACTGAGATGAACCTCCACATGTAAAATTAGAATATTCTGAGATCATAAGGCCAACTTAATAAAAATAGAAAGTTTCCATAAATAGCAGCTCTACACAAGATAGCCCTTATTGAATACAAAAATAGAAATATTTTTGGGTGATGCAAGATTGCCCTTACACCCAGGATGCTCCTGCATCAAACACCCAGGGTAATTTGAGAAGTGACCCTATCACAATTTAGGTGTGCAGAGGAAAACCAAGATGGTTAACCTCCTCCTTTGTTAGCCATGATGAATCTTCAATAGGCCATCCTTTCCATTGGACCAAATACTCTTCATATGTCTTGTTCCTTGTGCTTCTACCAACATGACTGTCTAGTATGTCTTCAATTTCCTTGATATCTGAACTAGTTGCTGGAATACTCCACTGTGCTGCTGCAACCTCATCTTCAACACCTCCTTCATGATACTCTGTCAAATTTGAAATGTTAAACACTAGTGAAATATTCAGCTCAGTAGGCAATTCTACCTCATATGCATTTTTTGAATCATGCTTCTTCAGTATCTTACATGGCCCAAACTTCTTCATTTTCAGCTTGTTATATGTACCAACTAGAAACCGCTCCTTTCGCAAATGAACCATGACTTCATCCCCAACCTAAAATTCCTTATGCCTCCTTTTCTCATCTGCCTTAGCCTTATACTGCGCATTCATCTTAGTAATATGCTTCCTCACCTCCTCATGGATGTTCTTCAAGTGTTCTGCAAAATCCTTAACTTTAGCACTACTTATTTCTCCTTTATTTATCTTTCTCAACTCAGATACATTTCTTGGACTACTTCCATATACAATCTGGAATGGTGATTTACCAGTGATCCTGTTGACAGAATTATTGTATGCAAATTCTGCCTATGGTAAAATCAAATCTCATCCTGTTGGCTTATCTCCAACCAAACATCTCAGCAAATTTCCCAAACTTCTATTCACCACCTATGTCTGTCCATCAGTCTGTGGATGATGTGATGAACTGAACTTCAAATCTATCTTCAACTTCTTCCACAATGTATGCCAAAAATATCCAACAAACTTAGTGTCTCTATCTGAAACTATGGTCTTTGGCAAACCATGTAGTCTCACTACTTCTCTGAAAAACAATTCTGCTACATGAACAACATCATTAGTCTTCTTGCAGGGAATGAAATGTGTCATCTTTGAAAATCTATCAACTACTACAAAAATTGAATCATGTCCCTACTGTGTCCTTAGTAAACCAAGAACAAAGTCCATACTTATATCCTCCCAAGGCTTCTCTAGTACAGGTAATGGCTAATATAACCCTGTATTCTGCTTCATCCCTTCACCATCTGACATATTCTACAACTCTATACAAACTTCTTCACATCTTGCTGTAACTATAGCCAATAATAATTTTCACTAACCAAAGCAAGGGTTTTATCATGACCAAAATGTCCAGCCAATCCTCCACTATGCTTCTCTTTGATGAGATTCTCCCTCATAGAACTTCGTGGAATGTACAACTGACTCCCTCTGAATAGCATATCATCTTGGATGATAAAATCTAGCCATTTCATCCTATCTAGAGTAACAGGTTCTTTACAAGATTTCCAAACTCCACCAAAATTAGGATCCTCTAGATACAAATTCTTGAGTTCCTTGAACCCAACCACCTTAATCTGCATCTCTGTAAGCAATAGTTTCCTTCTGCTAAGAGAATCTACAACCCTGTTAGACTTTCCATTCCTATGTTTCAAAACAAATGTATAACTCTACAAAAACTCAACCCATTTCAAATGCCTCTGATTCAACTTTCCTTGACTATTCAAATATTGCAAAGCTTGATGATCAGTACACAAGACAAACTCTTTAGGAAGTAGATAATGTCTCCACTTCTTTAATTCCTAAACTATAGCATAAAATTTCTGATCATAGACAAAATATTTTCTCTTGGCATCATTTAACTTCTCACTGAAATAAGCAACAGGTTTACCTTCTTGGCTCATAACAGCTCCTATTGCAGTACCACTAGCATCAAAATCTACTTGAAACACCTTATTAAATTCTAGAAGTACTAAAATAGGTTGTTTTGTAACTTTTTATTTCAACAATTGAAAACTCTTTTCTACCCCATTAGTCCACTTAAACTCTTTTCTATCCGCTCTCATTGTTTCAGTCAAGGGTCCACAAATACTGCTAAAATTTTTGATAAACTTTCTATAAAAGCTAGCCAAACCATGAAAAAATCTTACCTTAGTAGCACTCCTTGGAGTAGGCCATTCAAGGATAGCCTGTACCTTCTCTGGGTCTATTTTTAGACCTTCTGCTGAAACTACAAACCCAAATACACTAACTCTTTCTTCACAAAACTGCACTTCTTCAAATTAATCAACAATTTCTCATCTCTCAACTTCTCAAACACCATACGAATATGCATCATATGTTCCTCCAATGTCTTGCTAAAGATCAAAATATTATCTAGGTAAACAATGACAAACTTACCTAGAAATTATTTCAGAACCTCATTCATGAGCTGCATGAAAGTGCTCGGTGCATTGGTTAGCCCAAAAGGCATGACTAACCACTCATACAGTCCTTCCTTTGTCTTGAAGGTAGTCTTCCATTCATCTCCTTCTTTGATCCAAATCTAGTGATATCCACTCTTCAAATCTATCTTTAAGAAATACACAGCTCCACTCAAACAGTCCATAATATCATCCATTCGTGGCAATGGAAACCTATACTTGATTATGATCTTGTTTATTGCTCTGGAATCTGTACACATCCTCTATTCTCCATTCTTCTTTGGTGCTAATAATACTGGTACAACACATGGACTCAGGCTCTCCTGAATCAATCTCTTCTGTAACAACTCATGCACTTGTCTATTCAACTCTTCACTTTCTACTGGTGTCATTCTGTGTGCTACATTGTTTGACAAACTGGCTCCTGGAATCAAATCCATCTAATGACTGATCTTCCTTACGAGTGGTAATCCATCAGGTACATTATCAGATACAATATCCTGAAACTCATTCAACAAATCTGCAACCTCTATAGGTACATCCTCTACTTCTTCTTTACTAGCTTTTGGAATTAAAGCAAAACACACATGCTCATGTCTCATACCATCTAGGAATTTTATTCCATCAACAAATTTTATTCTTGCATTACCACATACCTTTTCTTTGGTCTCCTTCAATGGCTTTAGCTTATGTCATACTCCATCCTTTGTTAGGGAATAGGTATTTGCATGACCATCATGTACAACACATCTATCAAACTGCCACGGTCTACCCAACAACATATGATATGCATCCATAGATATTATATCACATAGTACCTCATCTTGGTACCCACCAATCTTGAACTTTACCAAGCACTGTTCACTGACCATGACCTTGTAGTCATCCTGCACCCAGGCAATCTGATATGGATGTGGGTGTTTCTGTCTCTTGAGCTTCAACTTTGTCACCATCTCTTCTGACACCAAATTGTCAGTGCTTCCACTATCGATAATCACATCACATCATTTACCTTCACACTTGCATCTAGTGCAAAACAAGCTCCTCCTTTGTTCAGGTTCATTCTCACCACTCAGCAGGACTCTTTTGTTAATTAGTATTTCTCCTCTTTCAGCATCTTCAGAATTTGATGATCTGGCATCTTCATCTACATGTGCAACTCTGGCCTAGCCTTCATTTCTCCTGTCTATTCTACCTTGGTGCTAAGGACATTCAAATGCCCTATGACCTTCTTCTCCATAGTGAAAACATGTTCCATGGAAGCCTCCTCTTCCTGAACCTTGTCCTCTTCCTCTTCCTCTCTGATCTCTATTATTCTGATCTTGGAAATGATTGGAATTGTTTCCTCTCTGATTTTAGCTGCTACTAGCCTCATCCTTCTTTTTTGGATCTTCATTTCGGCCACCATATGACCGTCCACCAGATCTTCCACCATGACCTCTTCCATTTTGTCTTCTCTCAAACTTTGTGTTCAACTTTTATTCTACTTTTAGGGAAAACTGGTATGCCTCCTCAATACTATTCATTCAAACCAGATTCAACTCCTCCTAAATGCTTGGCCTTAACCCATTAAGGTATCGGGCAACTTTCTCCTTATCAACTTCTACATGGCCTATTCTAATGAGGAGTCAATAGAAATCCTCTGTATACTCCTGAATAGATCTTCCTGCTTGCTTCAAACTTTGCATTTTCTTTAGTAGGTCAAGCTCATAATCAACAGGAATGAACTGTCACTTCAATTTATCCACCATCAGATCCCATCTTGTGATTTTATCATTCCCTCTTCTATTTCACTCCAATTGAATTTCTTGCCTCCAAATCTTCGCATGACCTTTCAATCTGGCCTTCGTAAATTTGACCCTATCAGGATCCTCAACATCTTCATACTCAAAATATTCCTCACATTCATTGATCCAGTCAATCAATTCCTCTGGGTTAATATTTCCAAAAAATGCAGGAACCTCAATCTTAGGTCTTTCCCAATCTTGGAAATCGCCCAAAAAAGTCTTTCTTCCTCCTAGTTCACAATTTTGGCTTCTCCTTCTTGATATTCTTCTTCGGCTTCATCCTCGCTTTCATCGCTAACATTAAGATTCATTCCTCTATGAATCTCTTCTTGCAATGCTCACACTTGTCTCTGCAGCTCTCTAACCTCAAGTGTCACAGCACTAGCTCTTCCGCCACGTTCTCTTCGTGGAGGTATTTTCATGATGCACACTGAAACCCTAACCACGGTCCTAGTGCAAACTACCTCATAGTCGGCGATCTATTTACACACTCAAGAGCTCCTGCTCTGATACCAATTGATGAAGGGTGCTCCCCTTAATACCACAAGAAACATAATAGAAATAAAGAAACAAAAATAATAATATGCAAGAATAGAAAATTGGCTTCTTATTATCTCCACAAATGTGGAATTACAAACTTTCAGAATTATAATATGCAAAGCCACATGGGCATTCCTTTACAATATTCTATAGGACAAAGCCTCGAATCAATACCCAGATCTACTACTTAGAACTGCCCTAGACAACACTACAGGCCTTCTTATATAGGCAATTTCCACCGCCCGAGAAGATTCTAGAAATTTAGCCCTAAGGGCCGACCCAACTTAAAATTATTTTATTTTTCAACTTATTACATCAAAGTTGGCTCAAAATAACTTTTGAAACCCGAATAGAAATTTTGAAGGAAAATTCTTTTCTGCCATTTCAGGTGGCTTGACTTCCGGAGACCATAAGTCATCACCAGTTGACCCGATTGACTATTATAACCCCATTTTGGAAACACCACGAAGCACTCTACAGGCTTGACCCATGCAAAGCACCCATCAACCAATTTTTTGAACCTCATTCGGGGCCTCTAAAGCCTTCAAAACTGAGTTCAAAGTTTTTGTACCCTACTACCAATACCGAAAATCTTCAATATCTTCAAAACTAGACCTGATCTAGCCATGAAACTTTGCTGGCAGGCTGATATGACTGAGATGAACCTCCACATGTAAAATCAAAACATTCTGAGATTGTAAGGCCAACTTAATAAAAATAGCAAGTTTTCATAAATAGCAGCTCTGCACAAGATAGCCCTTATTGAATACAAAAATAGAAATATTTTTGGGTGATGCAAGATTGCCTTTACACCCAGGATGCTCCTGCATCATGACCTCTAGCAAAGATCTAATACATCTTCTAGTGTCTTTTCACTCTTTTGCTCTTCTTATTACAACTCTCTATCAATGTAATGCCAAAAATAATCAAACAAAAACACAA